>VTGD01000014.1:0-484845 GCA_013406985.1 Calonectria crousiana | reverse complement strand
GGCGGGTGACGAAGCTCGAACGACTCGCCAATCGACAGAGTTTCGGGCCCTCGGTTCAGAACAGTTCGCGTATCTTTGACTTTGGGCATGCATAAAAAGGGCTCTCTCAGAGGGGGGGCCTGTTCAGCCCTCAAGGGACACGACTAGTGTGCCGGTGTCGCATTGAAATTGGGCCGTTTTATTTTAAAGGAACTGGGCTACACCCCGGCACTTCTGCACTTTTTACCCAAGCTTCTTTTTTCTTTTCTTTTTTCCCCTTTCTCCTCTCTTCTTTGCCCGCTTATCCATCGGCGACTGCAAGGATTACATACAGTGTAATACTCCACGCCAAGACCGGTTCTTGCTTCAGGTCGTCATGGTTTACGCGTACATGTGCAAAAGGGGATGAGGAAAGAAAGAACGAAGAACAAGACAGAAAAAAAAAGAAAGATTTCTTTCTTGAGGCTAATTCTCCTCTGATTCACTGACGGGATGGGTTTTCAAGTCATATTCGACAAAACCAGTCACAGGACTGAGAGAACCCGATGCACACCTAGCCTCACAAACGCTGTTAAGCAAACGGCTACAAAATTTGCAGCCACAGCCGTTGTAGACTCCTCAAATCCGAGAAACTGAAGCACAATGTCCTCTAGATTAGCGAGAGCGCCGTATACAGGGTGCTCTTTCTTGGATGCCTCAAGTAACTCGTACGCGCTGCTTAGAAACTGGCTGTGCTGTGAGTAGGGTCCAAAAAGCCGCCACGGAGATGAATTCCCAGTGAGGATACGCAGCTGGTTGAAAGGACTGGGGAACACGCCTGGCAGACCCAGTTTTCTCGTCTCTGTGATGGGGAGGTTAATGATGCGAGCTGTTACCGCCTCGTAGTTTGGATGGAATTCCTCTTCTTCCGTCCAGATGTCCAGTCCCGTGACGAGGGGCTCCGTGGTGAAGTGTATGAGAGCCGGCCCCTTGATCATCCAAGTAGTGCACAAATAGCTGTTGGGGCAAGATATGTAATGGAAGCTTGCTGACGCAATTGCCGGATTGGCATGGCGGTACTGAATCAGTTCCTCAAATGCTCCGTCCCATTCATCTACAAGCGCACCGCCGTCTGGATGAAAAGCTTGCGGTGAAGCGTATACCCAGTGGTGCCAGGGCTTTTCAATGTCAGACCAGTTGGTTTTTCTGTAAAGCCCCTCCAGGCTGGCGAGTGCTGCGTAGTCCACGACGTCAGGATTGGCGCTCTCGGCATCGCCAAGATCAAAGCGGCTTAGTCCCAGCTTTTCGCACCAGTTTGTGGGGGCCCAGACTCTGGGGACATGAAACGGCGGCAGAGGCGTGTCGGAGACGACACTTACACCATCCGGAGTGTCGAGCAGCGACTCGTAAACCGCGGCCCGTAGTTCCTGATCCAGAAAAAGCGCGCCGTCCCTGCTGGACGCTATCATGAGGTTCGCGACGAAGACGCCCTCGATCAGGCCATTCAGAAAGGGGAGCAGAGTGACAGGGAGTGTAATGAGGAACATGGCCCTGAGCAGGTGCCCGGCGGGCCGCAGGAAGCCCAGCATGGCTGCAATTCCGGCTAAGCCTTGCGGGAGAAGCGAAAAAAAGTTAGTCTTGATGACGAGGGAGCGAGCAATGGCAGGGCAGGCTTTGTTTTTTTTTGGGATGAGGTTACTTTTGTAGAGAGGTTGATTGCGGAAAAAAATCAGCATCTCATTCCAGGGGTCCCTTGGTCGAGCACCTCACCTGAGCTAGGCGGCTGTGGGAAATGCACCCCTGTCAGCGCAATCACACATGGCTCATGACCCCACCACTTGAGAAGTTGGGGGTGGATTCTCACGGCTGATTTGTACTCTCTGGCTCTAGTCTCCGCGAAGCTGGGCGGCTTTGAAATTTGATGGTTGGCCCGAGATTGTTGGCGTCAAGATGAGTGTGAATCGGATCGTTCCACAACTTCTCAAACGATTAAAAAAAAACTTTGATGATAAGTGGTGATTAAATGTTGAAGCAGATGATATTGATTCACCAGTGTTGTGAAAGCTGGAATATTTGAACGAAATACGAGTGATTGCGTTGCATTGCATGGACAAATTGCTCTATGGGCACCCTTTTTTTTTTTCACTGATACGACTCATTTCGACTGGACAAGCTTAGAAATGCAATGGATGCATGTTAAATACTACCCAGTCTTTGGATTTGGAGTGTCCTTGACATTTGAAGAGTCGGAGCAAGCCGCTTTACCTAGGCCACCGCCTCCGCTTGATTATGAAATATATTGATCCCTACCAGACTGCCACAGCCATTCATTGACTTGGTACCCAGTTGGCCGCTGTTTTACGTTTCCCGATGTCAAATTGTCATATTCTTTTCCCCTGGAAAAGTTCTGACTAGGATCTCAAGGCGGCCATCCCAATATGAGTGCAAAGGTTTGCAGAGAGTATGTCAACAGGAGACCGATGTTATCGAGATTCAAGATGAACGTATAGACGTCTCGTGCGTTGAAATTCCAATGGGAATTGAAGAACACAAACGCACCACATAAACACCGTTTTCTCGTCGCCTTCGAGCTCCTGCATGTTGTCTGGCGTATACCCCCGGAAGTGTCCCGGAAATAAGGCAGCTGGAATCGGTTCATCCAATTTCTTGGGGCTTGCAATGTAAAGTAAAGAATCATGGTCTGACTGGAGACATCAACATGAACGCCGAGGAGCCAAACAGCCGGGAGCTAATCTCGCATAATTGGATTGGATGTACGTCTCTGTGGAGCAACTCCTAGTTTCAATGATGAAAAGACGATTTTAACGGTTTGTATATACAACGCAACGCGTAGGCACTTCTGGATGATTAGAACTGCGAAGCCGTAATTTTATAGCTGACGGTGGCATTCCTTCTTATCACCGACCCTCTCGATAATATTATAATGCGATTTTATATACGAGGCTGCAAAGTCTCTTCAAGATGAATATCTTTGAAGTTGTAGATGCACTGTCATGTTGTCGGGTTGGACAGCACTGGTGGAGGTAATTGGATTAGGTAAGGGAGCCCGTTCCGATATCGTACTGGAGAACTTCAGCTCTATTTCAACTGAATATGACTTGCCCAACCTCAGCATAGACGGTTCAACAAGTCTGAAATAGGCTATAAAACAATGCATGCAGTTAAGGAAGATGGCGTCCATCTGGTTCGTCCTATTCATCTTGGCTGCACGCCGTCGCTAGTCCTTTGCACAAGAATGAGATTCAGGCCAGCATCGCCTTTGAAAATTTATTCATGCTATAGTACATGAGAACCTATTCAATAAAGAACTCATCCATAAGGAACAAAGACTCGCTCAGTCATAGTTTCCACCTCTATCGTTATCGTGGATATCCTTCTAGAAATGAGGATGTAAACCCGCCTTGCTTTGCGCTGTGTATACAAACAGATCCGAGTTACTGCTCCCCGGTCAAATCCCAATTAGTTGCAGTATCTCCGACAATTTTCCTATAATATCATTCTCAGTCTGGTAAAATGGGGTTGTTGTACAATCCCATGCAACTCATTCACAACCTTATGGCGGCACAAGTACCCACTTGGTCGGCAAGCAACAGTCCCAACCCAATCTTTTGACCAAGGAATATAACACCTTGGGTTATGCATGGGCTTCCCATATATCTCTCATATACCCCATTGACGGATATATTCCGAATATGGCAACCAGAATTTCAGGAAGTAAACCCTCTGGCAACCTGTTCCAGTGCATTGCCAACGGCAGCCAAGCTATGTTATGAGTAAACTCCTTCCACCATTGTTTTTTCCACTCGGGATCCTCTGAATCTTCCTCTCCGCGGCTTTTGCGACGCCATTCAAGGATCAATCGAACCGCTTCGACGCAGGAAAAGGCACCCCATGCTTTGGCTGACCATCCGAATAATTGGCCCTGGACATCTTCTGACCATCTGAGGACATTCTGCGAAGATAGCCATGCAGTGGCCTCGCAGAGGTGAAATGACGTGAGAGTTAACCGCTGCATAACAATAATTGCAGTGTCGATTTTGGATGTAGGTTTATTCTCCTCTTCTCCCGACTCTTCCTGAGAAACCTCCTTTGTAGACATCCACATGTCGAAAATTCCCCATAACCGGCTCAGGATTTGCCATTCTTCGAGGATGACGACCAAAGCTTGCAGGCGTGTTGAAGCACCGCCGGCGATAGCTGCGAGAGGGATGGAGGGAGCGGAGCGGAAAGTGACTGGGATTGATTTGGGTAGTCGAGACTTCAATACCATAAACAGGCGAGCAAACTTTCGAAAGTCGGCTCTGCTGAGCAATTCTAAAATGGCGCCGACTAATCTTGCCGCTTCCGTGGCAAAGAGGAGAGTGACGTCGAGTCCTTCGCGAGACTTGATAACGCGGTGAAAGCGGGTGATGAGCCTGTCCAACTCGGCCGACTTTGCCAAGAAATTTGACTTCTTCAATGGCTCCGGACTCGAGGTCGCAACAGGGGAAGTGGCGGCATCGTGGATAGGGGTTGGATCGACGGCGTGCAACGACAACTCGGGCTGCACATCAGCCATGATGGCAATTCCGCGACTCTATTGGCGAGCTAACAAAAGGCAGGTCCTGACAGTTTCAAGGTGAACAGGGTGGGTTTTGGCACGCGCAGGCGAAAGGGGAACGCAGTGATTCCAGTCTCGCTGTACTCGGAAATCGGAACGCCCTTAGCGCGCTCCGAAGATACAGGACGTTGCAGATACCCGCTCCTACCGGCGAGCCCATCGGAATGATCCGAGGGGCGAGGATCTTGGGCCAGCGCCTTGAAGCCTTGAAGCTGCGATGCCAGCTGCAAAAGGCGACAATTGAATGGCGGGCGGAGGAGGTTATCGCGAGGGAGATATATAAACGGTGGATTTAAAGAGAGAAAAAGGCACAGGACGGCGAGGTGCAGGCCGGAACACATGTCCAGGAGAGGTAAGAGCTGGCGTCGCGATAAGCGTTGGGGCCCGTCCAATCGAGATTTGATCCTGGAGAAAATGGGGGGGGGGAGGGGTGGAGCCGTCGTGTTCCGACATGTTGGCTAGATTCCGACTATGCTTGATTAGGGCGATGTGATACACACCGACGCTGTTTTTCCGCATTAGTGTACCAAATGCCTCAGCCGTCGGAACGGTCGTTTCAGCCAATCCAGGTGCACCGAGCCTGTATAAATTGCCATTCTCGCTCCCAGCGCGACCCGGCGCATCCCTGCTATTTTGCTTGATTCCGGGTGCACGCGCAGTGGACCCGGTTCGAGCAGGATGATTGTCAGAAAACCATACAGCAACAAACAACAACCCGTGGCTCAGGAGAAAGTGCTGCGAGAATTGATGGCGGGCTTGACCTGAGTCAAGCGGGATGAGCTAATCAAACCCGTTGTTTTTAGTCGCCTCTAATCCCCCTATTCCCATCACATTACCCTCCATCACCCAAGCTTGTGCAATCACATCCTGATGAGACAAGTGAAGTCCCAGAGAAGAAAGCTGTTCGTGAATCTTTGTTCCCTTTACGGCAACGCGAAAGTATCGAAAAAGCAAGAAACAAAGCAAAAATCCAAATCAGGGGAGCCCCAAAAATTGATTGGATTTGGAACCGTGTGACTTGTTCATTTTTGTGATAGGAAATTTCGATTATGGTGATAAGCTCGAATAAGTAAACCCAGATTAAAAATAAATAAAAAATTCGCCAAGAGAAAGCACTTCATCACCAGGAAAGAGGCCACTAACTTTTTATCGCACAACTGCGTGGAAACTACTGCCCAATGTTACACTCTCGTCCCGTTTGGCGGGGCTTCTGTTATCTCTAGCGATCCGGCCGCTGATGCTTCATTGGTTACCGTATACTCGGCCCTGACGTGAATTCTGTCTGTTCTTGGCCAATCGCCTACTTGGCCCGAGCCGTTTTCATATTCGGATAGCGCGATTTCTTCATCGCTGCGTCTGCTCTCGACGCGAGTCTCAACGAGCGTACCGGCGATACCCATCTTGCGTGCCACTTCGGACAATCTCGTCGCATCGTTGGTGAAGCCTCGCTCTACTGTCCTTCCACCGCTGGGCAATCGGATGCCAGTGGTGCCGTAGGTGCTGTTTGGATCTTTTGTGGTCCACCTCTCATGCACCCTCCGGAAGAACGGAAGACACACCGGGAAGCCAATACAGATCATGGTGACTGACATTTCTGCCGCCGACCAAACCGCTGCAGGTACTGTGGCTTCTTTTTACCACCACAAAGTAGCGTTAGCTGGTGCTCTCTGAAGTATGAGAACAGCGAAGGCCTATGCGGGGAAAATGTGACGTACTGAGGAAGTCCGGCCGCGAAAGCTTTCCAATCTCAATCGTGCGTTTGATGCCACAAGCTCCGGCACTATGTATAGTCATCAGCTGTTTTTACTCGGGCCATAAAAAGCATCGAGGCAAACTAACTTACATTATACCCAGGCTCAAGCTGCCAAGGATGAGTCTCTTTTCACGGCGATTGATGTTCAGGTTCCAAAGAACCAACCAAGGGAAAAAGACGAAAAAAAAGTCGACAAAAACACATGTAGCTGGCCAGTTATATTAGCCCCCAAAACCCGAGCCCCTGCAGCTTTATGAAGCAGCATATGCTTCTTTTGAACAAGACAAGGAATAAAAGACGTACCCGTGACACAATATGCTGCGGGGACAAAGTTCAAGGGGCATTTGCCTTCCTTGATTTGACGATCCCAAATATAGGCGACTGGTTTGCATTGCGCCCAAAAGACAACAACACACGCCAATGACGCACTCATTAACAGCAGCATGACGCCCCAGATGGTAAATTTTTGCCATCGCAGGTGGACAATGCGCAGAAGGAATAACCCCAGTGATAGTTTGGCAATGATCATACCGGTACCAACAACATTGATACCAAGCCCTTCATAAAATCTTGCAATAGCTTCGTCCTTGGGATTGGCGACGTGCTCCTGCCCGAAGCCGTGTTCTGCAGAGATGGTCATGATGATGCAGAAAGCAACAAGAAATATCTTGACAAAGCAGAGGGCTTATTAGCACCATCAGGTGTAAAATTCAAACGAGACTCATCTGGTGTGCGGATTTATCGACTCACAAATGCTAACATGTATGTAACGTCGTCGGATCCGTACCAATGAAGCAAAAAGAGGCGCGTGTAGACGCGCAGCATGACAAAGACAAACACTAGCGCGGTACAAAACCACATGACGACGATGGACCATGTGCCATCCTCTTGGATTGCCATCTTGGTGTGCTTGTCCACCAAACTTTGCAGACACCAGAATGCCAATTGGGATCCAGCGGACTAGCCTAACGCAACGTTAGATCGCGAGCCCATTGCACCAACCCAGCGCTCAAAGAATCATGGGCGGGATGAAGCACGCGGCGACGTGGAGCCTTGGCTTCTCTGTGTGAAACGTGTCGCTGGATTTTATACAAAGTGATGTTCATAGGACAGATATTCGCACAGTCAATCCTACCCCGCAGGTGTTGCGTTCTCGTTCCGCGGAGCTGGATAGAGTAGGATTGCTGAGGTCAGTCAAGATCGCTTTCGCCTGTGCCATCCCTGAGTTGTTATATAGGACGAGCGCTTGCAAGACAAGCGCCGAAAAATCTCCGCTGACAGACTTCATCGGCATTCCACCTGTTACCGTGCGCTTGGACACCGTCGGTGAGGGAGGCGATGGTGACCAAGTCCTTGCAGCTCATTAAGCACCTGGCTTTCCAGTAACGAAGCAGGAAACCTCAATAACCAGCAAGCCAAGAAAAGAAAGTCTCTCCCAAAGTGAGCACACAACGGAGTATCCGTGCCCCGCGGTGAAACTAGTCACCGCCACCCCCAATCTCAATGTGCATGATACAGCCAGCCAGCCTGTTGCGTTGAAAAAAAAAGAAAGGTTCCCCGCCGCGTTATGTCCGCGCCTGCGCTAAATGTCTCAGAGGACCAGCTGCAATTGAGACACGGACGATCCTTCCCAGTCCGCGGGCGACCAAATGCGAGTTACATGTTGGAGTTTTCTAGTCATGCTCGACTAGAATGGGAAAGTTCAGCTGGAAGGAAAAATGACACGTCCCTGAGTTGACTCGCGTGCTTCATTAAACGTCTCATGAGACCATGGCTGCGTACTTCCAAACGAACGACGTGGAGATTCAACAAGGAGCAAGTTGCCTTGTTCACTTTGCTGACTGCATAACCTAGAGCCCCCCCCAGCCACGTGGATTTTGGACTTGATCGAAAAAAAAAACCTGAATTAGCGATCGTCGCCTCCATCCAAGACATTTTTCGGTCCAGCCGAGGCCATGCATGGTGGACACTGCATCTTTGTAGCACCACGAGAGTATGTGTGCCACACCTGCTGCGAATATGACATGTTTCTCTTCCTAGTCTAAGCCACTTACCTCATTCCTGTCACCATTGGATGGGTGCTTAGCCAACAATGAATGGGAAAAGGGTTGCGTGTTGCGCCATGACCACCGGGTGAAAAAAAAAAAGCAAATAGCGACAGAGGTTGCTGCTTGAATACGGAAGATGCTATTTGAAGTAGCAACGCGCTCGGCATGCATTTGGTCAGAATCTGTTCTTTTTTGTCTTCTATTCTATGCTGACTTCTTTCAAAGGCTGAGATCTGGCTCTATGTGGTGCTTCTTGTGGAATACAGAATTGGGATCATATTTTCCCTTGATTTTGCGTAGCCGAGCGTAATGCTCCCCAAAGATATACTCACCAGTAGTCCCTGGAAGAAGGCTGCCGTTTGGGTAGACCCTGAAGCCTCCCTCCAAAGCCCCGAAAGTTTCTTCTTGCTTGCTTCGAATCAAGCCCGTTATTTCTTTTGCGGCCTGGATGGCTGCTTCTTCATCTTCCTTCTTGTCGGTTCTGTAATTTTCTGGTGTCAGCCGAGGACAGCGCCACACTAGACTAGACTCACGTTATATAAATTGCACAATCTCTCCAAGACTTCTGACCGTCGCCCGGTGGCTTGCGGATAGGCCACGCGCTGCCAAATTGCGGCTCGCTGTTGGCAAAGGTTGTCCTCCAATCGTAGAATCCGAGGAACACGCTTGTGCCTATGCATCTGCTTTGTTCCCCGAATGCCCACTCCTTCACGCGTTCCAGCACGGGGAGCCAGACCTTTGGCGAGATGCGCGTGAACTGGGTGCCGTCGCCATATCTGCGTGTGAACGGCCATGTTGCCTCTGGGAACGAATCAATGGTCCTAGAGTACCCGTCTAAGCCAGTTCTACGATATATGTGGGGGATATCGAGCAGCTTCTGGAAACGGCGATTTCCCTCGGCTTCATCGGGACCGTGGTAGTACGGCAGCGCAGCAATAGACTCTGCTGGCCTTCCAAAAGGGTCCGTAGTCAGGTAGACGAGTGACAGTGTGTCGTCTTGCTGCTGTGACGTTAAGTAATCCTCCGTGGCCTCAAATAAAGCCTCGAAGGATGAGGGGGGGTAAACAACTGTCCCAAAATACACCTTGGACGGCAGTCCTTTCACCTCGATCTTGATCGAAGTGACAACTCCAAAGTTGTACCCGGCTCCCTTGACGGCCCAGAATAAATCTGGATGGGACTCATTGGAGGCGGTCACAATTTCACCAGAAGCAAGGACGATTCGCACTTCCAAAAATTGGTCCACGGCGAAGCCCTGGATGCCAGTTGTCCAGCCCGCACCGCCACCCAGGGCGAAGCCAGTGTATCCAAGCTCCTTGACTGCTGGCAGAACTGTACACGTGCCGCTAGCCTCGCAGGCGTTTGCAACATCGGTAACAAGAGCACCGCCCTCAATGAGCATCGTTCCATCTGACCCAAATTTATTATCAGCACGCACTCTTTTCATGCGCCTCAGATCAATATGCACCCCGTCCTCAGAGCTTGAAGCCGCCATAAAAGAATGACCACCAGCAACTACGGCAAGCTCCAGATTGTTTGACACTGCGTATTTGATGGCGACAGAGACATCCTGCTCGCAAACAGGCTCAAAAACGACGCGAGGCTCTCGCTGCTCATTGCCAGACCAACGGTGGACTAGCCAAGGATAATCCGGGCTGTCCTTGGTGGTAATGACTTATTCTAGTTAGATAAAACAATCGATATCTATGAGGTAATGAACTTACAGCCTCGGAAGCCTGCCTTAATGACATCCTCGAGTGTTGAAGACATTGTGGCTTACTTGGTGTTGGGTCGAAGAGTAGATTTCTGCTGAGCTGAACTCGCAATCATAGCTCGGAGCGATGGGACATTCTTATAGATAGCGGCGTGGTCATGTCACTCTTCTATTAGAATATTTCCGCGGTCCACTTCCATTGATGCTCTAACGTAGGTTGCGTAGATGCTCAGCCGTGGTCTCGTTGAGGAAACTCTGTACATGAGCTTTGCTCTAACCCCGATCCGTGTTTCACTCCATCCAAAGCATGATGTAAATTATGACGCTCGAGATGTCGGCAAGCAGTTCGGCATGTTGGATGAGGTCTGCTTATTTATACATACTACAGATAATAAGCCTTCAATCGGCCTGGAGTGGGATGTCAATACACTCAAACTTTATAGAAACAGGAGTCAGATCTGAACTCCACATGAAATAAAGCGGGGGGAAACGCGACATGCGAGATGACACCTGAGGGATGACGAAGAAGCCGCTGAATCACACCCGGTTAACCCATGGACTCAGCGAGTTTCAATAGCTACACAAAAGCGAAGGTTAGTAAGCGGCAATAGTATTGTTGTTTCATTGGTTATGGCCGTTTATTCACAAGTTAAGGTTTTGGATCAGCCGTCTTTTAATTACGAATAAAGTTCAGCCTCCGTCCCCGCATCCGAACCCACCCCACAAAAACGGGATCCATCCGGCCATGCGCATAGACCTAAATTGTGTAAAGGACCGGCAACAAATCCCGGGAATTACAATATGCTATTCGGAATCATACTATAATCCGTCAAGGCCAATTGCTTACTTGTACTATCCATATAAAGCGTGTATATAAAGCCACTCGCCTCGTCCGACGCAGCTATCAATAAGCATCAACTCCCTCTCATCTCCTCTCATCTTGAATTTCATTCTCCCCTTGGCCCAATATAAATATCAGCAATTTTGTCAATTCATTATGGTGCCATCACCGGCTCCTCCTAGAAACCCAGATGACTTCTTTGGCCTGCCCTCGGTATGGTCAAAGGTAGTAGATCCTACCCAAAACGGTATTCCAGGCCGGTTTGAGGGCGAGGTTGCTAACCTCGTGGTTTTTGGTAAAATCCCCAAAGAAATTGACGGCACCTTTTACCGCATTATGGTAGATCCTTACTTCCCACTTCTTGAAGGGAATCCTCCCATTGAGGGTGACGGCAACATTTGCGCTTTTCGGATCCGGGACGGCCAGGTCGATATGAAGGTCAAGTATGTCGACACGGAGCGTTTGAAGCTCGAGCGCAAGGAGAACAAGAGACTGTTTGGATTATATCGAAATCCATTCTCACACCACCCATGCGTGCGTGCCGCCATTGATTCCACGGCAAACACCAACCTTGTATACTGGGCGGGCCACCTCCTAGCACTGAAGGAGGTGGCTCAGCCGTATGCTGTTCATCCGGATACTCTCGATACCTTGAGCTATGACCCATTCTCAACGCCTGGCAAGACCTTTTCTGCCCATCCCAAGGTCGACCCACTCACCGACGAGCTGGTTTGCTTTGGCTACGAGGCAAAAGGGTTGGCGACGGACGATATTGTCATCTACGCTCTTGACAAGGCTGGAAATGTGCGCGATGAGCAATGGATCAAGAGTCCATGGAACGCTTTCATCCACGACTGCTCCATCACGAAGAACTTCATCATCCTCGTCCTCTGGCCCTTTGAGGCTGACCTTGCGCGGATCGAGGCCGGGGGACAGCATTGGCAGTACAACTACGATCGCCCAGCAACTTTTGTTGTTGCGCCTCGGAGACCAGACAACCTCCCTCCGGGCTGGTCCAAGGGCGAAACACGGACATATCACTGGAAGAACGCCGTTCTGATGCACACGGCTGGAGCGTGGGAGGATGACAATGGGAAAATTTACCTGGACAGCTCTCGCGTGTTTTACAACATCCTTCCCATGTATGAGCCGCCTTCGGGCCAGCCAGAGGCGCCCAGTTTGAGGGCGGATTACGTCCGCTGGGAGATTGATCTCAACCAACCAAGCGGCACTCAGGTGGTTGAGCCCCAAGTACTCCTTGACCTTCCCAGCGAACTCGCGCGCGTTGATGAGCGATTCCTGACCCGCCCATACAACCACATTTTCTCGCCTGTCATGCTCCCAGGAAAGCCCAACAGCATGCCACCCATTGTGCCTCTCTGCCTCAACGGATACGTCAAGATCGACACGGAGAGCAAAGGCCGCACATATTTCGATCCCGGCTACGAGAGCGCTACGGAGGAACCCATTTTCATTCCACGAGCAAAGGATGCTCCAGAGGGTGATGGGTGGGTTTTGGGCATGGTGCAAAGGAGAGATGTGAACCGCAGCGATTTGATCGTTTTGGACACGAGGAACTTTAGCAAGCCGGTTGCCGTGATTCAGTTGCCTTTCCGAACAAAGAATCAGATTCATGGAAATTGGGTTGACGCGGAGGACCGACCAGACGAGCGCAAGCCATTTGTCAGGACAAAGGGTGGGGACTAAAGTGCAATCATTCACGATAGCCTTGTTCGTAGTGAATGTACCCTCTACGTTGATAAGAAGAATGCGAAATTGTAAAATCTCACCTATGTCAGCATGTTTTATTTTTATTTTTTTTACAAGCCAACAGTAATATTTGATAAATTAAAATTATATTCAAAGCAAAAACTTTACAACCATTTCTGCTGCAGCTTTCGAATCGTCATCTGCATCGATAGCATCCATGGCATTCTGGTAAAAGGCAGGCTCCCAATCTTTTCCAAACACCTTAACCGTCTCAGAGTTGATGAATCGATCAAATTCAAAATGCCCTTGATAGGTGAGAACACGGCCTGGCTCAAAAACACCCTGAACACCACAGTGCTTTGTTGTGCCCAGTGGGATCCACGGCTGAGGCAGCCCTTCCTCGGGTATGTGAACTCGATCGGCGTGAATAAGCTGAAGGCGCATTGCTTCGGGGAGCTGAGTCGCCAGGTGCTTGTTTCGCTGCGACGGAGGAAATTGCTTTCGAAACTCGTCGCTCAATGTGATCTCGTGAACGCCAAGCTCCCACCCGTTCGGGGCCTTTTCTACCCTGCACCCAAACTCCCCCAATAAGCTTTGGCAAACGATTTGGTGTCCAAAACAGCTACCGAAAATCTTGATCCGCGGAAGCTCGTGGTAAATCGTTGACAGATAGTCGTTTAGTTTATGGATCCATGGCGCATCATAGTAGGCAGAAGACGCAGAGCCGGTGACGAGGAGGGCATGATAAGCTGCAGCAGATTCTGGGTATTCCCCCTGAACCACGTCAAAGTTTGTGGACTCGATGCTGGCATAGGGAGCGACTCGAGATGCCGCTTCGTTCAGAAGGCGGTCGAAGACATCTCCGTAGGTTTTGAACTTGGCCGCCACGTTGGGCACCGGCGCGTCCGCGTTCAGCATGGCAATCTTGATGGTATATGAGAGGGACCCCATCTTGGAAAATTCTTGCGTTGATAGTGCAGACCTAGTGGCCGAAGCTTCTTGGATTCACAAAGTATAGACGAGGTGCGGTTGTTATCCTTGTACTTGTAAGAGGTAAAAGTTGTAGGGATGTTGGGGAAAGGGTAGTATCGGTCTCAGATCCCCGGAATCAAGATGGGAGATCCACAGAGCAGAGTAAATCGTTATCAAAGAAAGGTATTGGAACCTACCTCAACACAACGACTTGCCTGCAAGAATCGGACTGACACTCCGGCACCATGAAACCCAAACTCAATCTGCACGTCAGGTATTTTATTAAAGACCTAAAACGAGCTATTGATGGCAGAATCCTCGCAACCACATCCCCGATTGTTATCCGGGTGATCTTTAAAGGATGCAATTCCTCGGCACTCCCACCGGCTTTCGGGATACTGAGTCCGATGATAGCGGTTAGCGCAACATAGTTTGGCGCTTGAGCTTGTTGACAGAGGAGGCCCCGCAATTGTGGCGTACATATCTCTGTTGATTTGTCTTCAGGTTAGCGTGTGGATGCTTATCGTTCGCGGCTATGACTCCAAGTTTCCTCATCGAGCTAAAATACCCGATTCTCCACCCAGAGAAAGTTAACGTGATCGTTGTTTGACTAACGGTTTGAAAGCCGAGCCCAAATCAATGAAAGTGCCAGATTCCCGATACCCGATACTATCTTTTTTTATTTCTTAGAGAGAGAATGATGAAGCTGACGCATCAACTTCAATTATCACCATCGGTTACCAATAATACAACGACCTGCGCTGCGAGACTTTACATGAATGCCATGCTCAAAAATGTAATTACAGTGAGTTTGATGGCCGCTATCCCCTTACGATGTTACCAAAGTCTTTCAAAAGTAGAGATAGCGACCAGTACATGAAAGGAACAAAAGAATTGAGGCTTGTACCAGATTCAATCGCATAATTTTGGCCGTTTACATGAAGCTCGTCTTTCATGCTTGGATGAGTGGAAAACTTTTCGAGATGCAGTCTTGTCTGCACTTCAGCACCCGAACATTGACACATCAGTAATCATAATTCTACAAGTAGCAACCATTTCCATGACTTTTGAGGGTCGCGTGCTCCATCCATCCTCCACGGAGCCAAGCTCCTGGTTTAGCATGTCGCAATACTTCTTCTCCACCAACAGCCCTGTCCACATCGACTTTCCAGACCACCATGGTTCCGTCGGGATCCCAAGAACAACAATAATCTGACCAAACACGTTTCGAATCATCTCGACAAACATGGCACCCTGCGTAAGAAACTCTGTAACGGGAATCCCTGCAAATGATTCGATGCCAGGGGGTGTCATGTGGCCGGATGACTTGCCAAGTCGGGTTTGAGAGATCATGAAAATGGCTTCGAGATGTTGTAGAAGTTGAGAGAAGCATGAAATGACCAGCAAGGCCGTGGGGGAGTCAAGAATAAGTCGCCTACCGGTTGAGTCTTCCCGCTGAGAATCAGTCGCGAAATGGCAGCTACCATCAATTGAGAATGCTGGTGTGAGAGGGTTGTCAGTTAGTGCAGAACAGTTGTGTCCTACAGAGTATGACCAAGTCGTCGGGATTATCTTAGAATTGTGGTCCAGGCTTCTGTGGAGGGATTTGATGGCTTGGAGGTAGTCTTGCAATAGTTTCATGAGGTATTGATAAGGCTTCATTATGTCAGCACTCCCGTGTGGCCCCTCTATATCCTGGACGAATGATTCAAGCGTCCCTTGGCTGGGCTGGCGACTCATTTTCTCTGAAAAGCTGTGGAGCTCCTTGTTGACCCTAGATAGGGAAGAGAAGTGGCTCTCCGAACTGATATGGATAATTGTAGCAGAATCCGTTTGCGTAGATGAAGACTCTATCAATCCCGTGTTTTGAAACGCAGTTTGAATAGTTGGCGAGTTGGGAAGATCATATCCCTCAGCGTTGTCGAGCAAAAACGCAGAATCTTCGGGCAATATCCACTCCAAGGAATCCAGAAAGCCACCTTCTCCCTCTCGCATATTTTGCTCTTTCTCATCCCGAGGGTCTCCCTTGTGAGTAGAGTATGGTCCTTCTTTTGTGCTTTCTGTAATGATGCTTCTTTCTGCTGCTGCATCCTTTTTTGAAGGTCGCCCAACTCTGCGCTGAATGCCTGTCTGACAGACCAACCCCAGCTTGCTGCATCGAGAACATGGCGCTGATGGAACAGTGGGCCTTGAGCACTTCAACTTTTGCTTGCGACAGCGCTCACAGGCAGACCGCACCTGGTTTGGGTGTCGCAGGGGCTGCATCGCCTGTGTATTACAAGTTAACAAAGTGGAAAATAGAAGCACCCGAAGAAGTCAAACGGATACGATCATGCGATTCCCGTAAGCCGGAAGCATAGCTGACAAGGCAGGGGGCATTCGGAAATTCGTGTCATTGGTCTCATTGATCGGATGGTTTTTTTTCCTTGCGGCATGGACCTTCGGATGCTTTAGGAAATCCCCGGAACGATGACTAATGATTAGACATTCACGCTTGCATTTCGAAAACATAACATGATCGAAATACATGTGGAGAAATGAGTGACCTTTTTTTGGGTCGAAAGAGGAGGGAATTTACAAGAATAAGAAGATAATATACAATCAAGCAATCAAGGAACCCTTATATCATCTACGCAACATCTTTGTTGCTCTTCTTCCTCTCTTCCAGTCCATAGTTTGTTTCCAAGATCTTTCTGAGAGGGATTTCTTTTTCAAAAATCGAAAGAAGCAGCCCCAGGCCGCTGAACGCTGTCGAGATTAGAAACACTTTTTTGAGCGCCAGTAAAAATACCTCCCTGATCTGGCTCCGCAAAGGCTCCTCAAATTGCAACACAAAGTCTCTTGTGGCGCTCGCGTACGCGTCGCCACTGCTTAGAAGCTCCCGGACAGCCGGGTTGTCGATCTTGTAGGCATAGTACTTTGTGTAAGAATTCATGATGGTACCCGCAACAGCAATTCCCCACACAATACCAAACGTACGGACAAAGCTCCACGTAGCTGTTGCGGCCGCTTGGTCTTTTTCCTCAAGCGAAGCTTGAAAGGCAGGCAGCAGCGTGGGGATGAGTGCGCCAGCGCCAATGGCTGGCACAATCTGAATGCCAGCCCAGAGCGCCGTGGAACTGTCCTGCTTCAGCACCGCAATGGTTGCAACACCGACAGTCACGAGGACCAACCCAGACACGTGCAGGATTTTGTACTTTCCAAAGCGAGCGAGCAAAAATGCCGCAACCGCTGCGCCTGGGACGGCAATGAGAGCGAGCGGCAGCATCTGCACCCCCGCCCAAGAAGGCGTCGAGAGCTGCACTGCCTGAAAGTACATGGGGAAGAAGAAGTAACACCAAAAGTTGATCATGTTGGTTAGAAAAGTGTTGGCGTACACAATGACAGACGTCCGGTTGGGAAAAAGGCGAGGCGGGATGACGGGCTTCTCTGGTATACTCGAGCCCTCGTAGACACCGAAGACAACGAAGCCAGCAAGCCCGAAAAGAAGCGGCGCAAGGACCCTTGCATCAGACCATTCATAGACGGGGCCAGCCCAGGTCAGGGCGACTAGGACGGAGACCGAAGCCGCTATCAGAATAATATTGCCGACGTAGTCAATCCGCTTGAGCTTGGTCATGAACGAGCCTGTGCGGTCGTATCGAAGATTGAGGAACAGGCAAGTAAGCACCATGGCCAATCCTCCAATGGGCAGGTTAAGATAAAAGATCTGGATGCGCAAAAATCAGTAAACCAAAATTCTGATGCGGTCAATGCGAGCCACTCATACCCATCGCCAGGTCGTACTTTCAACGATAGCACCACCAATGAAAGGACCCATTGAATAACCGATGGTGGAGACGAGCAGTAGCAGTGATACGTAGTTTCCACGATATCTCAGGGGAACCAAGTCGGACAGGATGACTTCTCCCGCCATGTTCAGTCCGCCACTGCCAATTCCTTGAATAGTCCGGCCTGCAATGAGCATGGCCTCGGAAGTTGCACCACCGCATATGCCACTTCCGAGAATGTAGAAGGCTAAAATAACAAGCAATACAGCCTTTCGACCAAAAATATCGCAGAATTGACCAAACAATGGCTGAACAGCCGAGCTGTTTTTTTCCCCGGGCATCAGTTTACCCATGGTTGCAGATTGTGAGGGGATTGGACGAACCTCGTCAACAGAAAAACATTGGTCACCCATATGTAATTGCTGCCAAGTCCAAGATCTTCAATGATTACCGGGAGTGATGTTACGACCACCGTACCCTCTAGTGATGCTAAAAGAACACAGAAGCTGAGCGTGATCATGATCGTCCAGAACCGGTAATCTGTTTGGAAGGGTTGCTGCTTTTCCCCGGTCTCGGAAGACGGGGAAACGTCAGCCTTAACCTCAAGTACACCGATGGCATCTTGAGAAATCCCGCTGGAGAATTCAGAGTCGGTCTTGATGTCTCCTGTTGGTTCCGCAATCGGGTTGGGCAGCATTGACATGATTGATGGCTGGGAAGTTGATGCGAAATGGGTCGACGCACGGATAATTAAAACATTAAAAATATGCTTGGTCCTTTTTCTATTTCAAGAGGGCATATTTGTCTCAAAATTGGATGGAAATACGAGAAATATACCATGGCAACTGGGTGCTGACGACAAAACGAAAGCATCCGAAATTTGGTGCGCGTGAGATAGGGGAGTGGAGCCACTGTCAGCATCGGATGGTTTCCACAGGAATGGCCAGGCAAGGATGAGTTGACGATTGTCATTACGTCGGCTGGATATGTATACGCTATTTCCGATTTTCCCGAATCGTGGTGACAGCCAACACCAAGGGTAAAAAAGCAGTTGTGCTGTCACATAGTTGAAGTCACAGTCCAGGTAGCAACCATGCCATGCCATGCCATGTGTCCGCCTCTCCGCGTACGTTGAATAGCGCCCTTTTTCTGCTTCAAACCACCACTTGTCGCAGAGTTTTGAGGTCAATTATTCCACGTCGCCTGTCTATTATTTGGTAGGGGACATGCGCATATGGCGAATGGACAAGTCGAATACGTGCTATAAAGTGATCGCATATGCCACGCAGGGCCAAGCAACATATACTACTCCAAGCATGGGTGGGCTTGAAACTGTGTTTATTACAAGCGAGAAACAAGAAGCGGCTCGGCTCCAAGTCTCAGTAACTGGGCCACTAGTGCTTCATATAAAAAGCGTTTGAAGAGAAACCCTAGTCCATGAAGCGATTTTGCCCCAAAAATCTTGAAGGGTTTTGGGAAGGAGAGGCTTAACAAATAGTAAGCAAGAATGAAACCTACAGAATAATTGTGGATAGAATACCTCAAGGAATTGATGCTTCGAGTGTTTACAAGATATTTAGCGATGTATCGGAGAAAAAGGACGAGAAGATCTTGGAATAATGGCATAAAATGCTTCTATTGTTGGCAGAAACTATTTGGAAGACTAGCGCTATGTCATACGTGAGTTCAAGTGAAACAGGACATCGATTGGCTGCCCAAAAGAATTCAATTGCACTAGCATGATAGCGACAGGCCTATATACGCCTCAGCCACATGGTCAACACGATACACGACAGTCTTGGAAACCCAAATTTCATAAATTTGTTTCACAAGGTTCGCCTAAAATCACAACAGTACAACCAAGATCGATATCAAAGTTGCTCCAACATATTTGTCTAGTGATAACAAACAAAAAATATCTCCAGAGATGCTTTGATTTTGCACAGCCCTGATAATCTAATGTTTGCTTTTTTTTCTAGGATCTCATTCGAATAGATAGGTTAGATCGTACTTGGGCCAACCAGGGCATTGGAACCCCGAAAGATGTCGTCATCGTGTAAAACCACATTGCCAGCTCCCAAGATGCAAGTCTAAATGTTGATGGCCATCCCGAGAAATGCTGATAAACCAGACATCTCCAATGGTAAATGTTTCACATTTAACCGCGGCAAGAAAGACGGAAATGTCGTTTATGCAGTCAGCTGAGGGTCCTCACAAATTCTGTCAGACGAAATCAGATTGAAGGTGTCACAGTCGTATCCGCCAATGCCAATTCAGATGTTTCTGGCGACCTTGGGGTTGCAGTACAGAATATCACGGCGGGGCACAAGTGTTGCGCATTACAAGGATGTCGATTATGGCAATCGAGTCGGTCACATAGCCGTACTTTTGATCTAATATTGAGTCATTTTCCTTTGCTCAATTCCGTGAATACGCGATCGTGTCTTTTGGGGCTTTGGAACTTTGTTATAAGTGCGAATGAATACTAACCGGTCAACTGATCAGCCTCATTATGCTCCATCTTCACTCTTTCTTAGCTCCCACCCCACTCCTCCACCGTGGTTCACCACACACCAAAATAGCTAATCGAGCGCAGACTCAAAAGAACTTCCAACGACCTTCCAAGGAAGGATCGGATCACGAACAATTGATAATAAGAATTGGCGCAGATTTGCGAGAACCCTGATGAGATTTAAGGCACCAATGAGATGCTCCGCAGGGCAATAGTTCGGAACGCATCTCCGAACCGATGGGTGCTACCCTATTATGCGCGGCACTTTTTTATGATTCCTCTTCAATAATCCTTGATTTTATAGCAATATAAATAAAAAATTAAACACATCTGCTCCTATTAGGCAATCCTCGTTGAGAATGTCAAAATTTTAACCTTGGTGATAAGCTTAACGACTTGCCAACAACGGCTAGCGTTGATAAGCATTGCAGCGAAGCAGGGGAACTCTCCGGGTTCTCCACGGGGTATCATCTCAAAAACGACCTATAGAATGCCGCGAACGGAATGCAAAAAGTTCCGGAACATTTAGATAAAACGCTTGGTCTCTTGAATGCAGCCGGGACTTTTGCGTCCAAGCATGGCGCGAATCCAGCCTACACAAATTCTGACCAAGCAGAGCTCCAAACCTTCCTAATGAAGAGTCTGTGCCGATGGTCTGCATCCACCCCAAGAAGGCTAGCACGCTTGGCATGACGCTCGTATACACCAATGCCGAGCTTTTTTGCACCAAGAGTTTCAAAAGGTCCTATCATATTCCACTTTGGGTTGCCTTACCGCCCAAGATAAACATTGCCGATCCCGGGCACCACCTTGGCTGATCCCTGAATGGCTGTCGCCGGACAAACTCCAGAGCCAGTCTACATTCTAGGAATCCGTGCAGCCAATAGCGCATCACGAGACACAACATCGTCGGCAAAGTGAAGAAAAGATACGGATTGGTGGATCGCCTCCTGGGACCTCCCCTGCAGTAGACTCAACAAGTTCTATCCTGTTTGCCGCTGATTAAGAAGGATATAAGAGTAGGTTAGTTCCCAGATCAATAGAAATGGAATTGCAAGCTCCCAAAGCCGAAGCCTCTATCCACTAGTTTGTGGCGTCAAATTCCGGCCTTCCGGCATCCTCTACATTCTCTTGAAGCACCTTGTGCCCGTTATAAACCTTATTTACAATGGTTTCTGCCGCCGTTTATCTCGGCATTGTAGCCGCAGCTGCTTTGTCCCAAGCCAAAGAAATCCAGCCCAACGCGGAGATATCAGCAGAGTTGTATGACTCTGGTGTCGTTCACCAGAAACTCATCACTGCCAAGAGAGTGAGTTGTCCAAGCGTGTGCTCCATATACAAGACTAACACATATCACAGGCTGAATGGGCCCTCCGAAAGGAAGCTGGAGAGTTTGACAGTGAGCAGTGGCCTGAGCTCGGTTACACAAAGTGCATTGATGGATACGCGGAGGCTATCAAGGGTGATGGCAACAACACCTTCAAGTGTCACAATGTGAGTGCATTCCCGGCTATATAATGAGCGTGGCTGACCATGGTTCTTATGCAGGCGGATCTTTATTCCTTCCTTAGCCATTCCGCATTGGGAAGCACCGGTGGTCAAGGCTCCTCCTCCTGGGGATGGACCTCCGATGATGGACGCGAATTTGTTGCCATTGGCCAGTACGACGGTACCGCTTTTGCTGAGATCAGCAAGGCTGGCAAGCTGATCTACCTTGGTCGACTGCCTCAGTACTCTGTGCCCTCCGAGTGGCGCGAGATCCGCACCTACAAGCACTACGTTGTCATCGGATCCGAGGCCGTTGGCCACGGTATCCAGATTTTTGACCTCGAGAAGCTCTTGGACATTGACCCCAAGAACCCTGTCGTCTTCGATGCCAAGACGGATCTCACCAGCCACTTCAACGCTTTGCTGCCCCTTGGACGTGCCCACAACGTCGTCGTCAATGAGGAGCTGGGATACGCCGCTGCTGTAGGCGCGCAGCCTCGCAACGACTCCATCTGCCGGTCCGGCCTCAACTTCTTCGACCTCACCAACCCTGCTCACCCCGAGTCTCTGGGCTGCGCAAACGGCGACGGTTATGTTCACGACGCCCAGTGCCTCGTCTACCGCGGACCCGACGAGCGCTACCAGGGACGGGACATCTGCTACGGTTACAACGAGGATACGCTGACCATCTACGATGTCACCGACAAGGCCAACGTCACCAACATCATCTCCCGCATCTCCTACGAGGGTGCGTCGTACACTCACCAAGGATGGGTCCTTGACACTCAGAACCAGGAGTTCCTGGTTCTCGACGACGAGCTGGACGAGGAGGACGGCGCCGGTCCCGCCGCTGACGGTTTCCCCGTCACCTTCATCTGGGACATTCGCGATCTCGAGAACCCCAAGCAGACCGGCTACTTCAAGCACCCCACCAAGTCCATTGACCACAACCAGTACGTCATTGACAACTACATCTATCAGTCCCACTACGGCGCCGGTCTCCGAGTTCTCGACGGCCGCTCCATCCCCGAGGACCCCACCGGAGGTGGCGTCTGCGAGGCAGCCTGGTTCGACATCTACCCCGAGGACGACAGCCAGCCCGGCGGCGGCTCTGTCGCTTTTGTCGGCACCTGGTCCTCGTACGCCTACTTCAAGTCTGGCTACATCTTCATCAACACCATCGAGCGTGGTGCTTGGGTGGTGAAGCTGACGGGCAAGGACTGCCCCAAGTAAAAGAATGCAAGGGCGAGCAACAATTTATGCGATTCTGTAGTATATGATTCAATGTCAATGACAATTAACCCATAGGAGCAAGACTCTTAGGATTAGTAGCTATGAATATTACTTTATTATTAATAACTTGAATTCCCGATTGTGAGGTCCGCGGGTAAGCCAACGTATAATCACACAAAATCCGACCAGGTAGTGGAAACGAAAATATTCCCATAACTGTGCAGAGAACCAAGCAAAATTGTCATTAGAGCCAAAACATGGAGGGAGGGGAACGAAAATACTGTTCCACTTCTTGGTCGGATTTTGCAAGATCATACGGTGCAACAAGATTGCTTCGAATGGGGTGCCAGAAATAGTGCTCAAGGGAGGGTACTCTGCATGGTTGCAATTACGAGCGCCGTTGACAAGCAAAAACACGCTTTGGTGAGATGGCCGAGTTGGTTATGGCGTCAGGTTAAGGTCACCTTAACAACCTAAGATTCCTGATGGAGCAATCCTCCTGGGTTCGAGTCCCAGTCTCATCATTTCTTTTTTTTGTTGTCGCCTCTGATGCGACACACTCAAATCCATTTTCCTTTCTTTTTCTGCATCTTAAATTGCATACCAAGTTAAAGAAGTGGAATGAGAATAAAACTATCACCGAAAAGTAGGAGCGAAGTTGACTCAAGATGCTCACTGAAGGTTGTGGCGCGTACACATCGCGTCCCACAAAGCGCCATTGCCTGCCCAATTTATGAAAGGGGTATTTCTATTAGGAGGATAGTAAGAATTTATGGAATTTTTTTTATTTCTTCGAGTACTGGGAATAAAGTTACAACCCGAAAAAATCGATGGGCATTCCAGAAGATCCGCCAAGCGCTAATATCAAATCTCCTTGCGTTATAGCCCATTAATCGTGCTTGATCGCGGATACCCCGAATTGATGGGAAAACTTCTATTCCAGACTACCTCTATTCGGATAGCGGAATACGCTACTCTCGTTAACGAACAGAGGCGAGTGACGACGTTGAAATCGCTTCGATTCGATTGGTCACGTTCACGGTTTTCAGTAACTTTTCAATCGGTGTGTTCCTGCTACCAAGCGAGAAAGCTTGGTGGCATACAAACCATCCAAATAGCCAATCTTCTTCCCCTCCCCCTCCCCCCCCTTTTTTTTTTGATTGTGATGGGTCCCGATTTGTTATGACTGCGCCTGGAGTGGCGGCACCTTTGGATTCTCTGGTCGAGTTGAACGTGACTCTAGGGTGGCTCGCTTATCAAAGTAGCTCGGACAAGCGATGACATGAACCTAGCGGGATCATGTTGCGGCGGGGATCAAATAAAACTAGATCCACTTGATTTACAACAAAAAGGGGGCTATTTAGCATTACGTTTCGAGCTGTAAGTTGATTTTAGATGCCAATTTCCGGATTTCAACTATCTTGGCTTTTTATCAACACAATAAGTTGTGCCAGGAGTCATGTCAACTTGGGTGATGAAAATTGACCACGGGAGATCTCAGATGTTACATCCATTCTTCCTCCCTCGCTCACATCACTTCTGGTACTCTACTTCCATTGACAAGACCCGCTTTTGTGCCATTGTGCTGCATCAAGTATCATTCTGGAATGTTTCTGGTCCCCGATCCTTCTACAATCGTGGCCATGTGGAGGCGGGATGACATCATGGTATAAGCAAAAGGAATGCGGAATCCCAGAGAGTTTACAATAAAGATAAAGCTGCATATGCAGGAACTAAGCTATATGAGTTGGGTGGATATTTAGACCAGGGAAAGGGCTGTCTTGGTTGCAAATCATAAACGGAGAAGTGTTTTGGTGCAGTTTTAAGAACTTGGAATCATCATTATGGTGGGAGAGAAGCATAAATCGACGCAGAGATTTTGGATATGCAATGATATGGCAGCGATATCTAACATTGTAGGTATTGGAATACAAGTCATATTTTATCGGAATATTGGACAGTCACATGCACAATCCAGCCATCAAGGTCTCCTGATTAACATACGGACCTGGCTCGTATTTGGACGGATTGGAGAAATACCAGAGAACCACGAAACAAGCCCGTGCTTTCTGTGACTAATTAATTGGCCACTAATTTGCAGCGAATTTCAGTAAATGGGGATGATTTATTTTTTCTTTCATATTAGCCACGATGCCGGGTCAGGTGATGCTTTTTTTTTTCGCACCAACTTGCGGGTCCGTAAATGGCGGAGCCTCATAAGGTTCCTCCAAGAACGGGTGCCGTATTTAGCACCAATGCCAAGAGCCAAGAAACGGGATCAACCGACGATGCCAAGTAAAGCTTCACGACTTCAGTCCATGCTCCCAAATGCAAGCTCTTAAAGATGCTGCACTGAGTTACAAGATTGACACTGCTGCTTTTGAGAGCTTGATTGCACACACAATACTTGAAGCGCAACCTTATTAGCGAGCAAGAGTCCAGAACGGCCTGAAAGCAGTGGGGATTTCCTCTCACCCCAGCCCCCCCTCCCCCTCTCATTGTACTGGATGGGGAGTCGGGGAAGAGCCACTCCGCCCCGGCTCCCCAGGCTACACAAAATCTGGAGACAATTTAGAAAGGATCAGAAATTTTCCCTCTCATGATGTCGATTCGGCTCCACAATGCGTCCGAGTTTTTGCGATTAGCTTGAGGTAGCAATGTCCCTGACCACCACGTGCCCCTTGCGCCCGTCTTTTTGACGTTTCCATCCCAGCGAGTTGACAAACTTCAGGATGTCGTCCAATTTTTCACAGGGTTGTATTGATGAGCCTTTTGCATGGTCATTGCCACCCTTGACAGGGTCGGCCAACTTGAAGATTCGTCACCCTTGCAAGATGGGAGGGTGGTGGTGCATCTGATGCTTTGTTGAACAGAGGGGGGGGGATATGAGTCAGCTGCAATCACTGGCAGCAGCAACATTGATTGATTGATTGTGAGGGGTGCATAGAATTGGAGTGATTTTTACATTGATTTGATACAATGCCAATGTGATTTCTGTCCATCCTGTGTGGGTCATGGTCATCAAAACGCGTCCGTTATCCAAGAGCCTTGCGAGTTGATACCCACAATGAGTTCATGTGTGAGGCCAAATCATGGCATATCCTTGACGTCAGTTCGGCCCACCAAGCGACGAGTGCTTTGTCTCACCCGGCCAAGCGTACGATGCAATGAATTCTCGGCGGCCCAGAAGCATCGATGGAACATGGATCTAGTGCGAAGCGGCGGCTCACCAGCTGTATGTGAGAACACGCGATTGACCCGATTGAGCCAAGCGATGGAGACTGTGTGTATTTCTCCGCTCGGAGCCGCTCTCTGGTTCGCGAGTTGAGCAGGGGCGGGCCTGGGGATCGAAGCCTGTCTGGTCCGGTGCGACATGGGGAAGGCAGCTCGAGGCCCTCTCATTTGGCACTTGTCGGACCGGCAGCTCCACCCCTTTCCCCCACGAGTCAGCACTCGTGGCCAAGAAAAATGTCTCTCCAAAAACTCAAACCCAGCCAGCCGCAACATGGCCTGTCGCCGACTTCCTTGCAGTGACGCCACGGGCCTGTGGCGGACGCGCTGACAACTGCCAACTGCCGCCGCCGCACGGGCCAGCTCGATCGGCTTAAACGGCATCCGCGGCGGCGATCCGCCCGTTCAGCGTCCAGCGGGTGTGATGGGGCGTGTTACTGCGCGAACGCCGTTCGAGCAGGTAGTTTTTTTTCTCGAGTCGCACCGCGCTGGATGCACCGCACCTTCGCGCGCTACGGCAACAATCGACTATGCCCCCTTTTTTTCCCCAACAAAACTTCTCCATCCTCGGAGCTTCTCGGCTTAACCAGAATAATTCTGGGGAATCGGGGACTCCAGACTGGGGATGCGGGTTGTGACGGTTGCGGGTTGTGGCTTTCGGTGTGCCTCCGGCCGCTCGCACATCCCAGGAGCCACTCTGTCGGCCAATTCCTCGGTGGTACCGTCACGCGAAGCGTCGAAACACTTAGCCGCCCCATCTGGGCCCCCCGTCCAATGCTTCATCGGAGGCTCCATTCGGAGCGCCTGGTGATGTACCAGCTCTGTCGAGCACCTCCCCCCAGGCAACTCTAATAATGCGGGAGACTGAAAATGCGGGTGTATAAAGACGGGGGCCCAAGAAGCCTCTTTCCCCAGGAAACTCGTTTCGCGGGGCTCCAGACGCATTGCTGGGCTGTATCTTTGCACCACACACTCTTATCAGCTCTCTCTCGCCCTCACAGAGATAGCCAACCATGGCGTCCACCGAACCAAAGACATCGACAACCATTGTCGAGAAGAAGGATAACATCCAGCGCGCTGCCGCCCATGAGAAGGTCGAGCTCGAGGCCCTCGAGGTTGCCCGCAATGGCGGTCGCCAGGTTGATGATCTCATCAGCGACATGGAGCAGCAGCTCGAGGCCGCCGGAGGTCTGGAGACTGGCTTCTTCCAGGTCAACTTTGACAACCCCAAGCACTTCACCTGGCTCCTGGTCGCCTTCGCCAGTATGGGTGGTCTGCTCTCCGGCCTTGACCAGAGTTTGATCTCTGGTGCCAACCTCTATCTCCCCGATGACCTCGGTCTCACAACCAGGCAAAACAGTCTGGTCAACTCCGGCATGCCCCTGGGAGCTGTCGGTGGAGCTTTGCTGCTGTCGCCTGCCAACGAATACTTTGGCCGAAAGTGGGCCATTATCATTTCCATTATCCTCTACACGATCGGTGCCGCGCTGGAGGCCGGTTCCATGAACTTTGGTAAGTCATTTTGGCGTCGCCCAACCTAATAATCTCGTGGCTGACTTGACCAGGCATGATTGTTTCTTCTCGAGTTATCCTCGGCCTTGGTGTCGGTCTGGAGGGTGGTACTGTTCCCGTCTATGTTGCCGAGACTGTTGAGCGCAAGATTCGTGGAAACCTGGTTTCCCTTTACCAGTTCAACATTGCTCTTGGAGAAGTGTTTGGTTATGTTGTCGCCGCCATCTTCCTGAACGTCAAGGGCAACTGGCGATACATTCTCGGATCCTCCCTCGTCTTCTCCACCATCATGTTCTTCGGGTTAGTTGATCTCACCGTCCCCCTTTTGCACTGCGTCTTGCTAACCAACTCACTAGTATGCTGTTCCTTCCCGAGAGTCCCCGTTTCCTTATGCACAAGGGCAAGACTCTCGATGCCTACAAGGTCTGGAAGCGCATTCGTGGTATCGATACCCCCGAGGCCCGAGAGGAATTCTACGTCATGGCTGTCGCAGTCCGACAGGAGGATACCGAGGTCAATGAGGGTGCTCAGAACAAGCGCTTCCCCTGGATGGACTTCTTTACGTACGTTACCCCCCCAATTCGCTTCGCACTTCAACCACAGACTAATGTGTGCTTTCTAGTGTTCCTCGTGCTCGCCGAGCCCTCATCTACGCCAACGTCATGATTCTGCTTGGCCAGCTGACTGGTGTCAACGCCATCATGTACTACATGTCTATCCTGATGAGCCAGATTGGATTCGACGACAAGCAGGCCAACTACATGTCTCTCGTCGGCGGTGGCTCTCTTCTCATTGGTACTATTCCTGCCATATTCCTGATGGAGAAGTTCGGCCGTCGTTTCTGGGCCATCACTATGCTTCCCGGCTTCTTCCTCGGTCTCGTTCTCATTGGTATCAGCTATCAGTTTGACCTCAAGACCAACCTTCAAACCGTCGAGGGCCTGTACCTGTCCGGTCTCATCATCTACATGGGTTTCTTCGGCTCGTACGCCTGTCTGACCTGGGTCGTCCCCTCTGAGGTCTACCCCACCTACCTCCGAAGTTACGGAATGACCACCTCCGACGCCCTCCTCTTCCTTGCCTCATTCGTCGTCACCTACAACTTCTCCTCCATGCAGGCGGCCATGGGCAAGACTGGTCTGGCTCTCGGCTTCTACGGTGGTATTGCCGTGATTGGTGAGGTCTACCAAATCCTCTTCATGCCCGAGACCAAGAACAAGACCCTTGAGGAGATCGACGTTGTCTTCTCCCAGCCCACCATGGAGCTCGTCAAGGAGAACTGGGCCGGCGCCAAGGAGACCACGGCCGATTTCTTCTGTGGCCGATGGCACAAGGTCTTTGTTGAGCAGGCCAGATCTGACCCTCTGCCCGAGAGCAAGGAGGATTTTGCCTAAGCTGAAATGTGTTGACACATTTGCCAATTAAAAAAAAAGTAAAATTGATAATGATATTGATGTCATTTACATGTTAGATAGCATTGGATGAATAAAGTTCCCGTTGCATCATATATCTGTTTCTAAAATTAGCGTGATAAGTTGCTTACGATATCGCTTCATGGTGAATGTCTTACAAATCGATTGCGGCTCAAAATTAGAGTTAAAGACATCGTCTTATGTCACCCGCAGGATTCTGCGTCAGAACACTATAGCAGCAATTTATCCCTTTGACTGCGGTAAGACTGCACGCAGGTACCTCCCTCAATCGCCTCAGCAGAAAATGGTATTTTTGAAGTGCAGTGTCGCTTAAAACAAGTTATATTGTTCTTAATGATAGTAGATTATAGAATATTTATTGAAAAATATTATTTTCCATCTTGGAGCTTACATAGCTGGGAATGCAACTGGGCTGGTACCTGGATGCAGTCTTACCGCAGTCAAAGGGATAGTATCTGCGCCTTATTTACGGCTGAGCAATGCAAATATACCCATGCTCAATGACTGGTTTAGAAATTGCTCCCACCTCAAGTAATTGGATTGACGATACAGTAAGTAACAACATGGTTAAGCTTATGAGCCAATGTCGAATCCTGAACAAGGTTAAAGACTATGTTCCTAAAATTAGAACCGATGATGCTTGCAGTTTTAACCTGGTCCGATTGGTTGCAATCTTTCTTTTTTGTTTTTTTAAATAGCCTATTAATAATGCTTTTGTAAATGGTAACTCATGCACGATCGGACTGGTTAACACTGAGACAATATGCCTAGACTAAAATCCAAACCCGTCTGGTAAACTCTTTGTAACGGTTTGAGAGGCAGTTCCGGCATTTTGTCGAGCAAGTTTCCAAACACCAAGATACCACTGCGAAGATGGGCAAAAGTTATCACACGGAGGGAAGCGTGACGAATAAAAATGGGCCATATATGCAGGTATCAAAAAGCAGGCATTCTATCTGCCGGCGGCAGATTTGAATTTCCTCAGGCATTAGATTAGGTTGCTGCCCGGCTACGTTGCATTACGAATACAACCTGCAGCCAACATGGCGCAGTGCAAAGAGGGACCAACAAACCTGTCATGGTCACATCCAGTCTGACTGCCTAGCCGCACTTGGACACGATGTTTGAGAGGTTGGTGTGTGAAAAGCAGAAACAAGGAAAACATGTGTGTTGTATCTAAATCTTTATTTTCGTTATGGATATTCTAATTTCTGTGATGCCAATGTGCTTAGTCCTAGCTCCGATGCCCTCTTGGGCGATATCAAATCAACGTCACAACAGCTATGTACAATGAAGAAACCATTTTTTACTTGAACACATTGCTATTTTCGTATTCTCCAAACATCATACCGACGAGGAAGATTCTTTCGAATTCTCTCCCAAAACCATTGTCCTCGTGACACCTGACTGCGTGCTGGGTTCTTTTCTCCTCCAGTTCCGGCCCAGCGTTTTTGATCTTTTGACCTCGCCTCTTCTCGTTCTGACAAGATTATACAAGACGAGAATGGCGAAGAGGACCAACAGCCCGAAGACTGCCGCCATTGGTGCGATGATGGAAAACAGAGTGAAGCCCCAGGAGAAGTCTTGGAATATGACATTGCTCGTGAGGCGATCTGTACTCAAGCCGACCTGCATCGACGACAAGATCAGCAGGATCCAGGCCGTAGCGGCAATGATGGAAGCCGAGTTGTCGCGAGCGAGGCTGCCGTACGACGTCCAGTTGGACATGAAGGCGCTCGCCAACGGGCCGTGAAGCACCTTGTCAATGAGCCGTAACCTATTAATGCGCAGCTCTCCGTATATGAAGCGCGGCGCCACGTCGGCATAAAGCTGTTCGGGTGTCAAATTGACACCGTCATCGCCATGGAGGAGCTCGCGCACGAGGCGCCGCCATCTCTGCCAGTTGACTTCTTCTGGGATGAGGTTCTTGGTCTTGGCAATGGCAAAGTCGCTCTCGCGGGGAATGAGAGCCACGTACGAGAGCAAGAAGCCGAATGCGCATTGGCGGAGATGGTGACGGCGCTGGCAAGGCTGCGACTGCTTACACGGCAACGTCGTGTTGTTACTGTCGTTGTTATTGTTGTCGTTATTGTTGTTGTCGTTGTTGCTGTTGGCTGAGACGCAAGGGCAGGCGAGGTGCGTGCTCCAGAAGAGCGGATTCAGCAGAAACCGAGGGATGGGCTTCAGATACATTACGCCGCCGCCCCAGACGAGATGGAGTTCGATGCGCTCGCTGACGACAATGTCGCGATCCAAGAGAACTTGGTGGTGGAGCGCTCGGGGCGGCACGGGCCGTCCAGCTAGCCACAGGTGGTTGACGATTTCGTGGAGCCTCTTTGGGTCCAGCTCGTCCACCATCAGTTCAAAGTCGGGGCTGTCATTCGGCGCGAGGAGGTCGTCGACGCGCCTGAACGAGGCCGGGAACTGATCCTTCAGCGACGCCTCGTTCTCGGCATCGTCGTTGACGTCGCGCAAGACGTTGTTGGAAAACGGCACCAGCCGAGCCATGGCTGCCGAGCACGCACGCTTGCTTGCAGTGGGTGAGAGGCGACGCGGGGGGGGGGGGGGGAAGAAAAGTGCAAATGGGCGTTAGTAAACGGGCGAGGGGGGTTGCCTAAGAACCCATTCGACTAGTTCATCCAGAGGAGTGGCTGCATGGGCGATATACCAAATGTGGCTTAAGCCCACAGGGCTGAGGCCAGGAAGAAGCAACCGAGATGTCGGCAAATTTAATAATGTCTCCCGCCTCCACCTCCACCACCTCCACCTCCACCATCTCACCTAGTTGCCCCCCCAGTTGCCCCCAGCTGCGACAAGGCCAAACGATTTCTGCCTAGATCTGGATCGGTTACCTGCTTCCGCTCCAGCCTGCTTAGCGAGCTGGTGCGCCATGAGCTAATTTGGTGCACCTCCGGGTCAAATGACTCTGTATCGACTTATCACAGCCCAGGGCATCCACTCCGTCAGCATGAGCCCATGAGACGACGATACAGCTCCGTCTGACAGGATCCGCACCCTTGCTGCCCTCAAGCTTCGTTCACCGGCGAATAAGCACCCTTGCCGTCGTGCCGCAGTGGGGCCCGCGAGGCTTGTCTTGCCTGCCCTATAGCGCTGCCGTTGTGTGTTCCTGCAGCCCCGCGCTTGGCGTTCGCTATAGGCTTCGTGCCCTGGCTTCAAGAGGCCATGCGAGCAATGGCAACCCCCAGTCTTGGGCCGAAGGAGCCAGCATCAAGCTGTAAGCTTTTTTCCGGCGCAAATTTTCGGCTCCAAGCAGCTCCTCCTACCTGAAATCTTGTCACTTGGGCCTTCTGAGTGGCTGTCTGCAGCTAAAAGACCGCGTGATAAACCCTGCCGGTTCTGGGGGCCTGGTGTATCTGACGTTGGGGGCCAAAAATGGCTACCATTTCACCCCTCTAGCAAGTTTCAACCGGCAACGGCCATCACATATACAGACGAGTCCCCGTCCTCCCCTTCTCAATTTTTTTTCTTTGCCTCAAGAGCATTCCCCGCAAGCTCTGCTGTGTCCCATGCCAAGGGCCCATTCCTTCGGCACCAACAGCAACATTTCTTGTTTCATTACGATACAATTCTCACCAGGACCCACCCTCGGGGCCACTTGCAAGTCAAGCTTAAACTGAGGCAAAAGCAGCAAAAAAGATGTCAACACCTCGACAGGGCCTGGAGGTGATCGCCCCCGTTGGCGACAAGGCAAACCACAGCAACCTCACCATCGAGTAAGTAGATGTCCAGTTTTCCACCAGCATTTCTCGCAGCTAACTGGAATTTCAGTCTCGTTGCTGTGCCTGGCCTGGGAGCTGACCCATCCAAGAGCTTTGGCTCTGAGCTGCCAGGAGGCTTTAATTGGCTCAAGGATGAACAAGAAGGCATTCGCTCAGATATTCCAAATGCCCGTGTTTTGCTTTATCACTACGAGTCTCGATGGCTTGGCGACAATGCCAAGCCGCAGACTCTGTACAACATTGCCAGCCTTCTCATCGACAGCTTGGTCGAAAACAGGCTAAATCGCGAGGCGGGGGAGCCCAACCGTCCCATTGTATTCCTCGCCCACAGCATGGGTGGCCTCGTTGTGGCCAAAGCATTGGTTCTCGCCGCCTCACAGCCCGAAAAGCTCGACCGCATGCGCATCTTTGAATGCTTTGCCGGCGGCATCTTCTTCGGTACCCCGTTTGGAGGCACAACATCGCAAGGTAGAGCCCTGGTCCTTGCCTCGTTCCTGGAGTCCGTCAACGGGGCCATCCCCACCCAGCTCGTAAAACTGCTTGAGCCTGGTCGTGATTCTCTCCAGGAGCTGAAGACGGACTTTTCCAACTTGGCCTGGCCACCGGATAACAAGCCAAGCTCCAAAGTGGTTTGCTTGTTTGAGCAGGCCAAGACCAACTATCTGCAAGAAAAGGTTTCGCAGCTGGTCGGTAAAAGCCATTTCAGATTGGGCCCGGAAGAAATCGTCGTCACCGAGGCGTCTGCCGTGCTCGACGGCTCCATCAAAAGAGGTCTGCCTTGCAACCACCGACAGCTCAACCGCTTCGATAGCGCAAAGGATGGTCGCTACGAGATTGTGCGCCACTTCCTCAAGGATATTGTCAAGGGTGCTCAGCTGATTGTCAAGGCCCGTCTTCGGGCATCGCGACTTTCCGGAGTCGACGATGACACGTTCCAGCGCCTCTCAGAAAGCCTGGGTGTGATTGATATTCAACGCAAGCGTCAGGCCATCGAGAGTCTCAGTGGCGACTCTAGCTGGATCCTCGAGGAGGACAGGTACAAGCAATGGTCCTCGCAAAATGACATGGGTCAATCGCCTGAGTATCCCTTTCTTTGGGTATCCGGTGACGAGGGTCTTGGCAAATCAAAAGCAGCGCTCGTTGCTTTTGATGATCTCAAAAAGAGAGAGGCCTTGAACTACGTTGTTGGTTCTCGAAACGTCATGGTGGCCTATTTCTTTTGCGATTCGACTCCAGACTGTAGCATGGCCGAGAACATACTCAAATCTCTCATCTGGCAGCTCATTGTTAAGAGGAGATCTCTTGCACAATACGTCAAAACTTTTGCCGCCCAAGGACCATCTCAGCGAGGTGGTGGATCCCAAGGACAATTCGGTCTGTCCAAGCTTTGGAAGGGTCTGAACGAAATGCTCCGGGACGAGTCCGTCCAAGAGGTCTATTTCATCATCGGTAATATCCACTACCTCTCCACAGACAACGCAAGCACGTCAGAGTTTCTCATCAACATGTCTGAGATCCTGAGAACTGACTCAGAATCTGCCGAGGATCCCATCAGGGATAAGGTCAGATGGATGGTGCTCAGCAGAGATCGCGCCGACATCAAAGATGTTCTAGTGGACGAAGTTCCACCCGGTACACTGAGGATCAATCTCAACGACACGTCCAAAGGTAGCTTGAGACGCGAGCATGCTCGCACTTACACTCGTGACAGAGTGAAAGCGCTTGCTATTCATAAAAACTACAGCTTATCCCTGCAATATTTCGTTTTCAGCACTCTCGAGAAGAGGGCTCAGAGCAATTCCCTTTGGGTTGAGGTTGTATGCTGCCTGCTGGAGGAGCTCCCTGCTAATTTTGTCGCCGTAAGAAAAACACTTGAGGCAGTACCTCAAGACGTACATGAGCTCATCAACCGAACATGGACAGAGGTATGTCTGAACGGAATAATTCAAAGCTCGAGTACTAATACGTTGATTGCATCAGGAACTGGGCGAGGTTGACAAGGAAGGCATCGAAACTGTCAAAGAAATCCTCCGCACCCTCGTTATTGCTTATGAAAATCCAACTATCGAGGAACTTAGTATTATTGCCGAGCTAAACATGGACTCTGCCTCGGATGAGAACTCAGACCTGCAGACCAAGATGCTCGGATACGTGAGAGATTGTGGTCCCCTGCTCAGGGTCTACAACGAGGACATCTGGGACAGCTTCAGCAACTACAAGACGGTAACCCGTGTTACCTTTATTCACCCATTGGCCAGAGAAGCCCTCCTGAAGCCAAAAATGAGGAAACTCATCGGCTTGGGTGGAGAAGACGAAGAAGCCAAAATTGAAGTCGAGTGGCAACATGGCATCATCGGCCTGCGATGCTTCTCCTATCTGCTAAACAGGCTTGGTTCCGAAGACGACAACGGTGATTTTATTCTTAGAAGGACAGCACCGGTAGCGAACCAGGCTGAAGCCGAGATCAACGAACTCTTCCCGGAGAATGATGACGAGGCAGACGATGCCGAAGAAGAAGAGGTGGACCAGGATGCCTTGGAGTACCCGCTCAAGTTCTGGTTGAAGCACGGATACGAAGCCACTCCAGACTTTGTCGACACGCTTGACATTAAGCACAGGTTCTGGTCCATCGACTCGGCCACGCGAAGACGCTGGTGGGGCAACTATGCCCAGAGAGATGGCACCGAGGAGCTCAAGAACTTGACGGGACTGCACGTGGCCGCCTTCTTTGGCCTGCTCCCGTTGGTGGACTCGCTTCTGGCCGACGGGCACGGCGAGGAAATCCACTACCTCGACTCCTGGGACAACCAGCCGCTGCACTGGGCCGCGTCCCGCGGCCATCTTGATGTTTGCGAGCGCCTCCTGGAGAAGGGCGCGGACATCAACAATGGCAGCAAAACAGGTGCCTGGACGCCCCTTCAGATGGCTGCCTCGGACGGCCAGGTGAAGGTCATGGAGATGCTCCTCGATCGCGAGGGAGAGGCTGCCAACATTGACTCCGTGGCAAAAGAGGTCGGCACTGCGCTGACACTGGCCATTTTGAACCGCCAAACTGAAGCAGCCCAGTTCCTGCTCAAGCGCCGCGCAAGTCCAGTCTTGACGTCGGATGATTTCGAGCCCCCCGTGGCCGTCGCTGTCCTCAGGGGCTACGAGGACTTGGTCAAGGAAATTCTCGACGCCGGAGGCCATCAAAACATCACCTCTCTCCAGTACGGCAGTGCCCTTGCTGCCGCAGCCTCTACCGGAAACGTGGAGATTGTCAAGGTTCTGCTCGAGCTCGACGGAAGCGAAGCCTCGCGCCAGAGAGCCGTGGAGGAGGCTGCTGGCAGCGGCTACATGGCTGTTGTGGACGCCATCCTTGACAACTCCCCGCCGCTGCGGCTGGACAAGGCTATCCAAGAGGCGGCGACATATGGTCAGTTCGAAATCGTCAAGAAGCTCTGGGGCTCTCGAGGCGACGACGAGCTATCGCCAGAGGCCATCAACTACGCACTATACTCTGCCACGGATGCTCAACACGAGCCAATCATCGAGTTCCTTCTCGAGCACTGCCGGGCCAACCCCAACGCCGTTGGCGAGGAGCACGGAAACGCATTGACAGCGTCCGCCTTTGATAACACCATTTCCATCCTGCGGCTGCTCATCAGGTACGGTGCTGATGTCAACGCCCCCGAGGGCTATGCGCTGCAGTGCGCCGCCGCCAACGGCTACATCGAAGTGGTAAATGTTCTGCTCGACAGCGGAGCCAACGTCAACGGATTCAGCCAGCACGCCTCGGAGGGAACGGCGCTGCAGGCGGCCTGCGTGGCCGGCAACCTTGAGGTCGCGAAGCTTCTCCTCAGCCGCGGTGCCCATCCCGACTATGGCGCCGGAGACTTCACGAACCCTCTCACGGCGGCAGCCAGCCACGGGTACGGCTCGCTCGTTGACTCGCTTCTCGCGGCTGGCGCGAACCCCAACGTCTTCGGAGGCCCTGACAAGAGCACGCCGCTCATCAATGCGGCGTCGTCGCTGCCTTCGGAGCAGCTCGAGCTGATGATTCGCCACCGGGCCAGGGTTGACCAGATGGATCCCGATGAAGACACGGCTCTCATCATCTCGGCCCTTGTGGGAGACAACTCCTGCGTCGAAGTCCTTCTCAAGTACGGCGCCAACGTCAACCTGGGAGGCAAACACAATGGCACCCCTCTGCATGCTGCTGCCGCGGGCGGCCATCCGGAAACGTGCCGGCTGCTCTTGAAGCGAGGTGCTGACCCAAGCAAGAAATCCGGCCCGTACTGCACCGTCATCCAGGCTGCGGCCGCCTCGGGCAACGCGGATTGCGTCAAGGCCATCTTGGAGCACGCTGACGACATTGATCTGAATGTCCAAGGCGGCCAGTACTTTACCGCAGCGCACGCCGCTGCTGTGCAGGAAAACGACAAGTGCCTTCGACAGCTTCTGGAGCACGACGTCAAGCTGGATGTCTCCCCGCCGTCACGCGGCACGCAGGCCCAGATGGGTACTCCCTTGCAGGAAGCCGCATTTGCTGGCTGCAATCGAAATGCCCGCTTGCTGCTCGAGGCTGGAGCTGATCCCAATATTGTTTCTGGCAAACATGGCACTGCGCTTCAGGCAGCTGCTCTCAAGGGAGACACGTCTCTCTGCAGTCTCTTGCTTGAACGCGAGGCTCACGTGGATGGGTGGTCCGGCAAGTACGGGAGCGGTCTCGTTGCGGCCGTGGCTCGCGATGATTTGAACGACGAGAACCGACAGGAGCTGCTCCAGCTCTTCCTGGACAAGAAGGAGCTGTCGCCGCAGGCGTTCAAGGCGGCCCTGGAGGAAGCCCTGAAGCTCCAGCGCAAGGAGGCCTTCAAGCTCATCCTGGAGAGCATGAAGACGCGGTCCAAGAAGGACGCCAAGGATTTTCCCAACGTCAAGGGCATGATGACGCAGTTCAAGAAGAACCAGCAGCACCGCCAGCTCGTTCGAAGCCGCGAGACTCATCAAGCTCGCCAAGCTCGCGAGGCCCGCGAGGAGGAAGATGCAAACAGCGATTTCGGCGACGAGGTCGTCTGCCATTACCAGGACATTGACGACGAGATTGAAGAAGAGCCAGAGCCAGCCGAAACGCTGCAGGACCAGCAAGTCCAAGAGACCAACGGTATCGCAGGCGGTGAGCAGACCAGGTCCATCGGAGGCACGAGGGGATTGCCAGATCGATCCCGCGGCTTTGGTGCTGAGAATGGAGACTGGCAGCAGGGTTCCCGTGGTTTCGGTGCTGAGAATGGAGACTGGCAGCAAGGTTCCCGCGGCTTTGGTGGTGGTGAAGATGGTCAAAACAACAATGGCAACGACACCAACGGGGGCCGGAATGCCTTTGCGGGTGGTGCCGTGGGCGGTGCCGCAGCGTCGGGCTTCGCATTTAGTGGCGGTGATGATGACCAGCCTGCCAGCCGAGGTATGGTCAACGGCGGCAATGATGATTCCGATGCTGTTCAATACGGCACAAGAGGTGGTTATGAGGGCAATGAGGAAAATCGCGGGTTCCAAAACGAATACGCAGAGGAAGGAGGCTATGCAGAAAGAAATGTTGAAGAAGATGGAGAAGAGCAATTTGAAGCAGAAGAGCCAGAGGAACCTGCGGAGCCAGAGGAAGAGCCGGAGGAGGAGCCAGAAGAACCAGAAGAGGAACCTCAAGAGGAGCCCGAAGAGGAACCCGAACAGGAACCTGAAGAACAGGAGGAGCTAGCGGAAGAAGAGGGTGATTATGAGTATGAAGAGTAGGGTTATGATTGGAAATAGGGGTAATGATGAATGGCATCGAGCGAAATGGGCACGATGATACGAATCACTGTACAATATACATGAATAAAGAAGCGTGAAAACGGGCAAGTGGATCTGGACCGTGAGTCAAAGTGTAGCGGCCATCTGTTTCACGATTGTCATGTTGATGACATATTTTCCACCAGCCATGTACTGTTCAGGTGTCACAGGGCCAAGTCACTGATGATCCTGACATGGAGAATACCGTTAAGGGGAATGCAATGTTTCTAATCTCGTGCTGATATTGTTCAGATTGGTGTGACTCTTTCCGCCGCAAACTCAGCTACGTTTGTGAATGACAAGGGCACTCTCAGCAGTGACGAGGATTGCGCATCCGAATATAAATAGGAAGTCTGGAGTCTCACTCTTTGTTCTCTCGAGACAGGTCAACTTTCGGCTTGAACCCAAACCTCACACAACAACCACGAATCCAACATCCTACCAACTTGGACAATGTCACTCAACCAAGCAGGCCCAGCAGAACTAGCCGGCGACATGCCGTCGCGCAGCAGCAGCAGCAGCAAGAATCTCCCGCCCGCGTTCCGGGACAAGGAAAAGAAGGGCGATGGAGACGACGGCATTGAGCTGTACCTGGTCGTCTCGCCGCCGGACCGCGGACACTACTGGCAGTGGTCCGTCGCGCTGTACTTCTGGCGCAAGCGGGCGTGGACGAGCTACCACGTCGTGCAGGAGCCGGGAGCAGCCCCCGAGGGCGCGCCCGTCATCGAGCACTACTGCGACCCGAGGAGCTACCCCGGGTGCCGGGCCATGCGGGCCTTTGGCAACGTGCCCGAGCCGAGCGGCCCGGACCTGGTGCACTCCAAGACGGTGGCCGTGGCCGAGCTGGTAGCCCGCGCCCCCGGCCACGGCATCGACCTCGGCGCCGAGTCCAAAAGCTACGAGTTCGCCGTGGGGCTCGCTCGCAAGCTGGCGGAGAGAGGCCACTGCAGCCCGGACGGCGTGGACGCCGCCGAGAATGGCCTGCGGCAGTACGTTGGCCCTCAGGTCCTGGATGTAGGGAGGCCGCGGGGGCGGCCTGAGTACGAGTAAGTGGTTGATGCGGGCGATGCACGAGTGCCTGCCATGATGAGCCTTGTGAATCTTGATGAACGAATAAATTAAATTAAATTGCAATAAAATGAATTAAAATTAAAAAGTAGCCCAAGTTTGATCCATGGAATTAGAAAAAGCAATCGAATCAGTTATTCGTGGATTCGCCATAGTGCCCTCGCTCTTGTGCTCTTTCGTATAATAGCCCAATCCCAAGATGCCCTCTCCCTCTCTCTCTACCCTCCACTCGCAACTCATACCAAAGCATTCACATGTCTTTCAGGGTCCTTGGCACAACCCCACCCATAAAAAGCAACCATTATCCCAGCTGCCTTGGTTTCTCTCCAGCGGCCATTGTCAAATCACATCTCGGGGCTAGGGGCGGCATAGCGTGGCCAGGACCAAGCCCCCGATAAGATAAGGAGCACCCCGTCACTCGGCCGAACCAAGCCGGCCCAAGTAAACAAAGGAAGGTGCTAGGAAACGCGACCCAGCTCGCGGGGCACTTCCGCCTTCACCTCTACGAGCACCAACGCAACGAGGAAAGAGAACCCCTCTGCCTTGGGCGCATCGCAGACCTGGTTTGGTATTTATCTTTCTTTTTTTCTTTTTTTTTTTTTTTAAAGGGGGGAGGAGGAACACTAGATACACCAAGCTGTCCATACACGAACACACACAAACACAAACACTGTCGCCATGGACTCGGAGTCGATCGTCTCCCAGGACCAGCGCAAGATCGAGCTGCAGAGCAACGAGGACCTGGCCTTCCTCATCGCAAACGTCCGGCGCGCCGCCGCCGAGCACCTCAACGAGGCGTTCCCGCACGTCGAGGGCGCCGACGGCGAGGACGAGCTGCGCAACCAGATTGAGGAGCTGGTCAACGAGGTATGTGTCGCAAGCCTTGCTTGTCGCATGAATGAAGAAGAGAGGGGGGAAGAAGAAGAACAACACAAGCTGACCATTGCTACTGCTACTGCTTCACAGTACATCAACAAGACCTTCACGCTCGCCTCGCCCAACCTCGCCATCAACGGCCTCCCCGTCGACGCCAAGTCGTTCCTGTCGGACCCGGCATCGGGCACCACGGCCCCGGACCCCGTCTACGAGCCCTTCGACTCGCACAAGCGCCGCCGCGTCGCCGACCTCGTCACCCAGGAGGAGAAGCTGCTCGAGGAGGTGGCCGCCCTGAAGCGCTCCGTGCCCGCCGCCGCTGCCCACGCCCAGGCCGACCGCCTTCGCGACGGCCTCAAGCGCGACGACGAGCTGCTCGAGGGCCGCAGGGCCGCCGCCGCCGCTGCCGCCGCCGCCGTCGAGCTCGACGTCCAGGCCCTCGAGAGGCAGGAGGGCGTCGAGGCCGGGTTCCGCAAGGCCCTTGAGGGCTTGGGTCGCTTAAAGGCCGAGATGCCCACCACCGTCGCCAAGATGGAGAGGGCGAGGGATGCCGGCGTCTACGTCGTCACGCAAAGGCGGTGAACAGTGATATACCCTGGCCGACAAGACCATTGATTTTTTTTTTCTGAGGGGCGGGCGGGATTGATAACGCTCACGGAGTTGGAGGCGTCAAAAGGTCACACTACACATCCTTCCATCAGGAGTGAAAATGGAAATGCTTCTTTTTCTCTTAGTATCTTCAAGATATAGACATCAAAACATCAGACACTGCGTCTATTCATTCACAACTAATGCAGCCATGATGGGCAATATATGGGCCTAGAAAACAAAAAGACATTATGGGGGACTTGCGTGGAAGAAACCGCAGGCTGCAGAGCAGATGCTCTGGTGCCACTCCTTCCTCTGCTTCCCTCAACTTCACACTCCCACCCTCTCTCTCCCGACGTGTTTTGCAGTCGTCTCCCGTTGTTGCATCCCATGTAGCCGCACCATGTCAACCACCTTCAGTCTACTTGGATTCAAACAAGGTCTATGTCACATTGCCAAGTCGCCACCGCCCTAAGCAGCAGCGGGCGCGGGCTGAGTAGCCACATCCGCGTCGCCGGCGGGGGCAGCCGCGCCAGCGTCGACTCCACCAGGCGTCTCAATCTCGGAACCCTTGTTCTCGAGCGTCTTGTCATCCTTCTTCTGGGCCCACTTGGGGGTGCGGGCATGCTCAGGGTCCTGCCAAGGACCAGCATCGCTGTTTTCGCAGCCACCTTCGCAATCGCATGTGCCACCGTAAGCCTTAGGGAGGTTCTCGGCAGGAATCTGCTCCAACAGTTTCTTTTTGTAGTCAGATCCGAGGACCTTGATCTTGTCGGCGGTGACGGGGTCAAGCCAGCCGCTGATCATGCCCCAGATTCCAGAGAAGCCCCAAGGAGCGTTGATCACGTACAGCTTGCCCAGACGCTCTGGGTAGTAGTTCTGGGAAAGAGCAGAGGCCCTCTTGAGGTACCCGTATGTGCTGGGGATCTTCATTGCAGAAACGCCTGCCAGGTCCATGACGGTGCAGCAGGTCTCGAGAAGGTGACCCTGCTTGTGGGAGCAGGCAGGAAGACGGGGGTCGGCAACACGCTCGTACTCGACGGCAAGGTTCATCAACATACGGTCTTCCGTGGTGATCTTTGTAATCTGAGCCAGGTCGATCTTGCCGAGGGTCTCGATGTAGACAGGGCGGCCATCCTAAGAGGTCCGGTGTCAGTGGAAATGTTTTAACCGCCAAGACACGGCAGGTATCGCGATGCCATGATGCAGCTGAGACAGCGGGGACGCTTGTAAAGCTTACCTTGTCGGTCTTGTGGTAGTACTGAACGTAGTACTTGGACACATCCGCCTTCTCGGGGAAGTCCCATGTAGGAAGAGTCTCGTCAAGCTTGGTCTCCTTTCGCCATTTCTCGCACTCGACGAACCTGGTAGCGGTCAGGCTCTTGCCACGATTCGCGCACGCCTCATTCGATTGCAGGGTTCGGGACTTACATGGTCTTGGCGTTGGGCTTGACGGGGTCTGTCACAGTCCAGTTTCGCGCTCGCAGGAATCGGAGCTGGATATCGAGCGTGTTAGCTGATTCAATTCATCATCAACATGACCTTGGGGGTCATGGCTTCGCTGCTATTCATGTTCGTACCAGCGTAAGAGTGTCCAATCGCTCAGTGAATCCCTCGGCCTCAAGAAGCATGCGCAGCTGCTTGACCTTGTCGATCTGTTCATTGGTCAGGTAGCCAGCGTGGCCGTCCTTGGGCTCGGGAGCCTTGGTAGGGAAGTAGTAGTCGTCGTACTTTTCGTCCAACTCCATAGTGGCGGTGGATGGTGGGGTAGTGAGAAGAGAGGGGTAGAGGAACAGGTGAGATTCAAGAGTCGAAAAACAAGACCCGAGTGCGAAATGAGCTTGCGGATGCGAAGCGTAGTGAAGAAGGATAGAGACGACCGAGGGTGATGAAAAAAGGGAGTCGAGATCAGCCGGAGGCCTTGAAGCGTAATTAAGCGGTTGGCCACTTTGGTTCCCCCTAGAGATCGAAGTGGTGGGACTCCGTCATGGGTGTCTAGATGATTTCCCTAAGCGGTCTAGCCCCTGACGAAGCCTCTCACATGTTGTTGAGCCAATTCAGGTGACTGCGCACGTGGCGATAGCTGTGGCTTATCGTTCGTTCGTCCCACTCTTCCGGCCGGGGCAGCCAAGCACATGTCGGCATGAGATCCCAAGCTGCTGTGAGAAAGAGGCCGTAAATATGGTTGAGTCAAAAAATTATAATCAAGCACACTCTCTCCGGCTCTCCAATCATTCGCCCACGACACTTGCCACATCCTCATGCTTCATTTGGCCATATATGGCCCCGCCATTGAAGTCACCATGAGGACTTCCCCGCAGCGAATCACCCTCAATGTTGCCCGACTCATTCACACTTCCGTCGCCAGCCCTCGCCCACGGCCCTGTCGAGCCTTCCACCTGACGGCTGCGGCTGGACTGCCCCGGAAACGGACCTTTTTTACTTCGAACCCATACTTCTCCCAGAACAACGAAGACGCCCGTTCCGGCGTCGAACCCCCCAGGCGCGACAATGCCACGCCCTCCCCCACGACTGCCAAGCGCAAGCCGACCCGCGCTGCCACGGCCAAAAACTCGCTACGCAGAGTTGCCATAATTGCGCAACAGCCCAAGCGAGGGACGGGCGCCGCGACACCGTCGATCGGCGCTGTTTCAGGGGAAGATGCAAGCGAGGAAACGTCCACGGTTGTCAGTGCCACCTGCGTGGCCGAGGCCTTCAACATGCCACTGGTGCTCGAGATTCTGTCCTCGCACGGCTTCGAGATTGACCCAGACGGCACCGGTTTCGGCGCCAACGAAGTGCTTCATGCCAGGGGAGTCAATGGAGGAGACATTTTTGTTTTCCCTTCTGGAACCATTGTGACGTGGTCGTTGCCTCCGGATGTGGTTACGAGGCAGATCATGCGCGCATCCGAGGAACCCCACCCCGTCGAATCGAGGGAGTTTGAGGATCTTGAATTCACCACGGACAAGGGCCGAGAGACGAGCCTTCTCAAAGGTGATGTCATCGTCCTCGGAACCCGAAAGGAGTTCAACGAGGGCGACATGCAGGATACCACCCTGGCCAAGGTCGCCTTCTCCTCTGGCCTGGCGAGGAGCACCAAGCTTGCCGTGCTTGAGACAGCCCTGGATTCATATTTCGAGAGCACACGCAACATCCCCGCCCTCCTCTCCCAGGGTGCCGGGGTGCCCCTCGGGCGCAAGTTTATCCTGCAAAAGACTGGCGAGCTCCTCAGCTTGCGCGCCCGCCTAAACCACTACTCAGAGCTGACGGATGCGCTGCCAGATATTTTCTGGGACAGCCGCTCCGAGCTGGGCCTTGACGCTTACTACGACCAAGTCGGCCGCGCCCTCGACGTCAACGTCCGCATCCGCACCCTCAACCAGAAGATGGACTATGCAGCCGAGATTGCCAGCGTGCTACGCGAAATGTCAAGCGAGCAGCACGGCACCCGCCTCGAGCTCATCATCATCCTCCTCATCACCGTCGAGGTCGTCTTTGAGCTCCGCCGCATCGTCCTCGAGTGGATGCAAGAGCGCGAGTTGGCAAAGGAGCACATCAAGACTCAGTCGTAACACCTTCCCTCCCTTCCTCCCTCCACCTCAGCTCCCAAGGAGCACGCTGTATATCAAGAACAAAAAATGAGTTTGGGAACCGCTGCGGGTTTCCCCTGTGATATAGATAACGATGAAGATCTCGGCCGATCGCGCATGAATTGGCCACACTGAAAAAAAAAGATACCCCTCCCCCCAGCTCTATAGAACGATGTGAGGAAGAAAACAAACCTCTTGACATCATGATCATGAACAAAATCTCAATTCCAGAAAAAAAAAAAACTTGCAGTCCTTCCTCTCTACGTTTACTTATGCAATGTGAAAAAGATGGTTTTAAAATAAAAAAATCGGTAGTACATTTCAGGCTGGCCTTGGTTAGTTGTACAATATGATTTCAAACGATGCAGCCCAGTGGAACAAAACATCTAGAAGCCTGCCATATGCCAAAAAGCCATCTCTCTCTCTACCAGGTATCCCTCACTTCTCCACGCACAAAACACATGGGATACAACACACTTTAGCATCCACGCTAACGAAACCTCGCCTTTTGTTTTCTTCTTGCATGTAACAAAAAAGACCCGTAGGCCCTCTTTTTTATCCCAGTCACATTTTCATCCGCTTACACCACCCGCGGCGGCTCACTGCTGCTGGACTGTTGATTACATTGGGGTTCCCCAAAGCCGAAACTCGACAAGAACACCTGTACCCTCCCGATCCGCCCGATGGTCTCAAGAAACCTCCTTGAATATCCCTTCATCGTACGTAACAGACCAACTCCTCAAAATCGATTATCCACCTCTAACGCCCAAACTGTACCCTCGCAAATCCACCACAAGTCTCAATTGCTGTCAGACTCCCCTCGCTCGCCCCTTGGGGTCGCTTCGCTCCAAAAACGTGGGTTGCGCGTCTCGCGATTATGCTGAAGGCTTCCGTTGTTGAAGTCCCGGGATTACGGGAACTGGAACAGGTGTCACTTTATGGGGTATGTGCGGCCCGGGGGTACCATTTACCGGTCGTTGAGAATTTGACATAGGCGTCTGGGGCTTCTGTTGCTGAGCAGCAATACTAGCTCGAGCGGCCGCCAGCCTACTTGCATCAATAGTGGCACCTCCAGGTCCAACGACACCTGGTCCACCAACACCCGGTTGTGTTATCTTGTCTGCGAACATGGCAGATCGTTCCTGTGCTGCCACTCGAGCTTTGGCTTGGTCAAGAATTCGCTGCTGCTGAGCCTCGGGGATTACCGTGTGATATCCAGTGAGCGATGCGTTCTGGCCTGGTGTGCCGGAGGGAACCTGGCTGTTAGAGAACCTATTCATTTGATTCCCCATCGCTTGATTCGGCGTACCATATCTTGGGGGCTGCTGCACACTCGGTGAAGGGCTAAAAGGTTGTCTGTGCTGTACCTGGGGGGACATGGTACGCTGGGGCATTGCCTGACCGTTTGTATATCCAGCATAATTGCCCTGCGTGGGCGTGCCGGGCTGTTGTGGAGGAAAACCCTGTTGGTAGGGGTATCGAGCATTCGGTGTGCCCTGTTGCGCCATCTGGGCGTATGGAGGTCGCTGCTGGTTGGTGTATTGGGGCATATTTTGGTGGCCATACGGGGTCTGGGCCTTGGCCAGCTGGGTGGCGTACTGGTTGGCGTACCCGTTAGGTCGTGTATATTGATTGGGCTGAGCAGGTCTCGGCTGAGACGGCGGCATGGGCCGTTGCTGGGGCTGGAAGGTGGGAGCGGGACCAGGGCGGTAATATTGTTGCTGCATAGCTGGAGTGCGATTTGGAGTTCCGTATTGGTTCCCGGTTTGATAATGGTTCGCGTACGGGACCGACGAAATGCTTGGGGTTCGTTGAGGCGGCGGTCGGGCGCTCGCAGCAGCTTGCTGGGCCCGGATGCGAGCTTGCATGGCGGCTTCGTCTTCTTCCATCACTCCCTTGTACTGGTCCGCCTGAATTTGAACCTTGGTGCTGATCAAAAGGTCCTCGAGCTGGTCACCATTGAGCTTCGCCACGGCATATGGAGGCAGAGTCTTGATGATGAGCGCCAGTTGAGCCTTGAGCACCTGGTAAGTGGCCTGCTCCTCTTCTGAGGGTTGGGGGCCAGCGGTTGCCAACATATCGCCGGTGACTGGGTCGCTGGATTGACGGTTCTGGGAGTTGGGGAGGGTGAGGTTGCGAATGCGCTGGTATGAGGCTAGCGTTTCGATCAAGTCGGTCACTTCCTCAAGGATTTCGTCCACCTCCTTCTCCTGCTCGTCTCTCTTGGAGCCCATCACCTCTTCCAGCGACGGATCAACCACAGCGTCATCCCACTCATTAATGGCTTCTTGGATTGCATTCTCGTCGATTTCAGCTGCCTTTGGCTTGTCTTCCTCTTCCTCGGCCTCGTTCTCATTCGCATAGTACTCAAGCTCAATCATGTTCTGGAATTGGCGTTGGCCAATCCGCTGCCACCACAATCGACCAGCAACGCTTGACGGCACGATAGCAGCTGTATCGTCCTTGCAAGGGGCAAAGCTGGAAAAAGCACCCCTGAATAGGGATTCCATTTCGTACATCTCCAATTCGGACGTAGAGGGCTTCTTTCCGGCCAAACTCTGGGCGCGTTCGCGCTGCTTCGTCTTCATCTGCGAAGAGGGAGCGGCATTACTGTAGTCAAGATAGTGACCTGATGTAAGCTTTGTGGTAAAATAAGTGCTGCCTTGGTACTTGGAATTGTCTGCGAGCTCTGGGTGGTAGAAATCGAGAGTGTTGCCCTTGGCCTGCGTCTTCGGCTGCTTCGGCGGCTGCAAGGGGGGCAAGGCCCGCGGCGATGAAAACAAGTCACCTAGAGTCTGGGGTCGCTCCTGAGTCGTCGTGGGCATAATATGGGTAAGGCTCACGCCCTGCGGGAGAGGGGTTTGAGGAAGCTCATCATTTTGAGACAGCGGAAGACTTGAGAACAGCCGCCTTTCTTGCGGAGCATATCCGATGAGCGAAAGCACGAGCTCGCCCTTCTGGGGCGATGGAGGGAAATCGGCCTCCAAAGGAAGCGGCTCATTGGAAATAGCCGGGTATGCCTTCTCTCGTCGAAGCAGTTGCAGGGCCTTATCCTTGAACTCGCCAACCTGAGCAGCAGCTTCCTCGTAGGACGTTGCCTCATCTCCCTCTTTCGATTTGGCTTTAAAGTCGTCTAGCGAAGCCTTAACCGCGTAGACGATGTCTGCAGCCACATCCTCAAGGGAATCGTACGCATCGGCAGCAACCCTGTCTGAGATTGAAGTCGCGGACTCGAGCTCGACCGACTTTTGGCGCTTTGTATCGGGCTCGTCGTCGGTGAAGCTGTCCGATATGGGACGTTTGAGGATGGGAGGGTTGATGTCGAAGCTATCGAGTGATGGTTAGCCCGCATAGCGGAGGGCGAAACTCACGACCCAAACGTGGTCGCAGAGCCCGCCCAGCATGGGGAGAAAAAAAGCGCAGCATACCTGGTCAGGACCTCAAGGTAGGATCTAATCAATTCCTTTTGATTATTTTCCTTGTGCAGGCCGTTGGTGATGGCTGGTTTCTCGTTCTCGAAACCGTCCTCAACGTCCCCGTCGTCGCCAATGTCGCGTTTTCGCTTTCCCGAGACGACGGGATGCGCATTCTCGGTGCCGACGGGCTCAGGAACGCCATTTGCCTTCATTGTCGCGGGCTGCGCCATGGTCGGAGTGTCGTCGATGGGTCGCTGGGTCGTCGTGGGTAGCTGGGCCGCGCCTTGTCGCGACGACGCGCGGTAGTGGATGGCAGGCACTGGTGCAACTCCAAAAAAACGGCTCTGTCAAGGAAGCGCGAATGGGCCGTCCTCATCCAACTAGCGCGATGCAATCGACAGATGCACCCACGTATTTGTTTCTTGCGCGACGGCAAGCCTCTCGGGGAAAATAACTTGGATCCGTCGAAAAAGCCGACAGCGACCTGCTTGGGAAACGGGGGATGGCTGCGCAGAGAAAGAATGTGTCTTGATCGCCAAGTACTTCTCGCTGACCGGGACCCACGCTAGCGCTTTTCGGGAGAGGAAGACTAATTTGAGCATGGCACGTGACCTCTCCCCTACCCCCGCCGACAGCCTTGAAATACACCCGTTTGGCATCACCAGACATTGCCCAATTACGCAGGCTCTACAAAATAAGCCCTTAGGTGCTGGTACTTGGTGTGGATTGCCATGTGTGGCTTCCAGTCTGGCGTTCTGTTTCTCATTTCACGATCCGGACTTCCCGGCTATCGAGTCTCCGTCATGCGGGTGTCACTGTAAAATCATCACACTAAGGTAGCCGTAGCCGCAGCTCTCAGTCGCCGCATTCTCCCTTCACACCTGAGCTGCGCCAAGCATGATCAATTCATCGCATGGAAATATAAGCCCATTCATAAGTCTCCGTTTATGAAGCGGGATATTGATAGTAGAGACAACTGGTGCATCTTATTATTTATGTAGTTACTGTGTGACAAACAAGCTACAATCACCGCCTCCTGTTGGCGACATCCGGTGCATCACAATCTCCCATTAACCAACCAATACCAATCAAACTTCATAATTGCCAACTACCATATCCCAATGAGCAGTAATATTTACTTATTTGGCGCGAGCCAGGCCAACGGCATTCTTGCCAAGGTGATAAACGGAGTAGTATCGTCGGAGGAAGGCATCACCGAGAATGACCAGAGGTCCAACCTTCTCAGGGAAGTCCATTCCCTGGAAGGTCGAGATACAGCTGCCTTGAAGCTCAAGGATGTAGTCGCTGGCAGGCAGCGAGTACTCAGTTCCAGCCAGGTTGAAGCTGAGGTCAGGAAGAGAGTCACGCTTGCTGCAGTCAACGGTGTACTGACCGTTCCAGCCCTTCTTGGCACCGATCTGGGTGTTGAGCAGCTCAGCCAGCTCAGTGGGGAAAACGTTGAGCGAGGTACCGGTGTCCAGAATAGCGCCGGTGTTGTCAAGCTCTGCTGTCTCGTCGCCGAAAGAAATGGACTTCAGGTCAACCTCCCAGTAGGCCTTGCGCCTCAGAGGAATGTAGTTAATTTCTCCGGTGTAGTGGCTCTTGTCAACACCACCGAAGGTAGCGACGCTGCCCTCTTCCTCTGAGCCGAGGTAGAAAGCAAAGAGGGGCTCATCCAAGAGTCCCTGGTTGACCATCTGGTAGAAGGGAGGGACCATGCCGTCGACAGAGATGGTGTCATAGCCAAGTCCGAGAATGCCGTCAAACTTGCCGAAGGCGAAAGCCAGACCAGGCTCAGAAGTAGCCTCAGCAAAATCCTGGCCCTTGATCTTGAGATCACCAATGCTCACAACGTCATTGGAGACAAAACCAGACAGACTTCCGGATCCGTATTGGATCGAGAATTCGGTGCCGTTTTGCTTGTAAGTGGATGAAGCGGACGAGTCGTATTTTGTATGGAGGTAGCAGGCGATGCTGCCGCACTGGGTCGATGGGACCCAGAGGTTGGAGCTACCAGTGTCGAGAACAACCTTGAAGGTCTGGGCTGGAGTGCCGACAGTAATTTCGGAGAAATCTAGGAGGGTCAGAACCGCGCTAGGTCACGCAAGGCAGTCGAGGGAGACTCACACTGGGCATTCATGAAGTTGGAGACAGGAACAGGGTGTTTTCCATCGGCCTGGACGGCTCCGGACTTAAACATGTAGTCGGCGCGAGAGGGGGCGCGGCCGGAGCCCAAGTACTTCTGGCCGAGGCTCTCAACATGAGACTCGATGCTGCTGGTAGCCTAGCGTCATGGTGAGCGAGCCGTGGAAAAATAGATGAGTAGGAATTCCAAGGTTTTATCGTACCAACTGGTCAGCAAGAGAGATCTTCTGGAGCTTCATCTTGTGGACGCCGGCCTGGGCGGAGCCAAGCAGCGCAGCTGCGGCGAGAATAGCGCTCTTCATGATGGGCGACGGATCCGACGGGGTGCGGAACGATCAAGCAATCGATACGAAGATGCGCAGAGAGAGAGCCCGCGCAGAGGGATGCAAAAGCGATGGGTTTCGAGAATATGGGACGGCGCGATTCGGAGACGAGGCGGCCGCAGATGTGAGATGATGGAGAAGATAAGCTGGAGGAGAACGGAGGGAGAGAAGCAAGGTTGAAGAGGGAATGACGGAGCTGGGTGAGAGCTATTGCGTGTGTTCGGGGCGCCTCGCTCGCTGCTATCAGCTGGTTAGTGGTTGTGTACCTGGTACCACCGCTGCGGCCGTGCCCGCCTCCAATGCCAGCGCACAGCGAGCGGTGCGACCTGGACGTGGCTCGGAAGTGGCCCGGAAGTGGCCCTGTGCGGGCGGCGGGCGCCTACGAGAACTGTGAGAAGGTGGCTGGCCAAAAGTCACAGTGACATGTTGACGAGTCGAGTCGTGCCTGGCTTATCCGTATCCGTCCCCTGCTGTCTCGGCCTTGGCTGGCCCTTGGCTGGCGCTGTGACCAACTAGAGAGCGTGTGACCGAACCGGAGGTGCCCCCGCGTGTCATGCTGCCTACTTCGTCTCCACCTTCTCCGCTGGACCAGCAACCAAACACTGCTAAGCCTTAGCGCCTCAGGCATCCCCAGAGCTCGCGCCTCGCCCCCAGACTAGTTTGAGTTGCTTCGGTAGGGCGGACGCAGCCAGTGCGAGCATCGACTGCGTCATTGGTTTGGGGACTGTCGCGTCCTTGCCAGGGCACATGCCGTTGCCATTGACCCCTGTTCTAACAACAGCCGCTTGCGTCTTGAACATAATGCCCTTGCTTCGTGTCGCCTCATCATCATGACTGTCGTTTCAAGTGCAGGACCGAGCCCAGACAGCCCGCTGCCTCTCAGATCGATGCCTCGTATGCCTGCCGTAGACCGACGTGCTTGAGGTACCTACGGTGCGTCACTGTATTGGCCCAGTTTAGTGGCATGCAGCCATGCAGGTCCCTCTGCACCCGATCCGTGGCTGGCTTGATCAACACCACTGGCATGCTTCGGAGCTAAAGCCACGGGCAATAACAAGCTCCCTGCTTGGCTAAGACAAAAAAAACCATAACATGACGTTGCATAACATGTGAAGTCGCCGTCAGGTGATGGATCAGATAATTGTTCGGTCAACATACCAAATACAACCCCCACTACTCTCTTCATCGCATCAGATACGTCAGTACGATATGCCAGCACAAATGCACCAATGAGTATTCACGGCTGCTGAGGCATCGAAGTGGCTGACGCGCTAATAAAACAAGGGATCGCCGCTAAAGGGATAAAAGTGTTTGAAATAAAAACCAACCTTATTTGAGTAAATCATTAGTAAATGGCTTGCAAAAAAACACAATACAAACTCGGGCCGTAATCCCCAATAGAGTTAACGATATATCTGTCAATTACAGCAAGAATATTCAGAACGGGATGTCTAACTGCCCGACAGATGGCGCAGCTCAAACCACTCACACTTAACTACCAGACACCAATGCAGGCTTGGCTTGACACCAATCTGTCATTGATTCGGAGGCTCCACAGTTGCATTAGCCACATACTTCTAATACGCCCTTGAACAGCTCCATCCTCTCCACACGAGCGCGAGGACAGCAGATATAATGATGTAGAGAATCGTGGTTAGATTGTAGTACCATACGGTGTGCAGATTTATTTTGTTCATTTTCTTGCATCGTGATGAAATCGCTGGGAGCAAAATTGAAGAATCAAGTTGGCTTGCCACATGCCAGCCATCCTCGCCAAACAGGGAAGGCACACTCACGCTAGATTGTCGAGCAATACTCTGTACGAAGCCCTCCAATAACTGGCCATACCAACAGTGGTCATGAAATACTTGCTCATCAGCAGAGAAAATGTAACAAGAAAAGAGGGGGAGAAGCGATGCGGTTGGTCTACCCGCTGGTCTGGCCATCTCGATATGTCATCCTCAGTGACTCGTTGGTCCGCCTCAAGCAGACCGCAAGTCCTGGTCCTTCTGCCTTACAACAGGTACATGAAATCATAGTAATACTAGGTAATTTTGGTCAAATTGGATGCCGTCAGTCTTAGGGGGGGATAAAAAGAGGATTTGACTGGTCGAAAATGGTAGGCCTCACGAAATGGCTGGCCTCCCACATAATTTGCGCCAAACGCAACAGCTGGGCATTGCTTCCAGTCTGCCAGGTCAAAAAATTCTACACTCTTCTGTAAAAGCGGACGAAACGATTGATTATAAATAGCGGTAGTTTGCTCTACACACAGCAAGTCATCAGACCATCTTCCTGAACTACACTCAAAAAAACATGGTTGTCCGTGGACTCAAAACTGATGCCCTCAAAAGGCTGTGCTCAGATGAGCAGCTTCAGCTCCTCAATTCAATTGATGCTCTTCGATCTCAGGGAATCGACCATTATGTCTCCCTTCCACAGATCATCGTCTGTGGCGATCAATCCTCTGGCAAAAGCTCGGTTCTTGAGGCGATTTCCGGTGTGCCTTTCCCCGTGAAAAGCAGGACATGCACTCGGTTCCCGATGGAGCTTGTACTCAGAAGAGACAAAAAGACGGCTGTCACTGTCTCAATCATCCCGCATCATGCGCGGAGCGATGCCGAAAAGTCATCCCTGGCCGAGTTTCACCAGAAACTCGAAAAGTTTAGCGAGCTTCCTGCTCTCGTTGAGTCTGCAAAGACCGCAATGGGGATAGTTGCATCCGGGAAATCTTTCTCCAAAGACCTTCTCCGAGTTGAAGTGAGCGGCCCCGATCGCCCTCACCTTACAATCGTCGACCTCCCGGGACTGATTCACTCGGAGAATATGCACCAGTTAGCTTCGGACGTTGACCTGATTAGGGATGTCGTTGGCCAATATATGAAATCACCGCGAAGTATCATTCTAACTGTTGTTTCAGCCAAAAATGACTACGCCAATCAGGTCGTTTTGAAGTTGGCACGGAAAGCCGACAAGATGGGCACTCGTACCTTAGGTATCATCACCAAACCCGATGCGCTTATTGCAGGGTCTGGTACTGAGGACATGTTTGTTTGTTTGGCCAAAAACGAGGATATTGTCTTCAAATTGGGCTGGCATGTTCTCAGGAACACTGATTCCGAGGCAGAATCATGGGCTTTAACAGAGCGAGACTCCAACGAGGCTGATTTTTTCTCCCGGGGCTCTTGGTCGCACTTGCCTCGGGCTTCTCTCGGTATTGACACTCTGAGAGATAGACTTAGCAAATTGTTGTTTCAGCAGAGTGCTTCGGAGCTGCCGAATCTCATGAACGAGATTGAAGAAAAAATTGTGGAACGCCAGGGAAAGCTCGACAAACTAGGTCAGCCGCACTCTACTCTGGAGGAGCAGCGACTGTACCTGATAAATATCAGCAAACAGTTCCAAACTATAGCAAGAGCATCTGTCGATGGTACATACAACAATGGCTTCTTTGGCAATGCTGTGTGCCCAGACGGTTACAAAAAACGCATCCGCGCGGTGGTTCAGAACTTGAACCAGGTGTTTTCCAACAACATGACGAGTGATGGAAAGGGATTCCGCATGTTGGAATCGACCAATAACTGGATTATCCCTCCCGATCCAACAAGAATGACGCGCGACAGCCTGATCCAAAAAGTTGTTGACCTGACAGAACGAAGCCGTGGTCGTGAATTGCCAGGCATGTTCAATCCCATGATTGTAGCCGAATTGTTCAGGGAGCAGTCATCTCCTTGGGAGGCCATTGCCAAAGCTCATGTAGAAAGTGTTTGGGAAGCATCTCGTGAGTTTATTGCAAATTTGGCAATCTACTTGACGGACAGTTCCACTGCCAAGGGAATTCTGGAAGTGGTTGTTGAACCTCAATTCGATGAAATACTCGCATGTCTTCTAGATAAGACTAGCGAGTTACTGAAACCCCATCGTGAAGGTCATCCTATCACATATAATAGTTCTTTTCTCGATACCTTGCGGGACACGCGTTCTCAAAGGCAGTCTTCGGAGTTGAAAAATACGATCCAGCAATTATTCGGATGCTCCAGTGCTGAGTTTGAGCATGACACCAGGACCAGAGGCTGTTATGTGAAACCCCTTTATGAACAATTGATGAATATTATCGAGCCAGATATGGCAGAAAACACTGCCTTGGAAGCATTGGACTATTTAGAAGCATACTATCAGGTAAATATTTTGCTTGTACCTTGCCTTAAAAGACTTCCACTAACCTAAGACAGATTGCCCTGCAGCGATTCATTGACGACGTCTCGGTAGAAATTATCGAGTCCCATCTTGTAATAAAACTTGAACAACTGATCGATCCTTTGAGTTTTGCTATGATGCCCGGGGACGACATCACCCGAATTGCAGGTGAAACGAAAGAAAGTCGATTAGCTCGCGAAGAGCTTCAGAAGCAGCTCAATATCTTGAGAAGTGGAATGAAGACATGCCAAAAATACGTCGGAGTTCAAACTGCTTGTAAGTTTAGCCCTTCAAGCCCTTTCTCAAAATCCGACTTTTCGGCGAAGAAGACCAGTGAAATTGGGATCAAGGAACCAAGCAGCATTTCAACTGCTAATGGAAATGGATTCCAAAGCACGCCAGTCGATGAAACAAACTCCAACGGTGTTGGAGACATCGAGCTACTGGCAGAAGATCCATGGGAGAACCTCGCTCTAGGAATAGAGGAATCTATGGAGCAGAAGAGGAAGAAGAAGGATAAAAAGAAGAAGGGGCATAAAAAATCGTGGCCATTGGATGAAAACAATGAACATCAACAAACTAATCCGCCCCAACCTCCATCCCCACACCCATGTAGTATTGATACGGATTTTTGGTAATGACTATTCCGCGAAATGAGATTGTTCTAACATATCATAATCAAACCTCAGAAATCCGGTTCGACCAACGACTGTCTTGATAGTGGACTAATTGACACAGCAGGCTTTGCGCAGTGGAAAAAACAGTGATACTCAGATACTAATTCAATCTCCCAGAAGTAGGCGGTCTGAGTTTCAAGCACGGTTATCTCCTATGGTTGGTATGCAGCTTCGTTTCACCACACAATTTACTATTCTTGAAATAGGCGAGATTCTGTTTTGTTTTAAATCGCCATTCATAGCTCGCCCTAGACGCGGGTGTTTACTCAAACATCGCTGTGGCTTTTTTTGTTGTTGGGACATGACAAGGTGGGGCGGATGAGGAACAGCACACTGCGAAAATAAATACATGGTGGCCACAGTCGAATCCCAACGTGATGGATGGTTTATAACTTTCTTGGGCTAATAGTAACGAGATTCATACCAACCAAGCCGCAAAAGAATTGGGCGTGAATATGGCTGCCCGCAGACACCCATCCATGAAAATGAACACCCACGACTGTTTCTGGAGGCCCATGATGGAAATATATGCCCATGACCCCTTCTTATCATCTATAATGATATAATTATTCAGAGTATCATATTGATAGAATAGTAGAATTACATTTGCCGAAACCAAAGCTCCGATAACAAACGAGAGAACAATCGTATCAAACGCTGCCTCTGGTGGTAACAGTGCACTTTTCAGAATGGGCAAATACCACCTTCTTGAACAAGTTTCCCAACATCCGCATCTCTGTGTCCCTCAACAACGCCGAGGAGCACGGCGGCGCCGACGCTTGGATGACTGGCACCTCTCTGAGTCGATAATTCTTTGAGGCCCCCGAGGTCTGTGGCCAAGAATCCTGGAAAGACTCCCCACACTTTTACACCGTCATTCTTCAGCTTGTGGTTCCAGTCAACCATCAGCATATTAAGCGCCGTCTTGCTGCAACGATACCCAATAACCTCGAAACCAATATTCTTTGGCCACCCAGCGGGCAGCTCCGGGGTAGGGAAGTATGCCTCGGCTGCAATGGTGAGGTGCGAAAGTCCAGCCACAAATAGCAACCTCGGATCTTTTGATTTAAGGAGCAGCGGCATAAAAGTCCACGTCAGGATTTGGGTCCCGGCAACATTGGTGTCATAGGCCCTATTGAAACACTCCCGCCGGGTCATCTCACCAGAGATGCACTGGGCTTCAAAGCTGGCACCTGTTAATTGTTAGCTTTCTTTATCTTTTCCTATGGGTGCAGTATCTTGGTTCGACTGCGTACCTCCATTATTGATCAAGACGTCAATGTGATCAAATTTGACATTGACCTGCTCGAACGCACTGGTTATTGACTCATCGCTGTTTAGGTCAACTTGGACCAGTTCCATTATATCAGAACTGTTTGGGACTTCCTTCTGGAGAGTTTCGATGGCAGCTTTGCCTCTCTCCAGAGAGCGGCTGCCAAGGAGAATATGGTAAGAGGTGTCAGACTGCAGTAGCTTCTTAACAGTCTCGTAACCGAGACCATTGTTCCCGCCGGTAATAAAAACAATATTATTGGATTCCATGATGGTTTTGGATAGTATTTCTCAATGGTTTCGAATTAGATATCTGTTTCCTGCATACCGAAAGAATTATTTATACTTGAATGATGGTTCGGGCAATCGCCAGGATGTGGGGTGTCTCGGGGGTATTGAAGCCACCTCGGCGGAGCAGTGCACCAAGTCTCGGGCCAACAATCCAATGAGCTATTGGATCAGCCGCAGTCATGGAGGAAAATATCAAGGCCGTGTATTTCCAAGGAGAATTCCAACGACTGTCTGCAAAAGCAAAGACCATACATGCAGTTCCAGGGGGTTTGTTATTGACACAACGGCACAGTGGTGAAAAGGACTGGGTCAAAGCAGCTCGCTGTGGAGGTAGGAAACCTCGACTCCTCATCGCTACGACTAGCTTCCTCGTTCCTTCTATCAATTAATTCAACTTCATGTTCAGCATTTTTATTCATCTTCAATCCGATCGTTGACACTCAAAATGAAGTTTGCTGATTCGCAATATGCCAACATGTGGCTTATCAGCATGTGACCTCGGGCATTTCTTATCTGTTCCGCCGAGCCTCGGTGGACGGGCAGGTCATGGAGGTATTGCTGACTCTGGAATACCAACCCCGAGATTCTAGGGGAGTTCATTATCGCATGTTCGGTCCAATTAGAACCTCTTTCAGGTCTAACTCATGACCAATTGGCTTACACGGCAAAGGTACCCCTACCGAAACATCTGCACCATATCCCAAAATGGACATTCGGCGGAACCCAGTGCCAGCGACAGGCCTCGAACCCCAAGCCAAGCGCCGAAAGATACGAAGAGGCACACACAGTTGCTGGGAGTGCAAAAGGAGAAAGGTCCGATGCAGCTTCTCAACTTCCGAGGACGAAGTGTGTGTTGCCTGTCATCGGCGTGGGGCAAAGTGCATAAACCAAGAACTGCCTGAAGAACACTCTCTAGTGGAAAACTGTACCGAGCCATCCATTGGGCAGTTTTCCAGGACCAATAACACTCTTCCGGCGCTCTCTGATCATGAAAATCATACAACTGCTCTGGGTGATAGCGTAGCCACATCAAGCGGGAGTGGAAGCCACCATGTCGAGTTCCTCACGCCTGCTAGCACAAGCCATGAAGGCACTTCACATATCACGACCGTAACCTCTATTTCTAGAAGAAGCTCTTCAACATCCCAGCGCTTACCACAAGAGGCAAGTCCATGGGTTGACGCCGGGAATCATAGAACACTGTCGGGAGCTTTGCACTCAGCGTTTCCATCCCAACAGGATCTGGATATTTTGTACAATGCAGAATATAAACCTGCAATTTATTTTTATCAAGTCAGCTTAAACTCATACAGACATCTTGAGAAAGAAGGGTTTGATTGCGCGGCCACAATGAACAGGAAACCGAACTCCGATGCTCATCCAGTGCTTCTAGCCAAACGGATGCTGATATTGGCTATTTTCCTATATAATCTGATTCCAAAAGCTCAGCATGGCTTATCTGAGCACCCCAGGCTCATGATGAAGAGACTTTCAAATGCTGCCATTCGATTAGTTACCACAAATGATGAGCTATCTGGATCCATGGAGTTCTTGGAATGTCAAATGCTGGAAGGCAGCTACCACTGGTACTGTGGAAGTCTCCGCCGAGCCTATCTCTCCTGGCGAAGAGCCCTGGTGTTGGCCCAAGTCATGCGCATTCACCGCGAGTCTCCCGCTGTGGTCAAACGAATCGAGTCAGGTAGCACAAACAGCCCGCAGTTTATTTGGTTCAGGATCGTGTACATGGACCGTTTCTTCTCCTTGATGCTCCGATTACCTCAGGGCACAGCAGATGCCAATGTTGGGCATGAAGCAGCGTTGATTGGTGCAACGCCAAACGAGCGCCTTGAACGAGCTCACGCTGTCATCGCAGGACACATACTTGAACGCAACCAACGTGATCCAACTCTGAAGGAGTATTCCACAACAAGAGACATAGATAAAGAGCTGCTGCGAGCAGCAAGTTCCCTACCACCTCGGTTTTGGTCTCATCCCAACTTGGCTGGAGTCGGGATGAAGTCGGAAGGCGCATTTCGCGAAGTCATCCGCCAAGTAGACCAGATATTCCACTATACCTTGGTCAACTTGCTTCATCTTCCGTACTTGCTTCGCTTCAACACCGAAAGCGAGTATGAGTACTCGAGAATTGCCTGCGTGAACGCCAGTCGAGAGGTATTGATGCGACTTGGGACGTTTGACAACTATGATGCAGTCACGACTTACTGTCGACCAGCCCATTTCTTCGCCCTCATGGGAGCAGTGACATTGCTTCTAGCACACATCAACGGCCGCCAAAACCAGCAATCGGCTAATTCTTTGGCTCACCAGCGCCTGGGCGATCACGCCATGGTTGAGCAAGTGGTTGAGAAGATGGAGCTTGTTGGTCGACTTAGCGAAGATGCTTTACTGGAGAAATCAGCAGTTCTCCTACGGCGCTTGCTCGATGCTGAGGAGGATTCAGCGCAAGGACGCGACTATGTACTACAGGCTACAGAGGCAGACGATGACGACGCAAATGGAGGGCAACCAGGGCGAGACGAGTTGCAAATAACCCTTCCGTACTTTGGGTCGATAAGACTCGCACGTGAAATTGCCGCCACTAGGGGAGGCACAGAAACCCCGACACGGCCGAATACCAGAGATTGCAATGTGCAAAACGCAACTTCAACTAACCCCTGCCAGGCGGGTTGGGAACCTCGAACAGAAGCCAGTTCTTCACTACGACATCTGAATAATCCAGCAGAATCTGTCCCTGTAGCTGAACAGCAGACGGAACAGATCCAGGGCTTGGATATTAGCTCAGCCACGAACATGGATAGCGGCATCTTCGGAGATATTGATACGACCTTTTTCGAGCACCTAATGAATAGCATCAGCATGCCTGATATCGACGATACCTATTCCGTAGAGAAGTGGGATTGGAGGTATGGGGAATTGTTTGACAGTGAATAAACTCGTAAATGAAACACCAGATCACACATAGGACCCAATCTCGATGAGCCTTGGGACGACTTTATTTCAGGGTAGTTGATTAAAAGAAATAGCTTCGCTTCCGTCAATCTCGACCTGTTGTCCACCATCGTAACTAGTATTTTTTCCCCTTCGGAATTTTACCAAATTTCTGCTTGCCCTCGGCGACACTTCAGGGGATATACCGGGCCTGCGGGGTTTGTTTTCGAGCGTGCTTGCGTTTCCTACGAGTGGGGTCGCCGCACGCAAACACGTACCCCAAACAAGAGGCTCTTGGCAAGACTTGAAATCTCCGTGCAAAAAAAAAACAAAATACCGACAAACCCATTCGGTTTCGCTAAAATCGGAACAGGAGGCCCACGGCGTATACGGAATACCAGAGTATAATCCACGAAAGGGGGGGCGCAGGTGAGATCTACAGGGTAGTTTATACCGACGTGTCGGCACGAAGCTCCGGATCAGCGTGGTAGCAACACGAGGCAGATCTGGGACAGGAGAAGGAGCCAAATAACATGGCAACAGAACCCGACGCTGTCAATGATACCAAAACACACAATGATGGAACGTAGAACATTGAAGAGTCAATCTCCCCTAGTCGGATCAGCAACCCCCACAGTAATTGAGACCGGGACGAGGGAAACGATGACAAGTCATTGCTGGTATGCGAGATGTGCTATTTACAGCTTCCCTGGAACCAAGGGAGGTTGGGCACGCGTAGGAAAAAAAGGGCTTCCCGTCCTGTCTGGGTAATCGTCGTCATCATGGCCAGAGGTTGCAGTGCAGAAGTCAATATTGGGTGGGCCTCACTCCTCGCCCCCCGAAGAACCGAACGGTGAACAGGATCATATAGTGCCGGGATTGCTGGAGATAAAGCTCGCCTTCGGGTCTCGGGGAACACGTAGACACATACGCACGTCCGCCTCGCAGATTAATAGGGCTATGCTAAGAGGTAGCCAGGCCAGAGATTCCCACAATTGACCGATTTTCCTCTTCCCAGGCACAGGCATAACATCATCTTCGATAGAGCAGACGATCCCTTGTTTGCTTGGCTTATCCGAGCGCCTCCCAGCATGGCCCCAAAAATAGCCAGGGGGTGGTGGTTGAACAACGTTTTGGCGTGTGTGCTCAGCGGGTGCCGTACCTGACGATCAGGGCGCTGCGCCCAATTGGGGAAATAAGTCCTCCCAGGACCCAGCGACGGCACGGCACAAAAATGCCACATCCGGCCCGGTGAACGGTCGACCGCCGGTGGATTTCTTTGGGCGCTGCGAGTGTGTGTGCCTGTATGTTGCAGGGGGCCCAGTGGATAGAGAAGGGGATGGGTTGCGAGTGTGGAGGCAAGCCAACGTGGCACAAGCCATTGTAATCTCGATTGAATGTCAGGTACCCGCAGCGCGAGCCCAAGAATGGGTGAGTGAGCGAGGGCAGGGATGGGGAAAGCCTGTGTCCTGGGGGAAACGTCTTGTGGAATGCAGAGAATGGCAATTTGCTCGTCGATTCGCTTGTTGAGATGTTTGACTGTCGTGTGCTCGTCACGGCAGCAACACCAAGTGACAGGTGCCGCAACACCATGCACTGTGTATCAGGGCCGAGTTTGAACATGGGATGATGGACACAAATATGCAACCCTTGAAACATCGCAGCAGATGAGACCAGATGAACCATCCAAACGAACCCAAATGAGCTGTGCCGATGCGAATAACTCCGATGAACTGAGCATTGACAAAATCACGAAACAGCCACAGAGTACGCCACCTGTGAATTTTAACGACGGTGCTTCGCACCATCAGACGAGAGGAGCAACCATGGAAATTTGGCCGATTTGTTTAGTACAAGCTTATTATCTTCCCGTTTCTGGGCGACGCTGTGACGCTTCATATGTGTTCGTGTAGGGTAACTCGACAGCTGACATGCGAGAAGACACCACCAATGTTGAGTAACCAACCAATCACCCGTCAGCCAAGCCGCGATGACTGGCTAGCTAGCTAGCGAGCATATCCGAACGAGCCGTCTGTGTGATGCTGTTGGTTAGGAGAGGCAAGACAATGCAAGGCAAGGCAAAAACAACGTAAGGCGGCCTAAAACGACATGTTCCACCATTTTTGTTGGTATCTGCGCGTTGGGCACCGTCATACCTGACGATCGATGGGTAGGAACCCAAAGGGAAAAAAGAAAAGAAAAAAGAAAATAGCAACCTTCATGCCTGCACAGCCATGAGAGCCGGAGCCATTTGATCGTTGAATCACAGCATCCGTGCATGATTATTTGTCGTCCTATAGGAAAGGGCTGCGTTGTGGTGGTGACGGGTCTCGGATTCCACGGACGAATTGGCATCCCAGCAATACGACGAGGCGCGCGATGAAGGAGTCAGGTCTTTCTTCTCGATGGGGAGCCAAGCAAAACCACAAACTGCCATGTGCGCCTGCAGCTGCGTCGCGCCGTCCTTCGTGTCCGAAACGGTGGCGGAAATTTGGGAAATGGGATTTCGTTTTTGGACGTTGTCCGTGTCGCAGCAAGCCATAATTGGCTCGTCCCAGCAGTAAGCAATGCAGGTACAGACCGAGTCCGATGTGCAGATTTCTTCGATCCAACACGAGCTGCAGCCTGCATCCTTGTTCCTACCGCAAGTCAAGTAAGCATACGACGCACACAGCGACAATGGTAGGGTCGTACGGTAGGGTCGGCAGTGCAGCCCGCCGTAGTTGGCTAAGCGGCAGCATATGCACAGGATTGCACAAGCACAGACGCAGGAGTAGTGAGCCATAGGAGGCATGCATGCTGCACACAGGGGCGCTATCGGGCCATGGCCCACGACCTATGCCGGGTCAGACCACAGGTAGGAAGCGCAGCGGGCGTGGTCCATGGAAGCCATGTGTGGGTGAGGGAGGAATCCATGTCTCGCCGCCATCTCTCAGTTTCCGCTGCAGGACCTCGGAGCCCCGGGGAATGCATGGTTGGTTCAGTAGATAGGGTGGTATTGAGATGAAACCTCACCTATCGCGGAGCTATACATGGACCAAGATTCGACAAGAGCCCCGGGACAATTGAGCGAAGCTGGAGCAAAAAGAAAAAAAAAAGTTGCCTCTTGGTTGGCCCTTGCGCATATTGTGCGCATTGATGAGCCGAACCAACAGCCCTCGAGCCATCGGGAATCCATCGCGTCGTCGATTTATTTTTTCCGAGGCGGCATTTTGACAGTTGGCCTAGCCAAGGATGCTGGCTCATGTCACAGTTACGAGGCCTTTTCTGTTTAGGCTTTTCGCTCGCATCCGCTTGTTCTATAATCAAGGAATTTTAATGCATGTACCGAGTCTGAAGGCCGGTTCGTCAGCAGCAACTTGGCGTGCAGCAACTCGTATCAAGGAGACAGGTGCCCCACAAAAGTCATCCGAGCTTGAGAAGCAAAAGCAGAACAGCGAGTCACTAATGTAGGTACAGGCACCTGGAACCTTCCGTTCCTGCCACTGAGCCACTCGCAGCGTGTTTGCGTGTGCACCTTTTTTCAGGTGTTGGCTTGGCCCAATAACCTTATAGTCCACCCTAAAAAAGAATTATGCTCAGGTGTTTGTGAAGCATCTCGCACTTTGTGCAGAAGCCCACCAGGCTGCCACTCACAAACGACGCCTGCATTCGCACGGGAAGCGCGGGACGCAACCAGATGAACCCAAACAAGATGCCTGCGGAAAATTGTTCGGCTCAGTCGGCTTCCAAGATTCAACTCGTTTTGCCCCGGTCGATGTAGTGGCTGGGAGCGCGCGAATGCGCATGTCCGTGATGGGACGCCTCTGTCAATGTGTGACACAGAGTTAGTCGTGTGCACATCTGCTTTCCCCTCCAAGTTGTTTCAACTCAGACGCCGTTGGCGTACTTCAGCCAGCTTGGCAGGGGTGCTGCACTCAAAACGCTGACGATGGCGTGAAGCTAACTGTGGTGTGTGTCCGTGCTGGAGCTCTCCGCCGTGGACTTGGTGGGAATTTAGAATATGCGCATCAATGTGCGAAAAATAGAGGAGCCATTTGGCCGTATCTTGCGGCGCTGCATCCAGACTATGGATGGGAGTCGGAAAACAGCAGGCACCACTGCAGCTCCGATCGAGAGAGGCGACGGGGGATATTTTTTGAACTGGGAAGAATATGACAAAAATGGCAACTCCCAGCATCTATTTGATTGGGGGAAAGTGTGCGATCGTCTGGGGCGGGCTTTGCTTGATTGAGCAGCTCCCAAGACGGTTGGAGCGGAGATGAAATGACAGCCCACACGCCAACAACAACCATTGCCTATAATACCACCATGAACGTGTCGTTGGTGGCAATTATGATACCTGTTTGGGTACCACCCTTCCCCTCTGGGGTGACCTGCCCAAGCTTCTAATCTTGGAATCCTTCAAACACCCTTGCATCATTGATGGAACTCTGGGGATCAAAAACCCTTGATTTCCAACTTTCATATCTTTTGGGGGCTGATCGGGTTGGCGCACCGACACTCCTCGCCCGCCTTAGCGCTAGGCTATGCAGATACCGGAGAACAGACTTTGCACGTGGAGCAGTGAACGCGGTGATCAGAGGCCGCACGCGCTTCGTTTTCTCACTAAGCGACCATCGCCTCTGGTCTACGGCCCTTTCTTGTCGAATGTTAGCGCTGCAGCGGTGCCTCATGTATCCGTCCAGACCTGCGGACGGACGTTCTGGTTTTGAATAATACGAAAGGACCAACAATGCAGACTCATAACGGGGCCCCTGACCCGGCGTCAAGCCTCTTGATTGGCCTTGGGCCGGTTATTCTTTGGCGCTGCAGGGGGCGGCGACAGTGTGCCAAAAAGGGGACAGCGTCACGCCAAGTATTTGCACAAAAACGGACATGATTGCATACAGTCCTGTTTTATGAAATCACGATCTTCATAAAGACCCTTGTACTGTGCATTGATGGGTAAAGAGAGCACTCCTCATGCATGGCCGGAGATGGGGATTTCATCATTCATGCAACCCTCCAAAACATAGTGCTATGGAGGGACAATTAATATGACGTGCACTAGGCGTATTCACGCCTCCTCATGGCGGGTTTTTTGATCCTTTCGAGGTTCATGCCGATTATTACCTGGTTGCCCATCCGCCAGTCACACACAATGGCCAGTCGCATTGATTGGGAGGCAACCGGTTGCCATGTCGTGCCCCTTGTGATGTCTTGAGATTACCCTCAGGACGCCGCGAGGTTTGGGCTGGGCGTGCTGGCTTGGTCTTGTCTCACGGGCTGGGCCTATTGCCCATTTGGTGGTTCCCGCTACCGTGGACCAGGGCGATGATCTGCGAGGACCGAGTCGAAAAGCACCGCGACTATGACTGGTGAGGTGTGCAGCCAACGGCATAGCTCCTGGTGTAGTAAGGGGATGGCGCATCGTGCAACTCGCGTGGATACGTGCAATGTGCCGAGACCCTCTTTAATGCTCCGTCGCTTTCTGGAACATTGAGGTTCGCAATGTGCAGGGTGCGCGACAAGCTCTTTTTGAAAGCCATTGACGGGGAACGAACTGTGGTCGTCGTGCTGCCAGACTGCTCCAGAATCAATCGGCCCAGCTTTGGGCGGCCCATGCTGCCTGTTATCGTCTCGACCTGTTCCGCAAGCCAACATCAGACGGCACCAACGGCCGGTTGAAAGCAGGCTGTTGGATTAACCCAAGACGGCGGCGTGCTTGACGTGGCCGCGTGTCCCAATGAGACGCCCCATTCCACATCTCGCCGGTGGACATTGGCTGAGGTGGCTTGCAGCGGCTTCAGCGCCTTGAGCGGCATCCCGGCGGGGTTGCCAGGGGGTGGCGGGGAGTGGAGGATAGTAAGGTTTTGAACAAGAGGGATTGGGCCTCTGATTGGGGATGGCAAGTATGGTCAAGTGTGACTGCGATGGGCCATGATCGGGGGGCGATGGGGGAGGGGGCAAGCGAGACGCCAGGTCAATGGTCGATGACAGTGGTATTTGCAGTCAATCAAATAAAGGCATTTGCTCTCTGGGCACTTTGGAGTATGGGCGATTGGGTTGCTGTTCTCCAATTCCCCATGGCTGCATCCCGGCCAAGGCCTCGGCGCTTTGCTCGAGTTACGAAATGACACGGCCGGCCGTTTACCGCGGGTTCAATTTCAATTTCGCTATGTACTGCTGCTCCGGCCTGGGCGCTCTCATGACCACGGAGACACTCTGTACATGATAGCGCCGCGTGCAATCTTCTGTGGCATGCTTGCTGTGCCAGGACGGATGGGCTGCTGGCTGCGTGTCCGGTGATTTCTTCAACTAACACGGTGGTGTGGCCGGGTGCAGAAACACGAGCGAGGTTTTGTGCATACAGACAAGCGCCCGTCACTTGTGAAATCCGAGTTTGTGTTCGCTGCTCGCTCGGGTGATGTTTTATGTTTTATGCTGTGCCGCTTGCGACGGGCTGTCGCATGCAATATCCACCCCCAGACGCCCCAGGGAGGGAAAAAAAAAAAGCCATCCAACTCGACCAGACTCGTCCAGCCAAGTGGACTTGGCTGGCTCCAGCTGGTGGAGCATCGTGTGCTGTGCCTTTGTGCAAGTCGCTCGCTGTGACCTGTGCCCCTGCAATGCTCTCCCCTTCAATATGTACGTACCCGAAGTCTGCGGGCGAGGTACCGAGACTTGTACCGCCCCCCGTCCTAGTCCGACGTGGTTCCTGGCCCCGGGTGCTTGCTTCGTAGGGGAGTTGGAGGGCTGCCCGGTCCACTGACTGGCTGGGGGTGGCGGCCCACTGGGCGCTCTCATTCCCTAAACCCTGGCACCCAAGACGTGCAAAAGTAACGCCAGCCAGGGCCCTCGGCGCGCCCAGGTACCGCACCGGCCCCCCAGAGGTACAGAGGTACACGCGACGGCCAGGTACCCTTACGTTCGCTTTCAGTGCCCTGTCGCTCAGTCCATCTCCTTCCCTTTCCCTCCCTCGCTCCCCCTACCTCGTCCTACTACCTTGTCTTCCTCCGCTCGCTCCTCTTCGTCCATTCTCGCCGTCTCCCCCTTCAACAAAACAAGCCGCTCCCTCCGACACTCGTTCGTTCCAGTCCCTCCTTCAACCTCCCCACTTGTTGCGTTGTGTTCTTCACCTTCCCAGCGTATGTGGTGACCAATGCCTCCTTTCCCTCGTTAAGCCCTTTTCGTCGTCTCGTCACAAGGGCACGCTTCTGTCGAGCCTGTCTTCTTTCTTTGTTCGACCGCTTCAAGTTACACGACTCGAAACGACCCCCGAGCTCCCCGACCGATCGAGCAGGTCACTTTCTTTCGACCTCTCCGTTCGCAATTCCCCTTTCTTATCGACCACCAAACGGAAGAGCACCGACGACAACGCCGACCGCCTGACTCCTCGACGGAGTTGTTTCTGTCCAGCCTCTCGTTTCAACTGCGATTCACTGCCTCAGGGCACCAATCTGGCGTGATTTCCATCCCCCACGACAACTGAACTCTCACACAACACTCGCGTCATCCGAGTGTCGAATCGAGTTGACCTGATTCGCGAGGCCTTCGACTAGTTTACTTTGCTGTACTTTCTTCACCTTCGCTACTAGTTCTATTATCCCCAAAAAACCGCAACCATGAAGACATCAACCTTCTTGTCCGTGGCCTTTGTGGCCACCTCCCAGTTCCTCGGAGCCTTCGCCGCTACCACAACCACCGGCACCTCAAGCGCACCATCGCAGACACCCTCAACAGTGCCCATCGAGAACCAACTAACCTCCCACGGTTGCTACAAGTCGGGTGGCAACCTGACTGTTGCCAAGGGTGTTAGCTTCGTGTCGTCCGGTAGCTGCTTCGAGCACTGCCAAGGCAAGAACTACTATGTGATGGGTCTCCACGCCACCAGCTGCTACTGCGGTATGGTCTACCCCCCGAAGTCTGACGTGACGGACGACTCCAACTGTGATTACGGCTGCCCTGGATACAACAAGGAAGCCTGTGGTGGTTTGGACGGCGACATATTTTCCATCTTCAACACTGGCGTCAATGTCGATGTAGACTCGATGGAAGCCCAAACAACCACCTCATCAAGCGCCGCCACTTCATCTACTGCCAGCACCGCGTCCTCTTCTTCTGCCGATGCCATTGTCTCCGCATCTGCCACAGCTACCGATGATTCCAGTAGCAAGAAGGGAGGAACTAATACGGCCGCCATTGCTGCAGGCTCGGTAGTGGGCGTTGTGGCTGTTGCCGGTATCATCGGTGCTGCCGTGTTCTTTATGCGTCGCCGACGAAACGCCGAGATCGAGGAGGAGCACCGTCGCAACGCTGCTGTCAACGCCTTTATCAACGGCTCCAAGCCCCCAGGCAGCAGCGGTAGCATCTCCATGACCGACTCTCGCCTGGACCCCGTCATGGCCCATCGCCGATTGAGCGATGGAAGCATTGCCGACAACCAAGATTACTCTAGAAGGATCCTTAGGGTATGTGAACTGGCCTATGGCATATTGTTTTCTCGCAGATCTCTAACATTGTCACTCAGGTCACCAACGCATGAGCATATTCCCGCAATTTATTTGCCTTAAAACAACAATCAAATTCCTCCTATTTTCGGCATATACGGCGTTTTCGGGATGACAGCTCATGTCTGTTGGTCGATCGATTCTCACCGACGATGACCTGGCGGCGTTCGACTCTTTTATTTGGGCGTAGGGTTAGACTTTTCTTTTGCGTCTTGCGGAATAACGACTGGATTTGAGAAGCACTCCACAACTCGCGCGACTACCCCTACGCCGTCCACTCCTTAACTTGTCACATTTCAAACCACACCCCCTTGATTCTAGCGACTGGAGAAGATGAGAGCGACATCGCGATTGTGGCTTGACTGCCTTGCACATCTTTCTTGGCACACCCACCTGCCTGCTGCCAACAGAGCCGAACATCTCAACGATGCTGCAACATTGTGCAACTGGCACGTCTTGTTTTAACGACTTGGAGTCCTAGGTCTCCTGTGTATAAAATTCCTTCTGTCTTGTCGACGAGGGGATATCTTATTAAAGCAGAGGGTAATCTGGGCCCTCTTGGGATATGGGCATGGTGCAAAATGAGCGAGTCTCACATAGACAAAGGAGAGCCAGCTCATTAGTAGTGGAGCTGTGGAGATGGGCTGGCTGGATTGGAGCGTGGGATATCCTATGGTCGCTTTATTTACTCTTTTTTTTACTCTTGACTACTTTTCTTCTTTCGAATCATGGTCACCAATTGGGTGAGGCGGTGTCGATTGTATGTAGGGATTGCGTATAGTAATCGAATACCCCGGCACTTGAAATTAGAGTCTTTGGTTCCATGGTAATGACGGCAGTTCTATCTGAGCTGGCTTAGAGCGAACGTGTTGGTGACTCTTTCAGTTTCGTGTATATGAATAAATCTTGAACCATTGCCTCGAACAAGATCTCGACGGAACTGAACGGAGCTGCGTACTTTCAACAACCGTCCAAAACGACAAATTGAGAAGCATGCACCGCAGTAATGACGTGCCGATTTTTTGACATCTGCACGATTGGACACTTGGTGCTCTGAAGTGGTGTTAACCTTAGTTTCTGAAGCACCATTGGCGTTTGTTGATCACGTGACTAGATGGTGAAGTCGCGGAGCTTGTCGCGTCTTTGAAAAGTTCCCAGGCCAACCAACAACGGCAACGGCGAACGACAACAGGACGGCGAGCCACCTTCCTTCACCATCGGCAGGCTTGCAAAATTGAAACGTCTTGATACGGTCGCCTGCACTATTTCATTCTCGTGACCGAGCCTTTTGACTGCCGCGTTGCGCAGGGCTACCCGCCCGCGCCATACATCGCAATGAGCTCTCTTACAGCTCCCCGAATCCGGCGCACTGCGCAAAACACACAGTTTACGTGCGTCATCTGACCCCCGAACCTGGTGAATATTGGTGATTGTATACTGATCGTATTAGATATAATCTCTCGCGGCGTGTAAATGACGTTCAAACTTATCCTGTTCAGTCCCCCCAAGGTGCGACGATTTTAATATACGGCCACGAAAGCGGCGTCACCCTGGTTTGGCGCGGAGGAAAACGGTTCAAGCCTACCAAGAAGGCTCCCACGAAAGAGAAACAAAATGGATCTGCCGATGTGGACGGCTCTGTTATGGTAATCGACTCGGACGATGAGGTTGAACCTGCAACCAAAGCCAAGGCTGCTGCCCCAAAATTCGAGGACAATCCGCAGTTCGAGGATGAGATCGAAGAGGGACCTTACCCCGAGATTGTACAAACTTTGGACCTGGCCTTGGGTGCATCGGTGCTCAAGGTGGCGGTTATGCCCATGACCCCCACCGTCGCAGAAGAGGCTGCCTGGGGAGGGGCCAAAGTTTTGACAGAGAGAATGGTTTTTGCTGTGTCGTGTGTCACAAACGATGTCTACGTCATCACGCTGCCACTGACTCCCCCGTCGCCGGAGAGCAAGGCTCGACCAGAGCTGAAGAGTAACCTCCTGGCCGGCACTGCTGGATCTGGTGCCTGGGGCGAGTCTCTCATTCTTTTGGGCGGCCAGTCCAGGCACAGCGAGGGCATTGCCATCAGCCTGGTTATGCCAAAAGCTTCTGAGCGACCAGGTACAAAGTCCCGGGCTGTTGTTGCTTCCCACTCTCGCGAAGCTTCAGGCATTCTTCGATTGTGGGAGGTTCCTTTGGAGCCCAAAGACAAGCCCAATGGCGCAGTCGAGCCTTTCCAGACCGAGTACCTACCCAATCCTCTCACAAGCATCTCCTTCAACTCTACACACACAACGCAGCTTCTTGCTGTTTCCCCCGTGCAGGGTGTGCGGGTCTACGATTTTGCGCTTCCCTCACTCCCCCCTGACCCAGAGGCTGACGGTCCATTTCCGGTGCAAGGATCTTGGCTTCTCACACTCTACCAGCCTTTTGCTCGGCCGTCGTCGACAAGAAAGCCAATCCTTGATGCTGCGTGGGTTGCACACGGTCGTGCTGTCTTTGTTCTCCTTGCAGACGGCACCTGGGGAATTTGGGACATCGACGGTGTGAGCCCCGCCTCATCTGGCGCTGCTCTCTCCAACAAGCTTAAACCTGGTGTCCGAGGTGCCGCGCTGACTGCTTTCAGCGTGTCTGGTTTCGTTGAGGGAACGAGCTCGTTGCGTAGTGTTGCAACGCAGAGCAAGGAGCCCAGCAATGGAGAATTCGCGCCGATGACCCCCCACACCCGACGTCAAGCAACGGCTTCTCTCAGCTCAGCCATTACTCTTGACCGACTTGCTACTATTCGTGGAGGAGTGAAAGTCACCCCTTTGCCTACAAGCGGTAATGCTGTGCAAGAGGAGAGTTTGGTACTCTGGGTGGGTGGACTAGATCACGTTTGTGTCATTCCTGGCGTTACGCGTTTTTGGGAGTCCCAACTCCGCAAGGGCGCAGGTTCGGGCGTTGACATCTTCAGCAGTGCCCAGCCGGTCAGGATGATCAGGCTCCTGGATCTGTCAACTGGCCTCTTGGGTGAGCGCTGCTGTGGTGTTGGCCTGGCAGTTGACCCTTCAAATCAATTCGTTGGCGTCGCTGCCGACGGAGGACTCCCGGCTGATGTTCTGATTCTCGGGGAGTCGAGACTTGTTATTGTGCGTGAAGGTGAAGACGGACCCGGCAAGAAGATCGGCGGGGTTGTCAGCACACGAAAACGTCGACTCTTCTCTAAGGGAGAGAAGTCGGATGCTATTATCGTGCACGGCAAGCAGGATAGGTCATCCAAGATGTCGTTCAACCTCAGCACCATAAAGCCTGGCACTTTGCGACTCCGGCCGTCAGCGAATGGCCAAGGAGAACTTGCCGGAGATGATTCGGCACTGGAAGACAGCATTCTGGCTCCATCACGACCACGGGTGGGATTCTCTTTTACAGATACCCTTAGCGCGGCGGCCGATCTGGGTCAAGATTTCACCTCACGTGATGTAGAAGTTGAAATGCTTGATATTATGGAAATTGACAAGAAACTGGATACTATGCAGGGAAACGGAAGGAGGGGATTGTTTGATAAGCAGTGAGAAACTGACTTTGACAGGACCAGACGAGAAGATGAGCGATGCTGGGGACGAGGTGTACGATACCCAACCATGTGAGGATATAGGGCTCCACAAAAAAACGACATGATATTTCCCTGGTGTGATGTTGATGATCCCATTGCGTGACTATACACACTGGGTCTTCTTTTTCCTTGGAGAAGACTTGGTTCATGACCCCTTCCGCACGGCAAGGTGGAGCGCAAGGCGAGACCAATCCTTGACAGCTCTGTATTCCGAGCGGTATATCAAACACAAACTCGACTGACATCATCAAGTGGGGAGGGTGACTTTTAAAGTCTATGGAAGGGAAATTTGATGAACTACGATCTGCCTTCTCAGCTTTTGGTGCCATGTCCTGTCATCTGCCAGTTGACAGTCTTTCTGACGCTGGCGGGGGATATGGGGATACTGGGCTGAGGGTGGTGAGTGTCGAGACATTTTATGATAAAATAGATGTATTAGATTTTGGACAAGTAATATCCATGACTAGATAGGGTCATGAGCTGTCAAAATGCAAACGCTTTTTTTGTCAACTTTCTTTGCTCCCAAATTTTGATGCTGTGCTCCATTGCTGGCTGTTGCTATAGAAATGCTCGCTGGACTGCGCTGCTGATTGATTGGCTCGCGCATTCACGGCGGGAGGCTGACGCGATGTGGGGTCAATTAAAACCCCTGTCATTTTCTACCGCGAGAGGGCGCGTCACTCTTCTTCCACGCGTCCGGGTAGCCAGGTTTCCTCTCTTTTCCATGGTTTGCCTTCGAGAACTTCTCATTTCCACCTCCTTCATAGACAACAAGATTGATTGCAGGCGTGCTCTCTTCCACGATCTTGAACTGCAATAGATCTGTGCCTTTTTTCTTTCTCTCTAACTTACCCTCTGCTCCTACCCTCAAGTCCTCCCGGAGGCACCGCCAGCTACCATGGGTATTAAGCAACTCTTCTCAATCATCAAGGATGAGGCTCCCGATGCCGTCAAGGAGGGCGAAATCAAGAACCAGTTCGGCCGCAAAGTGGCTATTGTGAGTTGCGCCCCGCTGTTTATTTTTGTTGGTGATTGTTGATCCTAACCGATGTGCTCGTGTTTTTAGGATGCTTCCATGAGCATTTACAGTTTTCTCATCGCCGTCCGATCTGATGGCCAGCAACTTATGAACGAAAGCGGCGAGACGACATCTCACCTGATGGGCATGTTTTACAGAACTCTGCGCATGGTCGACAACGGCATCAAACCTGTTTACGTCTTCGACGGTGCGCCTCCCAAGCTCAAGTCGGGTGAGCTGGCCAAGCGATTCCAGCGCAAGCAAGAGGCGACCGAGGGGCTTGAGGAAGCCAAGGAGACGGGTACCGCAGAAGACATTGAGAAGTTCTCCCGACGAACTGTGCGTGTCACGCGCGAACACAACGCTGAATGCCAGCGTCTGCTCAAGCTGATGGGCATCCCCTACATCATTGCACCGACTGAGGCTGAGGCGCAGTGCGCTGCGCTCGCTCGAGCTGGCAAGGTCTACGCCGCAGCCAGCGAGGATATGGACACGCTGTGTTTTGACTCGCCCATCCTCCTTCGACACCTTACATTCAGCGAGCAGCGCAAGGAGCCTATTCAGGAGATTCGACTTGACAAGGTCCTTGAGGGCCTCGGCATGGAGCGAAAGCAGGTAAGAATTGCACATTACACTCACCCCTGCACTATAAAATATGGAGATGAGAGGCTAACGGCGTCAAGTTTGTGGACCTGTGCATTTTGCTTGGGTGCGATTATCTCGACCCCATCCCCAAGGTTGGACCCACTACTGCGCTGAAGTTGATCCGGGACCACGGTACGCTCGAGAATATTGTGGAGGCGATGGAGAAGGATCCCAAGAAGAAATATGTGATACCCGAGGACTGGCCTTACAAGGATGCGCGGGACCTCTTCTTCGAGCCCGACGTCCGCAAGGCAGATGATCCGGCTTGCGATTTCAAGTGGGAAAAGCCTGATATTGATGGGCTGGTCCAATTCTTGGTTACAGAAAAGGGCTTCTCGGAAGACCGAGTGCGCAGCGCGGGTGCGCGTCTGGAGAAGAACTTGAAGAGCTCCCAGCAGGCTCGCCTCGAGGGCTTTTTCAAGCCGATTCCTAAGACTGATGCCGAGAAGGCCGCACACAAGCGCAAACTCGAGGAGAAGAACGAGGAAAAAAAGAAGAAGCTCAAGCAGGAGAAGAAGGACAAGGCAGCGGCCAAGGCAAAGCCTCGCGGTGCCTAAGCAAGGTGCATTGTTGTTCAGAGAGAGTGATTTATGACAGGGCCTTGTGGATTTACGGCCTTGGAGCCAGGTATAAAAAGGTTGGGAATGAATTGGGACCAGAAACGGAGTTATGGAGTCAGGTCACACCGTCTGGTATGAATGTTGCCGCATGTACGGTTTGCACAATTAGGGTTGGATTCTCTGAAGCTATAATTGAGCGCTATGACTTTGCATTCAGATAAGAGGTTGGCATTTATGTGATGCGGCCGGCTGTGATGGACATCTTCGGCCACGGAGGCAGAATCAATATCAATATGAAGTGTTAGACAAGGATTGTGTATGTGCTGCTGCATCTCTGTTGCATGTGTTTATGGAGACTGGGCGGTTTTGTGGGGGGGACTGGTTGAGTTTCTGGGGAAGCGGGAATGACACCATAAAGAGAAGGCCAAGTTGGCAATATTGGGGCTGCGATTGGGTCACGGCCAGAGCAGCGAGCCTCGGCACCCCCACAGCGATGTGGGCACCTTTGAGAGAGAGCGCACGCAGCAGAGCTACTCCGCAAGCAGGCGTGGCCATGAGCATGACATCAGCGAGAGCGCTCCACGGCTTCTTGACGTTTATTTTAGCGTGCGCCTTGGGGGCTTTCACATGCTTGCGGGCGGCGCCTGCGATGCGATGCCTGCGCCCGGAAGCAAGCGAGCGCAGACGGGGGTGTGGAAGGGAAAGGAAGGAAGGGAGGGGAGGGGAGGGGGGACAGAGCGGCGGAGGGCAGAGGGCACGTCAGATCTTGGTTTGCACATGACACTGCGACATGGCCGCATCGAGACTGCTGTGTCTGAGCTGGATGGAACATGGGCCGGTGACCATGCCGAGGAGGACGAGAGAGACGCAGCGGCACCCGGATTTCCGGGTTTCCCAAGGGTCCAGGTAGTGCGGTTGCCGCTGCGTGTGATGGGTGAGGCAGCGAAAACATGTGATTGTGCCGAACATGACGGAGGCTAAGTCGAGGGACACGCAGGGACCCCAACCGTAGCCGCGGATCTCGACTCGAGGCGGACTGCTGGGAAAGCCTCATCGTGGGGGAAGTGAATTTAATTGTGACATGCTCCCGTTTCTGCAGTGCTCTGATATCTCCCCTCTTGCTCTCGTCCCGACTTTTTCTTCTCTTCACCTTCCCCAATCCCTCTCCCAAAACCAAGACTCTCGACTCTCTGCTTGGGCATCCTGCATCTGGCCTGCATCTGTCCTGCGCCCTCCCCTGCAACCTTTCTCTCTCTCTCCCTCACTTCCCTCCCTCCCTGCGCAATCACCCTTGCTGCATCTGCATCCAGCTCCCAATCTAACCATGACCAAAATCTTTACTGCCAGCGACGTTTCGTCGCATAACAAGCCCGGCGACCTCTACATCATCGTCGACGGCGATGTCTACGACGTGACCAAGTTCCAGGACGAGCACCCCGGTAAGCTTCATTCCTTGACTCTGTTTTGTTTTCTTCTTTTCTTTCTTGTTTGCCGCCCACGCCATGCATGCCTCAAGCTCGCGCCACCTGCCACGGTGCGCATGCGGACCAAGCCAGCAATTACTGATGATTTCCCAGGTGGCAAGAAGATTCTCCAGCGCGTAGCGGGCAAGGACGCCTCCAAGGCCTTCTGGAAGTACCACAATGAGGGTATCCTCAAGAAGTACCACCCCAAGCTCCATGTCGGCTCTCTCGACACAAAGCCCAAGCCTGAGCCCAAGCCAGAGCCCACACCCGCTCCGGCCAAGACGGTAGCCTCCGTCGCAAAGGAGGTGTCCAACAACGAGGACGATAACTCGGAGCCCCTTGAGGCCTTTGGCGACCAGATTCCCTTCGCTGACCCCAGCTGGTACCAGAACGTGAGTCTCATCCCAGCCTCATCTCAGGCCACCAAATGCACTTTCCCCCCACCACTTTTTGCTAACGTGGTTGCGCCTTGTCACCAGTACCACTCACCCTACTTCAACGAGACTCATGTTGCCCTTCGCGCAGAGGTTCGTCAGTGGATAGAGGCAGAGATTGAGCCCTACGTCACGGAGTGGGATGAGGCCAAGCGCGTTCCCGAGGAGATTTACAAGGAGATGGGCCGCCGCGGATACCTCGCTGGTCTGCTCGGCGTTCACTACCCCACCGAGTACGTTGCCAACGGCGTCAAGTCGGTGCCTGCTGAGAAGTGGGATCTATTCCACGAGCTGCTGATCACTGATGAGCTGTCGCGCACGGGTTCCGGTGGCTTTGTCTGGAACCTCATCGGTGGCTATGGCATTGGTTGCCCCCCCGTCATCAAGTTTGGCAGCAAGGCCCTTAAGGACCGTGTCCTGCCCGGTATTCTGAATGGCGACAAGCGCATCTGCCTAGCCATCACTGAGCCTGATGCTGGCAGTGACGTCGCCAACTTGACGTGCGAGGCCAAGCTGAGTGACGACGGTAAGCATTACATTGTGAATGGTGAGAAGAAGTGGATCACCAACGGTATCTGGTCCGACTACTTCACCACTGCCGTACGCACCGGCGGCCCCGGCATGAACGGCGTCAGTCTGCTGCTCATCGAGCGAGGCGAGGGTGTGAGCACCCGTCGCATGGACTGCCAGGGTGTCTGGTCCAGCGGCACCACCTACATCACCTTTGAGGATGTTAAAGTTCCCGTCGAGAACCTTCTTGGAAAGGAGAACAAGGGTTTCAGAGGTAAGTCTTGGACGGTAAAGTGGATTGGGAGAAACACCACGGGCTAACTCATCAACTTAGTCATCATGACCAACTTCAACCACGAGCGCATGGGTATCATCATCCAGAGCTTGCGCTTCTCCCGAGTCTGCTACGAGGAGTCGGTCAAGTACGCCAACAAGCGCCGCACCTTTGGCAAGAAGCTCATTGAGCACCCCGTCATCCGCATGAAGCTGGCCCACATGGCCCGCCAGATTGAGGCCTCGTACAGCTGGCTTGAGAGCCTCATCTACCAGTGCCAAAAGATGGGCGAGACCGAGGCCATGCTGCGTCTGGGTGGTCCCATTGCCAGTCTCAAGGCCCAGTCGACAGTGACGTTCGAGTTCTGCGCCCGCGAGGCCAGCCAGATCTTTGGCGGCCTGAGCTACTCGCGAGGCGGACAGGGCGGAAAGGTCGAGCGTCTGTACCGTGATGTGAGGGCGTATGCCATCCCTGGAGGCAGTGAGGAGATTATGCTCGATCTCAGCATGAGGCAGAGCTTGAGGGTGGCTAAGGCTATGGGCATGAAGCTGTAAAGGAGCCTAGGGGATGCTGTGTTATGAAGGAAGGGGATTTGGTTCCCCCCCCCCCCTTGTTGGTTGTATCAGTATTGAAAGCATTACATCTCGGATGATCGAGTCTTTTTTTGGAGTTTTCCATGCGGTCTAGACTGCAGGTGGTTGCCACCATTTGGGTATTAGAGGCGAAATCTATCACAACCTGGTCGTATCTGTTCCCCAACTTTCCCAGTTCTTTCGCTCTGATACATTGTGCGTCTGGACACAAATTGACTTTTGGGAACTTGGTTAGCCCTGATTGTTTTGGGTTAAGCTGCCTCGGATGGCTCGTGGGAGAAAGCATGGTATATCCTGAAGGTTTCTGCCAATGGTGGGAATAAAACAAATACACGGCAAAGTAAAAGCCTAATAACAAAACATAATCAGCGAAGCCCTAAATTCTTCAATTTGATGATTACTTGGTACAGCCCTCCAGCTCCGTATTTCCTTGGGTAATTATCCTGATCTTCATCATGACCATCATCATCTGTCATGTTTGACGTGCTTGTTTCACCACATGCTTGTCTAGCATAGGATCAGGGTTTCACGTTTTGTATATGCGTCCAGGTTCTCCTTCGTCTTTACCAGGCCAGCCCGCTTCCAATGGCCATTGGGGGAGGGCTGAAGAACAACGAATATCCAATCATGCCAATCTCTCCAGGCATCCCAATGGTCCGGGTTGTATATTGTCGCGTGGTGCAGCAGGGCCAACCTCCAGCCAAGACCCGGAAAGTCTGCGTTTGTATTTCCTTGACATGGAAGGTCGTCGCGACAATCGGCGACAAAGTCCAAGTCCAGATGCTGGCCCTCTTGCTCAAGCTTGACGGATGTCTTGATCTCCAAGGGGTCGGCAGCGTAGGCGACCGCCTCGACAGTCACGTTGGCGATGGTGGCCACAAGCGTCTCCAACCTCAATAGGGACCCGAGCTCTGGGACAATTTTGCTGGTGCTTTGGGCCCAGAGAGAATCAAAAGCGATCCACTCTTCGAGCCCATTCCTGCCAACTGCCTTCACCCAGGCCAGGACGCCGCAGTCAGGATTTATGTAGACGTCGTTTGACAGTTCCTTGTTTCCCTCCGGGTCAAAACTAAAACGAACCCTGCCCTGATGGAGGCTTAGCCACGACCATGTGGGCATCTGGGCCCTGCGCTTGTGAGCCGGAAGCGCGCCATAGTACTTTGGGGGGTGAGCCTCCCAGCATAGACCATGGAGAAAAGATAGCAGCGGAGATGGCTCAATTGGTTCCCCGGGCCCTGGAAGGTGATCGTAGGCCCATTCTTCAGTATACCTCCCGCCAAACATGTTCATCCTCCCACGAATTTTTGGCGAGCCTTTGGGCTCGGAAGCAACAATTTGGTTGATAAGCTCTTCCGTGGCTGCCGTAAGGTTCTGCTCACGCGATAGCCTTTGCACTAGAGTTTCCGGTTCCTGGATTGCTCCATGCCCACTTTTAGCTTTGGGGGACAGCTCCCGGCCAGGTCGGGTAATGAGCGGGACTCCATGGAAACTCCAAAACTGGTCTCTGGTCAGGATTCCCCTGAACGCGTTCAGAGCATCAGAGTCAAATGTTAGCATCCGATCAAGGTAAATGTCCATTTGTCGGTTGAGATTTTGGAGCTGGGACGGGTTTTCGAAGTAGGCTGTCCTTTCGTCGTTGCTGAAGAGGTTCTCTATCGTGACCTCGGAGTGCGGGTGGTATTTTTGAAGCTTGGGGAATCGGGGCAAGACTTCGCAGCGATCCGTAGTTCTGCACAGGAAATACACTTGATGTGGGGTGAAAATCAGACAGCGCGTAGACAGGGCTGACTCCTGGTAGGTCCAGCCTCTTGTCGCCCATTTCGACTCCTTGACTGCGGTGACGATATCAGGCTCAAGGGATATGAGCGTGTACCGGCCTACTTCGGCCTTGACTTGTGGAATCCGTGACACCAGTGGCAAGGTACCAGCACCAGGGAGACCATGCTGGTCATTTGTTCCCGCTGCCGCGACAATAGTAATCGCTGCGTTTTCGTAGATCTTATCCATTCGAGCGATCTGAACCTTCTTGTCCGCTTCATCTTGTTGATTGATACAGTAGCGATCTACCCACAAGTAACGATAGCCCAATTTTAAGGTGACGGCCACGGCGTCGCTGACTGTTCTTGGGAAAGTAGCAAATAACTTACTGCTCCCGTTGGATTTGGCGCCTGTAGGAGGCCCCCAGACGTAGCTCAACGCAAGGTAATCGCTTTTTGGCGGTAGAGGGAGAACATCTTCCACCTGACAATCAATGACGGTGAGGGGAGGCGAGAAATCCGTGTCGCTGTGTGATGGCCGGCAACTGGGGTGCCCTTCTTTGCATTCCTTGGCCCAGTCCTGGACCACGGAGAAGTCGACATTATCAGGATCAATCAGGCGACCGACAAACGGAGTTCGATTGGTGGCGTCCCCCGCAGGTTTACAGACGGGCAATATGAGTCCCTGCTCATGATATCTGTGATTGGTTTGCGATAGCCCTCTGAGACGCTTCTCTGGGCGTGAAAGGTTTCCCTCACTGACTGTAAGCCCCATCGAGTAATGGTGCGGTGGATAGTCCAAGGCAGCCAGTCTCTCATGCTGGCCGAGGAGGTTGACGGAATACAGCCCAAAGACACCCTTGTTGCCCCTCTGTTCAGTTGTCTTGAACCGGGGGAGTTGTGTTAAAAGGGTGCAGAGAGGACATGGAATGGTTCTGCTTGTTCTCAACTCCTCTCGATCGCCATCGCAAAGATGAGAGGCATATAGCTCAGTCTCGAAGATTTTGTCTGCATGCTTGGCAATGATGGCGCAGCGTTGGCAGAGATCTACATTGGATGGGAGCGATGCCGAATCCGATTCCAATGTGGGAGCTTCTTCCCACTCCTTGAGTACATCGAGGCGTATTTTCGGGAGACATGTTGCCGGGTTTGTATCCGGGGGGGCGGTAGCTTGTCTTACCCACTGGGAATAAGATGGCGTGACGGAAACTATCTGATCTATGGAGGTGTTGATAAAAGCCATGGCAGGTTGGGAGTGTTGCGTCTCCGCAGCCGTCGGACATGGGGAGCAGTTGAAACTAACAACGCAAGAATCGACAAGGGCTCTTGTCAATTGCTGCCCCGCCTTCATTGCAGCCTGATAGGCTGCAAAAGTGCACTTGGGCATTGGATCATTGTCAAAAAATACTCAAACAATGCATTGGCGTCATTGCCGAATTATTGTTCGAATGATCTACGTAGTAGCTGCCTCAGGGTGGTCATGTGCGTGAATCAAGCTTTAAAACACCTCTGCGAAATGGTCGCCTAAAGTTAGATAGAATGTCTTGGAAATTACCAGTCGTCAGCCAACTTGCACTATCCAGTCTTGGGTGTAAGTAATCCATCTCCCACTTGGGGAAATGAGGCAAGCCAACTATTCGTATCTGATCCCATTATAATCGGCCGAGTTCCCACGTAAACTTTATCTCGAGCTAATGAAAGAGACTGTGGGGATGGAGATGAAAAGGGAACAGCAGGGCCGTGCTGTTCGTATGGGGAGATGGCAGGTAGGGATGGGATTCTGGTTCCGCACCGACCTTCCACCGCCTCGGCAGGTCAAGAGGAGGAATTGAGCGAAATTCCCAGGCCGTACCGCGTCCTGTAAGCAAGGGAGAAGAGCTATCGCATCGTGCGCACCAGAGTGGAGGGCGAGGATGATCCGACTAGGCCCCCTTGCCATTGTTCGCAGCCGCATCAAACGCAATTCATTCCAGAGCCACCTGAGGGTGTGAGCCGGGGTTGCTCCCCCTGCGAATCGCCCGACTCGAGTCTACTGGTAGCGACAGCCCCGCGACCACGTGACCTCGACAAACCGAACCGCTACGGGAGGCGCACATCGTCACCTCCAAAGCACAAACGCAGAGCCTGATCTCGACTTTTCCCTCCACTTCGACTAACTACACCGCGCACCACCAAATTTTAACCCTCCCCACGCAGAGTTCGGCCACCGCGCCTCGCCCACGACTTTTTCCATCCTCCTCGTCCTCTATTGCCGGCAGCAGTGCATCGCCTGCTTTCACCCCCACGAATCGAAACCCTAGCAGCACCTCACTCCTGCTGCCACACGACCTGCCTCCCGCGCGCGCGCTCTTGGCTAGAAGAAGACGACCTCTTCCTCTCGTCCCCCCGCGCGCTGCAGCTTTGCACACCCTTCTCCGACTCTTTTTCTCCTTCCCCCGTCTGCGGACGGAACCCACATATCTACAATGGCCGATCAGCTAGCAGACAAGCTGAAAAATACCCAACTCAGGTCCGCAGAACTGCGCGCCGTTCCGACGCGGCCTTTGTGTGTGAGCTTGCACTGACCCCAGCAGTGATGGCGCTGTCGCCTTAAGTGATGACTGGAAGAAGACTCTCAACATCCCTGCAAAGGATAACAGACAGCAAACAGAGGTTCGTCCCGTCTCGCCCCAGTTTTGTTTGCTGGCCTTCGTTTTGCTAACCAGCCTCTTTTTCGTCCCCGCCTTTAGGATGTCACAAACACCAAGGGCCTGGAGTTTGAGAACTTTGCCCTGAAGCGAGATCTGCTCATGGGCATTTTCGAAGCTGGATTCGAGAAGCCCTCACCGATTCAAGAAGAAGCCATCCCTGTTGCGTTAACTGGCCGAGATATTCTTGCCCGAGCGAAGAATGGCACTGGAAAAACCGCCGCCTTTGTTATCCCAGCTCTGGAACGCATCAACCCCAAGGTATCCAAGATTCAATGTCTTATCCTCGTTCCCACACGTGAGCTTGCTATGCAGACCTCGCAGGTCTGCAAGACGCTCGGCAAGCACCTCGGCATCAACGTCATGGTCACCACTGGTGGCACCGGCCTGCGCGATGACATTATCCGTCTGCAGGACCCCGTCCATATTGTAGTGGGAACCCCCGGACGAATTCTCGATCTTGCCGGAAAGAACGTTGCCGATCTGAGCGAGTGCCCAATGTTCATCATGGACGAGGCTGACAAGCTCCTCTCCATCGAATTCACACCCGTTATTGAGCAGCTCCTGCAATTCCACCCCAAGGACCGCCAAGTCATGCTCTTCTCCGCCACTTTCCCCTTGTCCGTCAAGGACTTTTCCGATAAGAACATGGTGAGCCCATACGAGATCAACCTCATGGACGAGCTCACCCTCCGAGGTATCACACAATACTACGCCTTTGTTGAAGAGAAGCAGAAGGTCCACTGCTTGAACACCCTCTTCTCCAAGCTCCAGATTAACCAGTCCATTATTTTCTGCAACTCGACCAACCGAGTCGAGCTGCTCGCCAAAAAGATTACCGAACTCGGCTACTCCTGCTTCTACAGTCACGCCAAGATGCAGCAGCAGGCCCGTAACCGTGTCTTCCACGATTTCCGCAACGGCGTGTGCCGAAACCTTGTCTGTTCTGATCTGTTGACTCGTGGTATCGATATTCAAGCTGTGAATGTCGTTATCAACTTCGATTTCCCCAAGAATGCCGAGACATATCTGCACCGTATTGGTCGATCTGGTCGTTATGGCCACCTTGGTCTGGCTATCAACCTGATCAACTGGGATGACCGCTTCAACCTCTACAACATTGAGCGGGACTTGGGCACCGAAATCCAGCCCATCCCCGCCAGCATCGACAAGAGTCTCTACGTTTACGAGAACCCTGATACTATTCCCCGCCCCATCTCCAACCTAACCAGAGGCGTTCCTCTTGCTGCGCAGGCCCCGCAGCAGCCGATGCCTCAGGCTGCTCTGCCCCAGCAGCCCCAAAGCAACTGGCAGAGCCAGAATGGCCAGCACAACGGCAACTCGCATTACTCCGGACGAGGCCGTGGCCGTGGTCGTGGGTACCGTGGTCGTGGCCAAGGCACTGGTGGTCGTGGTCGCGGACCACCCCGCGAACCCCAATCATAATAAATAACAACTCATGCATGGCGTTTGGCGGCGAGAAGGGTAGGGGGGTATGGGATGATTTTTTTCGACATGATTTTTTGTACTGGGTTGCTTTTTTTTCATTGTTGGATTGTACATTATTCGCACATTCAAAGGCGAATGGACGGAACGGCGAACCGGATTTCATTGCTGATGGACAACGACCACCACATCACATTCTCGAGGTCACAGCAGGCGACCTCGACACACTCGCACTCACACACGCGCTCGCGAAGACGGACTCGATGACGTTCCTATATATGGACCTCAGCCTCGTCGACTTTTCTCTTTTGCAATTTGTGCAACGCTTTTTTTTTGTCGGTCTATACTCATACCCATCGGCTCTGATTTCTTGTTTCTGCTTGGTTCACACGACATCTACGGAATGACGAAAGAAGGTGGTGGGAATGAAAAAGTTCCAGGGAGGAAAAGAACTTGGGCATCGACCACGGAAGACATACCCACTTTTGGAGGGGGCTGAGGGCAGCCATGCGTGATGGAAGGAGGCGTCGGAGGGCGGATGGGGACCGAGGCGTTCCATGGCTTTTCTGGTGGCGTTTGCCCCACGGTTTGCATTTGAGGACTTGCATTGTCTGTGCGGATGATTGCAGGGTCGAATGGTTCCCTGGGAGAATGCGTGGCGATATGATACCTTTGACGACAATACTACGTTAGACGATCGGACCTCATGAGACGGGACGTGGGTTCTACTAGACGTACTGGAAGGTTTGGGGGGCCTTGTGCTGGCGCTATTCAACAGCGGCGCTCAATGAAACTACCTGGAGTCTGTTTTCAGCTTTGGTGAAAGGCTCGGCATTTGGCTCATCTCGGCCGGAGCAACTCGCGAGATGATCAACAGCAAAGCCGAAACAAGACTTCTACTGCGGGGAGAGAAAAATTAAATGAACAACGAGAAAAGACAACCAAAGAAAGAAAAACAGAAGAAAAAAACCCGCTTTGGGAGAGAAACGCTGGATAAGACTTGACGGCTTACGGACTGGCTCAGCTTTGAACTATGTAGCGAGCACGGCATTACCGTGTGTTACAACTTGGAACTGGCTGGAGCTAGTGAGGTAGATAGCTTTTGTCTGAGCAACGTAATGGGAAGACCCTTTTTTTTCTCTCTCAACCCTCTTCATTCTTGTTCCTGTAGCGTTGTGTGTGTGTGAAACTTGCTTTCTTCTTTGGGTGAATCTCTTGCTACTCTTTGGAACGGGCATGCATCATTACTGTGACAGCAGATGTCTCGCGGGCGGAACCAGGCCGAGGCCGTCAGCTCATGTTGAACGTATGATACGGGTTGCACAGCACGACATCACATGATGGGTTCTCTACCAAGTCTTTTCTTTATGTACGCACCGCAGAAGGGGCAGAACAAGAGCATGGGGGATGCCACATGTTCGAGCACGACGTACTTCCGCGCAGGAGCAATCAAGAGACGATCTCCGGATGGAATGAGAGCCAGATGACACGGAGGAGAATAAGAGATCGAAATGGCCCAATTATAGTCCGGGTGTGAAAGATGTGGGTGGGTTTTGTTTTCGTTGGGTGTGCAACGTCTACGATGACTTTACCTTTTGGCTGCCGGCAGGTGACTGGAAATTGCAACTCCAGAGGGAAGCCATTCCTGCAACTATGCGACTATGCGACTCTGCGCAGGTCATGATGCGGAGCGCCGGCGGCGCATGTGTCAGGTCCCGAGGTTGGGATTGGAGGTTCTGCGAGGAACATGTCGGTAGTGAGAAATTTGTGTGAGTGCCAAATGTGCGTAGTGGTGAGTGGGTTAGCAGGACTGGGCAGGTGACTAAGCGAAAGGAACGAAAAGAAGAAAGAAAATCAAGGTATGGTGGTTGGTTAGCTGGATGCGGTTAGAGGTAGAAGATCAGGGTCCTAGGAGTCCTTGATCAGCAGGCTGTGCTCGTGTCCTGGCATCTGTGCTACGCTGCGCGGCATGCAAAAAGAAAAGAAGATGACACGGGATTAAGAGCCATGCAGCGACTATTGTTGTGCGCATATGAGCTTGAATGGTCCGAGAGTCATGCCTTGTAGGGACGCGTGAGCTGCATGTCTGTTTCGGAACAGCCAAGAACCAGGCGCCGTGTGGCGAAGAAGATGCATACGCATAAGTGTGTTTGTCGTAAAAAAGTATAGGTAGCACTGTGCTGTATATGCGGGTTGGAGGAACAAGAGGAAAGAAGAACGCGACATGTCACGGAATAGAGGAGCCGGGCCAAGACAAAAAGACGGGATGAGCACACCACCCACCCACACACTACACGCTACACACTACACGCTACACACAAGCATACCGTCGCTCACTCCGAGCGATCCGCGGCCGATGAATCGGGTAATAAGGCAACGTCCCGTGCAGCGACTTACGTAGCTGGAGGGGCCGGGCGACACACGGATCGTCCGGGGTGGAGATGGCATTCGGCAGACGCAATGCGCTGGAAGAAGGGAGGGAAACAGATTGGTGAGGAAGCGCGACAATGTGCGTGAGGGCATTTCGGATAGAAATAATGAAGCGTGTGGGATAGAAAGGCAAAGGAGATGATCTGCGGGGAGGGATGAGATGAGATGCCAGGACCCATTCTGGCAGAGTTGAATCAAGTTCAGTGTTGGGTCGTGGCTGAGGTTCCAGAAGGCGTCCTTGACTGGCTGGGTCGAGTAGGCTTTTTGCAGGTTACATTGCAGCCCGCAGAGCGTATCGAGGGAAGCAAGGGCGAAGCCTGCCCAATGCCAGGCTATACCATGCCATGTCATGGGGGAACGGACAAGGGGGGATGCCAGCAAGATGGACCACTTGGGTGCTTGACATGTGCCCCCCAACCCAGAGTTGAGGTTTGGGGGATGGAGGGGAGGGGGGAGGGGAGGACGCGAGAAGGGCGGTAAGGCGAAAACGAGCCCTGCGAAATTGACTGTCTCTTGAAGCTCTCGAGAAAAGGGCCCCGGGGGTTTCATGTGCCGGCAGGATTGGGCAATTGCGCTGTGGTGCGGGAACAGAGGCAAGTCTGGGTCGCCCTTGTCGAAATAGGGGAGCGAGTGTGTGGAGCACCGCGGCCAATGTGCTACGGTGCGTCAACCACATGAAGTAATCGATGGGTTTGGGTCGGCGGGCCTGCTTTTGCGAACCTGCGACCCAATGAGGGATGCGACGGGAACCAATCTGGGACATGCAGTAGCAGAGGCACCGGATGCGTCGCAAATGAAGGCAGAGTCTATACGGCAGAACGACTGAGGAGCGAAATCAGGTTAGTTTATGTAGTGCACCATCAGAGTTTTGTGCAGCATCGTCTCGGCTTGCGAGCTATCGACCAGCATGTCCAGCCCATCGGAACGGCTGAGGGCTCTCTTTGCCCCCTATTACGCTAGATTGGTGTGCGGACGGACGCCGCCAACGGACACAAGGTAGATGGGGGTTATAATAATAGAACGTGGGACAGGACAAACCCACGCCGCGTTGAATGCAAATATGCGTAGCCTTCAAGGATCTCCGCAGGAACAGGAAGCAGGAGAGCGCTGCTCCAAAACAATAACGCGTTAACTGGTCGCCGTCCACACCAAGCCCCAGTCCGTGTCAGTGGTGGCTCCCAGTGGCTGAGCACAGCCTGGTAAGGTTGATTGGGTGATTGAGTGCTGGAGGAAGGTTTTTCATTCATAACAATTTTTTTAACCGACATATTTTTGTTTATTTCCTTCCCTTACCGCTGCTGCTATGAACAAATGGGTGGGTGTGTGTGGGCTGTGCATCGCCGGGAACGTGAAAATGGGGGGAGCAAGTGGAGTGAATAGTGGAGGGAGGCGGATGGGAGTGCAACATACGTGTAGGCCCAAATTTTCTTCTTCTTTGCTTTGGCGCAAGCCGTGGTGAAGCAGCCGTGTGGTTCTTTTTTTTTGTGCTGGTGCATTCAGAGCGTCGAATGATGTTCTTTATCTGTCTGCTCAAGCAGGAAGCTGATCGCAAGGGGGGATTGGGCGTGGTGCAAGGTGGCGATGCTGGTCATCATCAGGCAAGAAATGAAGCAATTCGGTATACGGCAACCGAGCCAGACTTGGCAGTGGTATCCGGTTACCTCTTACTACAGCAAGCACTTGGCAGCTGGAACGAGGCCCTGGAATGCGGGTGGGATTGACGGAGCCAAGACATCCCGGGAGGCGGGCGGGGGTGGGATCCATCCGGTGCATCGTCATTATTAGAACCGCCAGCGATGGACAAACAAGCCCATCATCATCATACGGACGCGCTCGGGCTGTTTCGTTGCACTGTGACTCCCACAACTTTAGTGTATTGAGCCCTGGCTGGACAGTAGGCGGGTGTGCCTGAACCGCACTACCGGGATGGCGGCACTTCAGCCATCAGCCATCGGGGTCATCATTAATGCAGTGGCTGCTGAGGGCATAGAGGGATGAGCAAGCCAAGCTCGCGACGATGCGAAGCCTAAGCACGGCACGAGGCAGATTTGATCTGCACGCCCAAGAGAAAAAAAACAGTGCGGCCCCGGTGGGCGCCAGTTTGCTGGCTCGTAACAGTCGACGGTGGGAAAAGATGACGTTTGTTGTCAGTGTGGGCTTCGGAGCAGCGCTTAGTTAGCATCCGCAACTCGGGGAGTGGCTGTCTTCTGCTAGCCACGGACGGGAATCATTTCAGGGCCGAGGCCAAGCCTGGGCCAAGCCAGACCAAGCGCCCGGCGTGCCGACCAAGAACAGCAATGACACCAAGGACAGCGAGCAGCAACGTCAAGGAGGGCGTGGTGCCAAGCCGACCACGCAACAAGTGCTGGGTCATAATGAAATACCGCCCCTGTGCTCGCTGTCTCACTGTCTCGAGCACAGGAAGTCCTCCCCGGCAGCCCCTGTGCAGTGGTCCCCTCCCCCCTGTGCATGGTAGATTGTTCCCCCAAGAGTGCCCTGAAAGGTTCCCTGACAGATTTTCCCGCTGGGTGAAGAAAGAAAAAAACTGGGCTCCTGGACAACGGGCCAACCTTCTCTCCCCTGACCAGCTACCACACACACCCCTCCCCTCCCCCAAACGCCTCATTTTCCCACTACAGAAGAGAAGGGTCCCCAATTTTAGGTACGTACTAGCCCAGTCCACGCAGTTGCTGTGGCCCTCGTCGCTTTTTCCTAGGCCTCGCCCAGCCTCACCTCCTTCGCCCAGCGACTTTCGCCCATCCATCATCTTCATCAACCACCACCACCTCGCGCGGCGTCCAATCCACCCACCCGACGTCACTCGCTCCCTCTCTCCGCGCTGCACTTGATCACCTCTTCCCAATCCTCCGGTGCTCTCTTCCTTATTCTTCCGGTTGAGGCCCCCCCGAATCCCGCCCCCCCTCTCTCCCATTCCTTTCCAGCCTCCGACGCGACCGTCCCTGCTTAGCTCCGCCCAATTGGTCGACCCGCCAAGACTCCCTGCTACGCCGGACAAGCAGGGCCCTCGCCCAATTTCCCTCTCAACTTCACAATTCAATCAACTCCCACGAGGCCTCATCAACAAACAACATCCAGAGAATAGAGACGGGGAGAGAGAAGGGTCGTCCATTTCCGACGTAACGGTTCTGCGTCTTCTCAACCACACCACCCGCAAGGGCACCCCGACGACCAGCCCCGAAAAAAACAAAAGCATCGCTTCGCTCAGTAGCATCTAGTCGTCGTCCTTTCGCTCGCAGCTCTCGGCCTCCAGCCACCCTTTCCTTTCTCTCCTCGAGATGCCCTCGTTTCTCACCGACGACAACTCGACCCTGTTCTCAAACAATCCCGACATCCTCAACCTTGATCCCACCAATCAGTTTGGGCTCGCAGCCACCAAGGAGAGGGTGAACGCGGGCTCCATCCGCCACGCCCGATCTGACACCATCAATGAGAGCTTCGACGAGAGTTCCATCTCCTCTACTCACGGCTCGGACGATTCCGAACCCGCCCCGGCGCCCGTGAATGGCACCGGCACGCGGCCTACGAGTATGAACTCCCTCACCAACGGCAGGGCAGCGCCAGCGCGCCAGGACGACAGGTCCTATCAGAATAAGCCTCTCCCTAACGGCCCCGGCTTCACCAACGGCACCTTCACTGTCCCCGACCGCACCGCTCCTCTCCCCCCAAAGCCCACTGTCAATGGTGCCGATGTTCCTCTGAGTCCTGCATACTCTCGGGACTACGATATTGCGTCGAAACCGCTTCCATCATGCCCTCAAACATATGATACGCCACCCCCGGACAGGCCTCCCCCCAAGACACCCGACAAGCCTTCCAACACCAGCTTCGACGGCATGTTGAGGAACAATGCCACGACCCCCGATCCCGCACAGCCCCAATCACAAGCAAACACAACAGTTCACCGGTTGTCTTCCCCACCCATCTACAATGGTAGCACGAACGCATCATCGAATCACCTCCAGCCCACACCCCAGCCCACACTGAAGCAGCGAAACACTCTCGAGGTGCCGAGGCTCGCCCCCGGCCGCCCTTCTAAGGACGGAATGGACACTGCCCAGGCCAGCGGTCGCTTCTCTCCCACCACCGCCAACCCTACAGGACGACGAGCCTCGACGAGCCTTGCTAGGAGACCCACCAAGTCGATGCAGTCGGATGGTCCTCGCGATGAGATTGTTCCCGACGAGGACGCTCAGAGATGGGCGGAAGCGTACCGCCAGAAGCGTGCTAGCAAGCGCAGACGGAAGGAAGAGGAGGACGAGGACCGAGTTGTTGTGGGTACCAAGGTTGACGAGAACCACGCCAACTGGACCACTGCCTACAACATGTTGACGGGTATTCGAGTCTCGGTGTCGAGAACAAACGCTAAGCTTGACCGGGAATTGACTGACGCCGACTTTGAAACTAAGCAAAAGTCTACGTTTGATATGTAAGTTGGCTGGAGCTTGACGTGTCAAACAATACTAACCCAAAGTAGTGCCGGTAACGAACTGGTCCCCTCGGCCAAGTACGACTTCAAGTTCAAGGACTATGCCCCTTGGGTGTTCCGCCGTCTGCGAACCCTTTTCCGTCTTGATCCTGCTGATTACCTCATGTCCCTGACGGGCAAGTACATCCTCTCGGAGCTTGGCTCGCCCGGCAAGAGTGGCAGCTTCTTTTACTTCTCTAGAGATTACAAGTACATTATCAAGACGATCCACCATGCCGAGCACAAGTTCCTCCGCAAGATCCTGAGGGATTACTACGAGCACGTCAAGGAGAACCCGAACACCCTGTTGTCCCAGTTTTACGGCCTGCACCGTGTCAAGATGCCTTACGGCAAGAAGATCCACTTTGTTGTCATGAACAACCTGTTCCCGCCCCACAGAGACATCCACACCACTTTCGATCTGAAGGGATCGACCATTGGTCGAGACTACAGCGAGGAGGACTTGAAGAAAAATCCTCGGGCAACATTGAAGGATCTTAACTGGATGAGGCGACAGCGAAACCTGGAACTGGGCATCCAGAAGAAACGAATGTTCCTCGAGCAGCTGCAGCGGGATGTGGTGCTCCTCAAGAAGCTCCACATCATGGACTACTCACTCCTAGTCGGCATCCACGATGTCTCGCGAGGCAACGAAGAGAATCTCCGCGACAAGACTCTGCAGGTCTTCAACCCTGGCGGCGAAAAGTCGCCTGAGGACGACCCTCAATCTGTCCTTCTCCGCACACCTTCGAAGCTGGAGAATGCTCGCAAGGCTAGGGAGCTGAGACAGATGGTCCGACAGGAGCGACCTGTGCCTATCAGCCAGTCTTCGCTAAGCAAGATGCCGGATGAGCTCGAGGAAGGTCACAACCGTTCCGGATTCGTGTTTAACCAAGATGATGGCGGCTTCAGGGCTACCCATGAGGATAACAGCCCTGCAGACGAAATCTACTACCTCGGTGTCATCGACTGCCTCACTCACGTAAGTCTTTTTTTTCTTTGTTCAGCTGTCAATCATGCATTGAACCACCACTAACGATGTAAACAGTACGGAATGATCAAGAAGATTGAGCACTTCTGGAAGGGTCTGTCGAGCGACAAGGCCAAGATCTCGGCCCTGCCCCCAGAGCAATACGGTGACCGTTTCTACCACTTCATCGAAGGTGTCACCATGTCCTCCGAGGAGGCTCACCGCGAGGCCGCCAGAAGGGATCAAGAAATGATGGAGGCAGAAAGCTCCCACCAGCGAGTGTCCAGCTGGAACTCGCGTCGAAAGTCGGCTCACAACATCCCACCCATGCCCTCTCACTTGCCTCCTGCACCTCCGCCTATGTCACCAGAGGCCCGAGAGACGGTTGAGAAGGCAAGGCAGGAAGCCGAGTCTGACCCTCAAGCGGAGAAGAATGTCCCGGATAGAACCCTGGCGACGGCTCGCGACTCAATGCAGCGCGAGCCTGTTCTTCCTGTTGTGCAGGAAGGCGGTGAAAGTGGCCGAAACTCGAATGAGCTGCAGCCACTGACTCCGCCCAAGGACTTCATGTCTCTCCCACCCACCCGTGCTCCGCCACCCACGCCACCTCATGCTCAGCACATCAAGCCTGAGAGCGCTGACAGCGGGTATGCCGTGTTCAGTAACGGCAACGGAGATCACGGCAGGAGGAGTATCGAGAGCTTGAACAAGAAGCTGCCACCGCTTCCTCCCAAGCACGAGGAGACGGACGATAGCGGAGTTCGCATGGTGGCATAGTTGACCACTATAATTAACTCTTGCTTACCGAAAAGGAGGAAGCGTAAACGGTCCAAGGACCATTCATGATCAAAAAACCAGCGAGCGCAACAGGCCTGCACGAGAGACATGGACACCAGCAACCAACACGATGCATTAGAAGGCGAGACACGGCGGCACCTCATTTCCTTTTTTTTCTTTGTGGGGTCTTTACCCTTTTCTCGTTCAATTCTTCTTATTCCCTCTATTTTTGACATATTACGTCTACGACAGAAGCACTTGGTTTTTTTTTCCTATGTCTGGCGGGTGAGAAGCAGAGAAAGGGGGACGACAACCCACGGGCGCGCAGAGGGTCAATGGCTCGCGCGGAGAGCAGCCACAACGGGTGGAGGAGGAGCTAGAGAAGTGTGCAAATATGGCTGTTTTTTTGTTAACAAAAGAAGACATGGATGATACCAACACAGCATCAAGCATGCTTATTACAGTTTGTTTTTCTCTTTACTTTTTTACTCCTTCTTTTTTCTTCTTTTATTACTCTCCACCATGATTGGAGCTTTTACTGTCTTGTTACCCCTTCACTCCTTTCCTAGCACTCGTGTCTTTTTTTTCAGGTCGCACTTAGTTGGGTTCTTGGGGCAGGCTAGGTAGTAGGGATAGATACGGTAGGATAAAGAGTCGCTTTTTTTTCTTCATCATCTTAGCAGATGTGGTGAGAGGGTGTGTGATCTAATAGTCGTGCAGTACATGAGGGGTGGTTGCGTTAGTATCTAGTGACATGTGTATGAGCGTGATGTACATAGTGTTATAATACAATTTTTTTTTTCCTCACGGAACCTCCTTGGCCCGTTCAGAGCTTCGATTCTGCTTTTCTTTTTGTTTTCTTTTTGTTTTCTTTTTGTCCTTTCTCTTTTTTTTTACCTGCCCTTCTTCCTATCGAGCATGTCCTGGATATCTTCCCTGCCCTTGCCCTTCTCGCCGGCGCCGCCCTCGGGAGCGAAAGTGGAGGTGACGGTCATCTCCTGGGCTCCCTGGGCGCGCAGCTCCTCGAGGCGCTTGCGCTTGGAGATGTCGGCGACGCGCCACTGCTTGAAGTACTTGACCCAGGCGGCGGAGCAGTCGCGCTCGAACTGGGCCGAGGGCTCGGGGCAGGCCTTCTTGGCGGCGGCGGCATCCTTGTTGGCGTCGATGATGTTGTTGGCGTCGAGGCAGGCAAAGTAGGCGTCGCGGGCGGCCCAGCACACAGCACGCTCCTGGCGGTTGGGGATGGCTTCGCCCGAGCGGATGGCGTCGCCGCGCGAGTCAGAGGAGAAGGGCCACATGGTGGGAGGGATCGACTGAGAAGGCTGGTGGTTTTGAGGGTTTCGTGGGGCTGATGTAGTTGGTAGCGGTGCTAGCTGAAGTGGTGTGGTTTTTTTTTTCCTTTCTTTCGTTTTGTTTCACCAGAGACGTTTCGAGAGAGGGGTGAAGCTCAGCAGCCAATTGAGTGATCTGGAATCAGATTGGTGCTGCCGGTTGGATCTAATTGCAAGTGGAAGCCGGATCCGGAGACGTTGAGAGAGCAAAAGCCAAAAACAAAGCAGCCGTGGTGAAGCTTCCTCGTAGCGGGGCGGATGTAGCGGCGTCCTGAAGCGCTAGCCTTCAGGTATGATGACAAAGTGCAGTCGTCGAGGGACGGCAGAATGGGGCGGGCGGTGAGCGGGCAAGGGTGGTGCCAAAAAGCCACAGCAGCATGATGTAGCCCGGCCGCAATTTCGTGGCTAGTGGGCCGCTGCAACGCTGGCTGCATGCCATCACTTCGGGGCCATGGAAGGGGAAAGGTGGCTAGTGCACCTACAAGGTGTCCAAGTTAAGCGTCCGACGCGGCGGTTCGGGTCTCCCTTGTCCCAGGCAGTAGAATTACTGGCATGCATCAACTCCCCATCATCCATCCAGCCGTCATTAGCCCTTTTTCTTTTTTCCTTTCTTCTTCTACTTCTTGTGCACCTCGCAACCTCATGAAACACGAGTTTTTGTCGACTTTTTTGTGAAACACCTGCACTTCCCCACGACAAGCTCGATTCCTCTCGACCCCCCCCCCCAGTCACCCTCGCTAGTCTGCAGAGCCATCTAGACCCTTGAATTAGGAAAGGGAAAGCTCGATCCCATCGACGCAGAAGCTCCCCCTCCACACTCCTCCCACGAGACACGAGACACGAGCCACGAGAGATGCTCGACCGGTAGCCCTTCCTTTATCCAACCGACTAGAACCAGACAAAGCCCTCCTCGCACTCAGCCCGCACACATTCCAATGGCGCGACGCCGCAGACCTCCGCGCGCCGGCGCTCTGACGGAGCTGCCGCCTCTCAAAATTGCGGGACAGATCGCAACGCTGCAGGCGCTCTACTATGCCGCCTCGCTGGTGCTTCTGCTCTTCACGGCGCTGGTTGCCGGGACGGGCTTCAGCTTCAGCATGGTGTTTGGGTGGGAGGCGATCCGCGGCGACACCACCCACGGGTGGCTGATGGCGTTTGTAATGCTTCTCGATGGAGGCTTGTGCATGTGAGTATTTTTGCCATCTCAAAAGTTGAAAGGGAAGGAATCGGCTCTGGGTGAACGCGGGAGCGCACATGCTGCTTCTTGCAACCCCTCAATCAACAGTCCCAGCCAGCTTTTGCGCCAGCACCCAGGGAATTTTGCTGACAGCTTTCCAGGTCTGTTGCCATTGTCATCATCATCGCCCGAAGCAAACTCGTTCCCGACTTCGCCCTCACCATCCACTTCCTCCACCTCGTCGTCGCGTCCGTATACAGCGGCCGGATCCCGCGCAACGCCATGTGGTGGGCCGCCATGCTCGCCTCGTCGGCGCTCTCGGTTGGCCTGGGCATCTGGGGCAGTCGCTACCGCGAACTTCAACCCGTCTTTTTCGGTGGCCGACGCATCCTGGGCTCCAGCTCGGCGGGCGCCGCAAGCCAGGCTGCCGACGGCGGCGAGGGTGCCGGTGCCGGCGATGCTGGTGACGAGGAAATGGGCTTCTCGAGAGGTCGTGGAAGAGGCAGGGGTCGGGATGGCGCAGGGGAATACGAGATGGCTCCAATGGAGCCGGCAAAGTAAAGACTCCCTATCCCTTTTTTTTCTCGGTCCGCAGGAAGGCCGAGAAAGATGGATAGGGATGTGTGTTGGAATAGCGAGCATTGCCGGGCGTTGGGGCGCTGTGTACTATTAACCATTATTACTGAGCTACGCGACCGTCTACTTTGGTGTTTTCATGTCATGGCTATGGATATATGGATAGAGGGGGCGACTTGTGCTGTAATAGAATACATGTTTTTTATGTCATTGTGGATGCTTTGAGGACAGCCAAACTCATGCCAACTTTTTTATAATGTATAACTTAATATGCCCTCTTCTTCCTCTGGTACAAGGTGGCCTCTCCAAATCTATCTCAAATGGTTTCTCTGAAATCCAAGCCAATTGAGTAGGCAGTGCCGATCAAATCGATTGATAATCTGGTCCCTTGATTTGACGTGCATTTGTGTACATTTGTTGTTATCCAAGTCCCAAGTCTAGACAGCATCACATGGTGCTGAATAGTGTCTCTCGAATATAATTATAAATATGACCATAGAGAGAGAACATGATAAAAACATGCTCCCGAATTTTTTATACTTTCTGTTATAATATAAATTACGCTTATTTATTATGTAAAGCGCATCATCCTGCAACTTCTTGGCCAAGCACTACCAATCCAATCAATGAATGAGCCCAACGGCAAGTCTACATGGCGTATGTACCTCAGGCTGTGAAGGACATGTGCCATGAGTCAAGCAGCAGGCTGAGCTTCTCGGTCAGCCTGGGTGAGTTCAAAGACAAAAGTGGCGGGTATAAATGCCTACCACGGAACTCCTTTCCATCACTCTCGGCCTCGAGCTTCTTCTGAGCACCAGCATGACTTCGCATAGTTTTCGCTTCTCAGCGAATGACTTTGCAGGGTCCATCAAGGCTATTATCAAAATCGCAGATGCCCTCAAGGGTGACAAAGGCGCCTCGCACGAATACCGCTCTCTCACCGACGAGCTCCGTATCCTTCAAGACACTGTCGGCCGCATTCAGGAGAGGGCAGGCCACAGGAGTCATCCTCTTGGCAGTCTAACGGACCAGCAAATCAACGTCACTTTTTCCACCGTATCCGAATTCCTGGCCACCGCATCCAAGTTTGAAAGAGACCTGGGCTCCCAGGCCCCAGTGGGATGGCACCATGGTGTTGCAAAAAAGACACAGGGGGCTCTGGGGCTTACAAAGGAGGTTGAGAAACTGCAGGTGCAAATACACACTCAGCTCCAAATACTTGGCTTGCTCCTAAACGAACAACAGTCAGATGCCCATGAATGTGCAGTCTTTCTGCCGAGTACATGGCCCTAATCTGCACTCAGATCCGTCGCCATAATTCCCGCCCTTGATAAAATCCAGCGACAGATAGCCCAAGTCCCCGAGATGAGGCAGGACTTGACCGAAGGCCTCAAATTCATGACAGAAGAGCAATCCACGTTTCGCTCAAAGCAAAAGGCTCTCGTTTCCGGACTACAAAGAAATATCGTGCAGCTCTCCCATATACAAACGCAGTGGAACACTGACTTTGATCATCTGCAAAATGAAGTGCAATCTCTGAAGCAGTCACAAGACGCGGTGTTGTTGCATGTTCAAAAGCATATGCTGGTTCGCTCAAATCAAAGGCTAGGGGGCGCCGAGGAAGAGGAAATTTCGCAAGTCGAACAGTTTGTCATTGCATTGTAAGTCGACCGACATTCATCCTCCGGAACCCTCCTTGACCGTAGAGCAAGAGTCACGGCTATAGTTAAGGGCCTTAGGACACTTATCTTGTATGCGTGGCAGTGCTTGCCTCATTTCTTTCAGTTACTTAGCATCATGGCCAACACGATCCGCCGAGAACCAGCCTTGCTAATGTCCGACTGCATCAATTTCGAGGACATCCTGGGGCGCTCATTCGCTTTGGAATTCTCCTACTTTAGGTACTGGAAGGTAATTATCCAGAACAAGGAACAAGGTAAATATTTTGCCGAGACGGATTCTGATGCCCACTTGCAGAAGTTCGAGTCATTCATCCAGCACCAATTTCTCAATCTACCTGGAGAAGCTCACGTGAAATCAGGCCGTTACCGTATTCTCGGTTCTACAAAAAGAAACTCTTTACTGTGCAGGAAATCATGGGGAACTACCATCATGCCTGGCCACAAGATTTCCATGAGCGCACAAGTTGGAACTGTCCCAGACTTGTTCGTGTGCTGTCAACGACCTGGTTGCTCCGATAGTTACATGAACCCAACGCTCCGAACACCAATATTTGCCGTAGAATGCTCAAGATGCAAGGTTCCATACCTTCTCGAATACTCGGGCGACATTTCTCAGACGCCGGCCGACGCAGGCAGTGGTGATGATGTTCTTGCCCCAACCCAAGGGTGCGACGTCGCCTCGCAAGATCCGGGTCCGGAGGCCGGCGAAGAAGACGCGGACAGTTCCGAATCCCGCACAACTCATTTGCTGGTTACTTATGACAAAAAACCACGACCACGAGAAGAGGTGCAAGAACAAATGCAGCACCTGTGAATGCAGTACCTACAAGAGGGACGCCAACAACCACCGCTGGAACAAGTACTGCTACTGCAACAAGAAACCCAAAAAGAACAAGCATTGCAATTTCTGCTGCAAATATAGACTTTATATCGAGACTGGCTCATGCATAGAAGACATATATATCCACGTGTAAGCAGGACACAAACTATCTCAGAAGAGGTTATATTTCTACAAGTGGTCAATCTGCTAAATTTTTGCATCTTCTTTCTATGGGTTGTTCGAGAGCAGGAAATTCGCAGAGGACCACCAGACGACACATTGAGCAACATCATGGGGAAACCCTCCGGGCAAGCATTCACTAAGTTTATGGGAGGCTAGACAAAATGAACACCAGGCAACCAACACCAAGCTCTCAATCCTGACCGTATCACCCCCGTTATTGGAAAGAAAGAAAAAAGAAAGAAAAAACTTGATAGACTCAATCGCATTGTATTTCATATTGCTTGATGTCCTCTGTCTTCGCAGATATCCCCCATCTTCTTATCCTCCACGCTTCCCCACCCATAAGCTCCAGTTTCTGTCCTCATCCGTCTGTTTCAAAAATATATAAAAAAAAATACAGATCCATGCATAACGTACAAGATTTTGCGCCACCTGTTCCCCATCCCATGCGGATCATTCCAGTGATAAAATGGTATAAAAATCCCCATCAACCGATAGTTTAAGCTCCCGCAACAACAGCCAGATTGTCGTAAATCACCCTACGCACCTCGTAGAAAGTGCTTCGGCGGCCGACCGTGGGCATTCCGACGCTCTCAACCTCGACGCGTCCTGCGGCAGTCTTTCGGACGGCTACGGCGCCATCCACAACAAGGGTACCCTCACCACGGAACTCGGCGGTGTGGCCTGCTGTCTGCATCGCCCGGCGCAGATCCGCCAGACGCAGGTCACCGACGTGGAGCGGCTGCGCGGCCGAGCGCACGGCGGAGACGAGGTTGGACGGGAGAACGTCGAGAGTAGGCATAATCGATTTGCCATTGGCAGTGGTGAGAGCAGTCGACGTTGCCGTGGGCTCCGTCTTTTGACGCTTATTGGCGCTGTCTCCCTCACCCTCGTCGGAGAGGTGAGTAGCGACCAGCTGGCCCGTGATGGTGACGATGCCAAGGCCGCGGACATTCTGCCACTTGATCTTCTTGACGAGGGGATCGGCCAGCTTGACCACCCAGGCGTTGGTGTCGACGCTAGCATCAACCGAGACGCCCACCTCGGGCGTGTACACATCCACAGCTCGATCGCCATCTGCGCCAAGCGCCTTGCGGCAGTCTTCAGCGAGCTCGAGCGTCTCGTCTCGGCCGCCGCCCACAAGGATCAGCTTGCGGGGCTGGATCAACGGGATAAGCATGTTTAGACTTCGCCTATCATGCAGACCGCTAAAGTCGACATAGGATATGCGCAAGTTGGCAACAATCGTCTCCGTCTGATACACGAGCTTGCATGGGCCAACAGGCTCAGTAGGCTCGCTGTCTTCAATGGCGTCGAGCTCATCCGGCTCAAAGCCGTCTCCGGATGCTTCGCCCTCGCCATCCTCCACAGATCCAGCCCGTTGTGTCTTCTTGTTGGCACCTGGAGTATTCTTGGCAACATCATCCCATTTGCGCTTCTTGCCCAGTTTATTGTCCGTGTCGGCCGCGTTGGCTCCATCCATGGTCTCGTCCTCCTTCTCTTCTGCGCGGAGATAGTCCTCGGGTCGAATTACCTCTCCAAAGTCATCGTTTCGCTTCCTCCTGATGGCGATGGGGAATGACCTCTCTCTGCCCTTCTTTCCCCTGGAATCAAAATCGTAGACTCCCTTCTTCTTGATGAGCACGTTGATGCCCAAGTCTTCGTCCTTCAGAACCACGTTCTTGCGGCCAGCCTGACCTATAGTCGTGGAAACATTGAGCGCCTTTCCTTGTTGTTCTCCATCGTCATCTTCAGAATCAGAGGAGGATTCAGATGAAGCATCGTCAACAACGTCAGCCGATGCCTCGAGTCCCGTTGCTCCACCTCCCTGCTGCGTCGCTTGAAGTTGTCTCTGCGTAGCCAACCATTGCTGGTACATGGCCAACTCCTCTCCCTCGAGCGCTTGACGCTTCGCTTCCTTAATCTCGAGTTCCCGGCCGCCAGCGTGCACTGGCTCCATCTCGCCGCTGCCGGTTTGCTCCGCGGTGACACCATCCTTTCTCTCTTTCCACCACTCCCATAGTGTCCTCGCGATAGACGGCTTATCGCCCTGGGCAATACCAGGTTTGTCCGTAAGAACAACCAGGTTCCTCGGATCCTTGGCCAAGCCCTTGACCAAGTCTTTCGAGAAGCCCCATTCCATACTAGTATCGCTTGCCAAGATGACACGACCAACCGCCTCAGTGCTTTCGACGGTGCGGCTTAACAATCGCTCGATCTGAGCTCTTCGCTCCAGAAGTCGCAGATACTTAAAGTCGAAAGGGCCACCCTCCTTCTTGTCGCCCTCGCCATTGACTTTTCGTTGGCCCTCAGCAAAGGCTTCAAACTCCTGAACGATGCTGTCGTCCATCCACTCGAGCATACTTCGTGCATATCGCATGGTGCTCGACATGTTGCGACCCGCGAGGTAGAGCTTCGTTGACTTGAGAATGTTGTTTTCGGAGGCATCCGTCCTCCACGCGTGCTCCAACAGATACGAAAGCTCAAGCACTCGGGCGCTCGAGTCCACTGGGATCAGTACGGTTCCTCCTTGAGAAACGCAGGCCTTGATGGAATCAATCAACTGCTCGTCTCGCTTGGCACGTCCTCCCGTCTGAGCGTTCCTGTCAGCACCACGGCTACTGCAGATCAGTGCTGTGGGCTTGCGCAGTTGCTCGATAACCTCTGCGCCGCCGCCTCCAGCTCCTCCCAGCCAAGCGGCGCCCGCAAAGACATTCTCACGGGCCTGGTTCCAATCCACCGCATACACAATCGATTCCAGTCCATGTTGAATATGCCATATGGTTCCTCCAAGAGTGTGTCCTGAATTATATGCCGTAATAGTCAAGCCATTAAGGGGGGGCGAAAAGGGCGACGGAAGGGGTTGATGGGGCTGAGAATATTTGAGAGGTTGAATAAGAGAAAAGTACCGCGCAATCTCCTCGGGCGTTGGGGATTGCAATAGCAGGCTTTGGGCGGCTGTTGCGGTTTGCGAAAATGAATACGCCGACTCGGAGAGCGAGCTCTGAGGAATCGTCGTCGCGGCCGCGGGGGTCGATGAATAGAGATCCTGAATCAGCGTACGGCCCAGGTCGATGACTGGTCGCGTCGCATACACCGGAATGCGCGTAAACTGGGGTATATTCTTGCAGCAGTGTGCGTACGCCGCCAAGTGCGGTGCCGTCGCGTGCGTGAGCAGGATCAGCGACAGCGTCGTAACTTGCCTATCAAAAAAAAATCAGGTTAGCACCCACCCACTCCATCCATCATCCCCCGGCGAGTTCGCGCATCCATCGGCAACGCACTTTTCAAGCTCCTTGAGCTTCTCGATATCGAACGACTCGTCCCAGCCGAGGTCGACAAGGAGCTTGACCCCTCCATCGAGCTCGAGCAGAGACTGCGATGCGGGCGAGTCGGAGAGGGCGCCCTGCAGCGGGCAGAAGGTAAACATGGCCAAGGAGTATTAGAGGAAGCCCATGGGTGTCGTCGCGCAGTATCGGCAATCGAATCGCAGCTCGAGACTAAAACGAATGATGGAACGTCTGGCCGCTATTAATCCGTCGTTGTCATGACGTCGGGGGGGGTCACAAAAGAAATCCAGTCGCGTTGGAAGCTCGCCAGAATCCTGGCCTTGATTGAGCCTAGTGCAAGGGCCCTCGGTCCATTGCGGCCGGATCGGCAAAACTTTTGTACGACTTACACGGTTCTCTGGTTACCCTATACCACCCGTTGTGGCCGCTATACCAGAATAACCCAAGCTAAAATAACCATAAATTCACTCCAAAAAAATTTTTAGATTCATCCCCAAAGGGCCCCAGTCAACAATTTGTTCTTGTTTAGGTGTTGGGTTTTTTTTTGGGGGGGGGGAGCTTATTCCAGCCTGCAATCTAGTACTGACATTGCAACCCTCGAGTGGCTGTATTGTCTCATTCCCCTTCACACACGACGACCAAGCGTCTTTTAACTTTATCCCAAATTACAAACAAGACGCTACTCGCACAGAGGTGCGCGCCAATGTGAATCTGCACCAAAACAACCTAAACTATGACCATTGCTTGATAATTAGCGGGAACCTTTAACTATTAAGCTACTGGCGATGGACAAATCAATGGTGCCCAGCCGCCTCCTCGCTTGCTAGTAACTTCCTATAAAACGCCTCAACACCAGGATTTCGGCAATCCCCCCGCTAGGAATGCCCATCTCCACATCACGCGAGCACACGAAACTATCGACACCAGCTCCATCGACGGCCTCTGACCCGTACCTATCCAATTGCGTCCGCTCGCCCTTTGCATGACGCACACCACGCTGCCCGAGCGCTTAAAACAATAAAAAAAACCAAATCAAATCAAATCAAAAGGCATACGCCACTCCAATTTGAGTCCCCTCATCTATACCCTCCCCCCCCCAGCGAGCCTGCTCCGATCCCCCACATGCCTCCATGGGTATGAAACATTGATGCTTGACCTGAAATAGCATCCAGCGAGCATATAGTATAAGCCACGCTGGCGCTATCGAGGGTTCAGCTAAGCCCTCTCTCCTCCTCCCCCCCCCTTCCCCCCGCCCACTGTGGGATTGCTCTCGTTCTATGCGCGGGCCGCCGAACACCTGGGGATGACGCGGCCTCCACGCGGCGCCCGACAGCTCGGTGCGGCCAGGGGGGATACCGGCGATTGAGGGCCAGAAACGGAAGCACGATGCCCGTCCCAGCAAGCGACGATGAGCTTCCTGGCCAGTAATTGGCGGCTGGCCAATGTATCAACTTACGCGGGCGAGTCTAATCGCCAACCAAACAGGAAGAGGTCCCGCTTTGGCCCCTGGAACTCTCAAGCGCGCCGTCGTAAGCTTATCTGCATCACATTTTTTTCCCCAGAAACATCACAGCATATACACAAATGGCGAAGTGCAAGGTTCAAAGATTTTCATGGTCCACAATGCTTGATATTGCTTAGACTATGTACACGAAACGTTAAAAAAAAGTAGAAGAAAAAATCGCTTGATTGTACGATATCATTCCTAAACACCAAGAGTGTGTGCGCCTTCTCCAACATGAGAGTGCCCAAATGGTACAACCAGTTTCCCCCCATATAGCCATGACAGAATCCCGCTTAATGCAACCATGGCAAACCCCTTTTGGTTGCCATCCAGTACAAGACAGACGCCGTAACTATGCATGAGTAACAAGACAAGAAAAGTAAACATGTAACACCATTGTATAAGCCACCCCGCGTAAAGTTTTGTCCCAATTCACGCTATTCCCAATTCCTCGTTTTCGTCCATATACCGGCGGAAGCCAGTCTGCTATTCTCTAAATGCAGAACTTGCGATCTAGCATCCTGAGCGCCCGCGCGTCCTCGCTCACACCACCCTTCTCCAGGCCGCAGATGCCGCTGGACCTGGGGCTGCTGCCCGCACTGCCGTTGGCGGCGCTGCCGGGCTCGCTGTTGGCAGGGGTGGGGTGCAGGAGGGCTGAGAGGCTGGCCTTGTTTCCGGTGGCCAGAGGAGCCTCAGCAGAGTGAGAGCTCCGGGGTGGGCTGACGCTGAGGGCGCGGTTGGGAGGAGTGCTGATAGCCGCGAGGGATGTGCTGGAGGACCCGCCGGTGACGGTACCAAGGGCAGGGAGAGGACCCTGGCTGCCTCGCGATGACGAGTTCAGGCGAGGGTCGACCATTGCGCTCGCAGCGCTGGCGGCGGTGGCCTGCAACTGCTCGCGGGGAGAGCCCTGTCGAGGTGGCAGCGGAGTGTGGGTGTAGTGCGGCGAGTGGTGCTGGGGGTAGGGGAGAGTTGGCGGCTTCGCAAGAGGAGGAGGAAGAGTGGCTCGCTGGTCGTAGTGAGGCGGCGGCGGCTGATGATGGGCGTACTGAGGAGGAGGCAGAGGAGCCTGAGAGGCGTGAAGAGGAGGGGCCTGGTGATGGCTGGCGTGAGGGTAAGGAGCAGCGTAGTGGCTGTAGGGAGGAGTTGCAACCGGCGATGGGGGCCAGCCGTAGCCGGGCTGGCCGTACTGAGGATAGGGAGACTGGTGAGGGTGCTGGGGAGCGACCATGAAGGGAGGCTGCTGCATCGGGGCTCGAGTGAGAGCGGGAGTCGGGTTGGACTCTCCCATGCTGGATTCGGGATACATGCCCTTGACGGGCACGATGCCACGCAGGGTGGGATCAGAGCCGGGCTGGGGGAGATCTGGCTGGCCGGGCTGAGGTCTGGAGTAGTAAGAGATGAGGTGAAGGTGGTTGCCGCCAGAGGTGGTGATGCTGAACGACTGCTTCATGAGGCCGTCGGCCTTGTATCGGTATCCCTCCGGCTCGCCGTCGTCTGGGTCTTCGTCGCTACCGCGCCCAGAGTCGGGCGTCTTGCCGGCGTTTCTCCTACCAGAGAAACCACCACCTCGCTTGCCCTCCATCTCGCGGTAGGTCAGGAAGCTGCCAGACACTCGGCTGGCGCTCCACGACTTGCCGTCCGTCCATCGTCGCATGCCGGCCTCTCGCTCATCCCACACAAACACGGAGCCGGATCGAATCGATTGCCTCTCCTTCTCCGAGAGTCGTCGTTGCACACGGGGCAGGATGCCGAGTCTGCAGGCTTCAAAGAGGCGGATGGCATCTGCGGGGGTCCGCACGTAACCGTAATATGTTTCCATTTTGTCCAAGAGGGTTGGATCGGGGTTCTGTAGTTGACGCAGCTTGGCGGTAGAAAATGCTCCTGAACCACGAGGGCGCAGGAGGCTTTGGACCGGGGGAGAAGGGGTTTATAACAAGAAGGGGATTCTCTCGTGAGAACTAGTGTCCAGCTTCCACGCGGCGCCCCACCAGATCTAATCGGGCCAGGACTGGAAGCGGATATGCGTATTTGTTGACGCCGGCTCCACAACGGTCGAATGCTGGCTGAGCGGAATTCTGTCCACGCCCCCCCACTGAGAAAAGTTGGCTGCTTTAAGTTGCTTGGCGTTTCCAAGAGGGTTGGGTCAGCAGAAGATTTTGAGACGAGCCAAGACCAGTCAAAAAAAGTCGATGCGCCGAGAGATGAAAATCACCCGGGGGTGCCGTAGCAATGGGGGTGGGTTCAGTGGCAACCGGGGCTAATTGGGCGATGACGAGTCAGTAATGCAATGCGAGTGAATTGATGGTCGCCAGTGACAGATGACGCTCCAACGGATGCGCCAGTGTGCAGCGAGTGTGCAGAGTGCAGTGTATGTAGAGCAGTGGTATGCACCCCAGCCAGCATGAGTATGGATAAACAATCAAGAGGCGGACGGCCGACACTTGAGGGCAAAAGCGTGCAAGGAGCAACGGAGGTAAGCTGTGATAGAGCAGCGCCTGTGCCATATATAATAATGATGGGCGCTGATTCAAAACACGCACGCCCATACTCGCAGCGCCGTAACACCCATTGCAGGCGCACAGGGGTTTGAGCCTCGATTCCCTTGCGGGAGAGTGCCGTCGGAGCCGATCCAGTGGGGATCCACTCGACTAAAATTTCCCTTAGATTGAGTGTGTGTTTGCTGCTTGGCGATGTGCATGACGTCCCCCAAGAACCGCCGAGCCGCTCTGGGGTAATCCTATACTCCTTGGCACCACGGCTAAGGCAGTGGCTGAAAAAAAAGTACTGCCTTGGACCACGACTAGGGGAAAGGACACACAGCGAACTTGCAGGCAAAAGGAACTTGGGAAAAGACAATGACGCTGCGCGGCAAGGGATGAATTCAGGGCACTCGCCCACTTGCCCCGAGCGCCATGGCCGCCTCACTCCAGGGACGGCGCTGTGTGCCGGGATCCCCGAGTTGGAAAAAAGACAAGAAAAAAAAAACCTCGTTGGGAAAACCCATACGAAATTCTGACGTACCTTTAGTCTTGGCAAACGGAGAACATATGGAGACGGGCTGGAGAATGACGCTGGAGCGCTATGTCACAATACTGATCTGCTGCTACTTGGTCGTTCGTGCGTATAAGTCGGCTGCAGGTGTCGTTGCTCGATGCTGGTGCGGTTGCAGAAAAAGCCAAGAGATTATGACGCCGGGTAAAAGAGGTCGAGCGGTCGGGTTAACAAGGGTTTTCTTGCGATGTGTTCTTGGCAAAAGTCAGAATTTGGAGGGGGGCCAAGAGCTAGATAAGGTTGCGAAAGCAGGCCAGAACAAGACTGGGAGAGCGCAAAAGCAGCCGTGGATAACTCGGCGACACAGAGGCCGGCCGTGTGGAGTTGGACGGAGTACGGCAACTCAAGAGGGGAGTGTGGGAGCGCCGCTGCAGGGTGTGCAAGAGACGACGGTGGATTTCTTTGGGGGCGTGCGTGATGGCGCGACAGGAGTGGGCGCAGTCAAGCCTCCTTGGTAGAGTTAGGACAAGCTTTTTAGAAGGCGACCCACCGTCCAGGGGAGGGGGGGCCAGAGGCAGTCAGAGTCGCCAGTTGCTTTGCACAGTGAGCGAATGGTGGTGTAACCAGTGCGTGGCGGCACACGCAGAGAGGCCCTTGGGAAGCCGGTCCCTTGGTCCTTTGGGAGAAGCCAAGGCTTGGCTGGCGCAAGGCACTAGGACCAGAGGCTCACCACCGGGGAGCAGCCAGCAACCTTAGATGTGGTATAATGGCAGCTGAGCCAGAGGGTCTGGAACCTCCGAGGCTGGCTGGTCTCTGCAGCACCAAAACGCCATGGGAGGCGTCTCCAGGCAGTCGGCTCGCCATGCCGGGCTAACATTCAAATGGCGCTGGCAGTGCGTCAAACCTGCCTGTGCCGGTCCCGCGCCGTCGTTCAGCTTATAGTTATCTTTAAGAGCTTATATTGGAGCAGGACCAGAACACAGGCAATGGTGTTGCCGGGATTGCAGCAAAATAAACATTCCCCATGTTTTTTTCTTTCCCTTTCCTGTATTTTATTTTATCTTGCCGATACTCGCATCGCTTCGCTTCCTGGGGCCAACCACCCGTGGGCATGCATGCTCTCCCAATCTCTAATTTGCAGACCAAGCCAGGTGGGAAATTTGCCTGTTGCAGTGTCCGACTGCTTGTGCGAGATGGCATTTCGTTTGACGACACCCCTTGACGGATGCCACCCTAATTCGCCAGCCTAGCACCCGGCCCAGGGATGGCGCTATTATCCAAGCGACTATGGTTTCCAATTTGCCGTCTTTGCCAGTCCAAAGCCTCTGACACGGAATGGTTGTGCCACTGAAACCGTTTTTACGACCGTAGCAAGAATGGCCCGGAGAGCCACGCCCAATGGCGTCCACTAGCTGGTGCCCACCACAGGCGAGGCATGGGGGCGGCCAAGGCTCATCAATGACCTCTTTTGCATTGAGTCAAAAAGAGGACTGGCGGAAAATTACATAAAAACTCGTCGCATTTGATAGACCCTGTCCCGATAACCACCGTGAAAAATCTGCGGGTTTTTGAACATCACCTGTAAGGCGCACTCTGAGGTTGCCTTTTTGGGCTTGACCATCCACTCCTAAAGCTACACTAGATATCGGCCAAGTGCTGGCCTTCCAATGCTCGCCGCACAAATGACCTTGTGGCGACCCGAAGTTGAATTTGTGTGATGTCTTGCCCGTCTGTGCGTCAAGGTCAGCAGCAAGCTTATTTGAGATTCTGTTCGCTCCTGGCTCGAACCAAACAAATGAGGCGCTTCGGGCTTAGGCTTTTCTTTTTGCGCGTGCCCATTTCTCGCTCAGGCATACAAATAAAACAGCGCCAAACCAAGAGGGGGGGGGGGGGCTAGACTCGCAGAGCGAGTCTATCTCGATTGATTGCCTGCCCCCGTCTTTCTTATTTCTTCCCATAGTTGCATGGAACTCTCCGCGAGCAAATTGTGCATGCGCACGGTGGCGTGCTAGGAACCTGCTCTTTGCTGATCCCATGTCCTCTAGCTCGCTCTCGCTCCCGCCTCGCACCTCGTGCCATCAATGCCATCGTGGCCCTCTCTGATGTAAGTGCTGCATCGACCAAACGAGCCTTTCGTTCGTGCGCAGCAGTTGCAAGCGGCCTCCGCTCCGCTCCGCTGCGCTGAGAAATTTTTAGGGGAGGAGAATGGAGCCAGAGTACGACTTGGCACGCACTTGGCAGCGTATGCTTATTCTACTTGGCCGGCGAGAGGCAATCGCATTGACAAGGCCCCCGGGTTAATCGGCGTCCAAGGGCTGCAGGTGCAGGCAAACCAGACTTGGCAGCGCAGCCCAAATGGAAATATGCTCATCCGCTAAACCGCATTGCCCTCCGCCTGGACGCCCTGGGATTTCAGTTGGGGGAGTGCTGTGACGAAGCCCTGCAAGGAATATACGCGTACCCGCGGTCGGGCTGCCTTGGAGTGACGAGGAGACGCATCACGGCGGCAAAAACAAGGCATCTCGGAACATAGTGTTTTTTTTTCTACGCAGGGTGCTGGGTTGGAGTCAAACACTCGTCATGACCTTTGCAGGTTGCTTCGGTTGTCTGGCACGCGGATGATGCGGCTGTCTAGGGCTCAAATGATGGCTTGGCGCCAGTCTGGCATAGCCAAGCACCAATTGCCGTGGCTGCCGAGTCTGCGACATATGGGACAAAATCCGGGGGTGGCCAAATCCGTCTTGCTAGCTCGCAGGCGAGACGAGAGGTCTGGCGCAAGTGACGCCGCGCTACGGATAGGACGGGTACTTCGTGTGTTTATTTTTCGAGCCTCTTGTGCGTGTGAGAGCCCACCGTCGTCGAAAGGGCCACGCACAAACACACTCTCACGCACACCCCCTTTGTGAGTGGCTTGGTTGAGGCTTGGCCCTCAGATAGCGTGCGCTTACGAGCTTGATTTGATGCACCTTGACGGAAAAGCCAGTTGCCTTTCTCGTAGGATTGCTGTGTTGGGTCCTAGAGGGGCCACCAACAAACCTCATTTCGCTCACAAGGAATCCACCTGGGAATCCTCTTTCAAGGCTTTTTTTTTTTTCCCTCCCCTTCTGAACCCTTTCTTTCTGGGCTTCCCCGGAGGCTCTGCTGCTGCGGCTACCTTTTCCGCGATTGACTTTTCCCTTGGTGCCCATGGCGAGCTAAGTTGCCCCAACACGAAGAACCCCTAATTTTATCAAGGTTGGAAAGATACGACGATGCGCACTGACGGGGGTCATCCCTACGAAGAAAGCTTGCTCGCTTTCGCACCCCAAGCACCACACGGTGCAGCCAACTAGGAGCCAGCGAAACGAAACGACGTGGTACGGTGCAGATTAGACTACCTCGTACTCCAAACTCCTGATCTGCCAACCCAATGCACTCTTTTGGCATCAAGTGCACCAACAGCACGCTCGCCCCCTCGCACGCCCCCGTTTTTAAACTTCGCCAGATATCTAATTGCCCCCATGCTCCTCCCCCAACCTGTCTCTGGCCACCCGCAGCTCTCTATTCGCCAGCTAGTGCGGCCAGAAGAGACGGGCTTGAATGTTTGCCGTCGCACAATGGCCGTTTCGGTCAATCCGCGTATTGTGTCACCGACTCCCATTTCCCAGTGACAATTATGTATCCGTTGCCTGTCTCTCTCTCTCTCGCTCTGTACCCTTCGCGCTCGCCTCGCCTCACCTCGCTTCTTTGGTTCGCTTTTGGCCCCCCCTCAGGCATTGGTACACGGGAGAAAACCCACACTGGCTTGGTCCCTCATTTCCATAAACGGAAATGAGCCCATTCACTCGCTCACTCACTCCCGCGACAAGTCCGAGCCAAAGTGGGCAACATTCGTCATTCTGTGTGCCGGCGGGCCGACCGTGGGCTTGGTGTCTCGTCCCTGAGCCGTACCAGTGCCAGTACTCAATACATTGGTTCTTCTGAGACAAAGCGTAGCCTGTACCGTCCCTCTTGTAACCCGTTGCCCAGGTGCATCTATCTTGTGCTTTGGGGGCCAACGGGAGCCCTGGCCTCAGCAGCAAGCAAAATGCCCATCTTGCATCTTACTCAGGCATAACTGAGCGCTGCTGCGGAGAGACACAGTAAGAGCTTGCTTGGGTAAACGGCAGTTGGCGACGGCTCAGCCTTGGATTGGCAGGATCCACGCCGCCTTGTCGTGTTCGGCGCCGATCAAGTCCGGTAGCCGTGTGGTCCTCTCACCACACCATACAACACCGCCATCAAAAGCACAACGTCAGAGGGTCAGCACTTAATCCTACACTGGGTCCACTGGACGGCCACTATCAATTACCAACCCAACAAGACTGTTGCTATTCCGGGTACCACGGCACCACGGCAGTCTTCGTGGAAATGTCGGGGAAGGTCATCGGCCATCGGTCATCCATTGCCACCCCATCTTCGATATTTACTTTCTCCTTGATTATCTTTGTTTACTCATGCGTCCATTGATCAGCAGATCCGGCCCCATGCACGTGCACATTGTATTTACGCGGCTATGACGATCCAACTCTGCATTACGTGCCAGCAAGCCGAACCAACCCAAAAACAAAAAATATCATTGTAGCAGGTGGAGAGAAGAAGAAAAAGAGGTGACATGGTGTTTCGACCGACCCACCCACAGTGCGCGGTCCCAGCAGAGGTACAGCGACGTTGACTCTGACACAAGTTTAGGGTCCATGGGTAAGCTTAAGCCAGAGAAGCTCTAAGCAGGTGACTCTTCATTTACCGCCTTACCCCCGAGCCCGCCGCGCAAAAGCCAACAGGCCATCCGACTCATTATTGCGCAACATAGCTCCGCTCCGGCTTTCATTTCACCTCTGCCGTGCAGGTGATGCGACACTGGATCTGCAGACAGAGCAATAAAAAAAAGCGCTCTTCTCGCCGCAAAACCACCGAGACTGGATTCTCCATCTCCACGGGGTCGAGGCCGCGAGCCGGTCAAACAAACCAGAGAGGCAACTCCGAGTGAATGGTGGCAAGCAGCCAGCATGATTCGATTGCCCCGGGAATAAAGACAATAATTGCCCGCAATAAAAATAGTTAAGCAAAAAATTAGGGTACAACAATAAGTATAAATTTGGCTAAATAGAGTAAGAAAAACGAATATAGACAAAACCCGCCGTAGGAAGTCCATCCCGGCAAGCATGATTATTACATTTAGACACTTGCTGATCTGTGTCTTCTTGTCCGTCACCGTGTCCGTTTTGGGAAGCGTATACGAGATCGCTCGCGGCCCCATTCATATTGCCATATTAACTCGGTGGTCCGCGACGAACTAAAAAAGGACTTTTTTTTTTATTCCTCACGACTTGCTTGCTTTGACAACATGGGGGGGCATGTGAGTGGTTCCAGAAGGCTACAGTTCCTAGTCAAGCGACGACGACGAGCGCTACACGAGAGCGAGACCAAGGGGGGGGAGGGGGGTGGGGTTGTTTCGATGGTCTCTGGGTGAAATCTCAGCCAACCACACGAGCTGGCTCGGGAAAATCGGCGCTTCTTGTGTGGCCCTGACCATTCCCCACGCCAATAGCTCAACCCCCAGACATGACGTCGATGTGTGCCGCAATGCCGAGTCGAGCCCCCCCATTCTTGTTAAAGACACGGCCCTCTGATAGCCCTACTTTCTGGTGCTTCTCTCCCCCCCCCCCCCTGGACCCTTCCCCGGTGGCCCATCACCCACCAGCAAGCAAGCAGCATTTCTCTTTCCAAACACTGCAGGCACCACGATCTTCACGTCGCATCAGGGATCGGCAAAGGGCAGACCGCATTGGTGGTTTTAGTCACATTGATTTTCGATGATTGATCAAAAGGTCCCGAGTGTGATTTTCTCTTCTTTCTGGCACAATCGCCTTGGGGGGGGGGGCGGAGAGAGGCAGGGGAGGCGTGTGCCCCGTGCCCGTTTTGACATTTTGGTGTGAGCAAGGGCGTCTGAGGAAGCTGAGTTGGGATTCGGCAAACCGGCTCTGAAAAGCAGCCACTAGCTCAGTAGTCTATTGATGCTCGTAACAGGACCGCGGCGGTAAGCACACGCGCCCGAGCATCCAAGGCTAAATAAATGACCGTCGCTGAATTATTCATGTATGTGTGCTTCTTTTAATTGCAGAGCTCCGGTGCTTCCACCTGTTTCGCCCCCCTCTCTCTATCTCTCTCTGCACTCGTGGAGATTTGCACATGCGCGGGAGCGAAAAAAAAAATTTGTCACTCGCGATGTTACGTTGTAGATACTGGACTACATATGTATATGTACGCTACCAAAAACCCCGATCCGCCCACTTTCAAGGGCACATGTGACATGCAACACTGTGCGCCTTTTTCGCTAAAGGCCGACATGGTTCGGACACCGAGCTAGTGGGAAGAAGAAGAAGAATAAAAAGAGAAAGTGAGGAAAAGCGGTCATGACAAGGTTGCAGATTGCGTCCTTGCCTGCCAGCAACTGGCGAAACTCGAATGGGACGCCACAGCCATATCTGAGTAGGGGGAGTGTTTTGGCGTAGCAGAAGGTAGCGTAATCAAGGTGCGCTCTCAGCGGAATAAAGATGCCGACCACGCTCTGGATTAAGCATGAATTTAAGCGTTGCCAGCCATATGCTTGGCACGGGGGCGATTCCGCGAGGGGCGTGTGTGCATCAGGACATGGGCTCGCAAGGCCGGCGGCGCAGATTGGCAGGATTGAGGGTGCCTGGGCATCCGGACGGGGTATGAGGACGGGCGTGCCATGTCCGCGGAGGAATCAAAAGGACACATTGTGTTCGCTGACTGGAGCCTGTGGCTTCAGAGGATGGTGGATGATGCCGGTGTTAGGATGGTGGTGGGCTTGGTGTGTCTTTGAGATGCCGTCCCAGCCGACTTGGCTTCCAGGGGGTGAGGGGCAGGTTTCAAGCTCATCTTGGGGACGTGTTATTCCCGAAGGTGTTCGCGGTGCCGGGTGGGTCGGCGCTGTCTTGGGTGCCATGGCGAGCCAACCGCATCAGGGCTGTGCTTCTTGTAAGGAAGTTGTCGAGTCTAGGCGCCAAGGCCCGAGTTTATTCGTCCTGTCGTACGTGGTGACGATCCTTCGTGAGCGAGAGGAGCAGCGCAGGGGCCGGATCCCGTGACGTGTAGGACGCCGTGCAATCTAGGGTGCGAGTCGCGCGCGCATGCGCGCACACACACGCAGAAGGGGGAAGGGGAAGGGGAAAGGGAAGGGCGTGATGTGGAAGTCGTCGTCATCAATGGGTTTATTTTGGTGGTGGGCGGCAATCCCCAGTACCCGCTCCGGTGCCGTCCTGACATGCTTCATAGGGGCTGGATATGTCGGCATCTTTCGACGACCCAAGGCTCAAACCATGGCGGAGTCGCCACGCCTCGACCCTGCCGAGTTTGCCTGGGACCATGCCATGCTCTGGCTGAGCTGAGCGCGTGTCCCAAATTAGTCAACCTTGCCAAAAGGGCTTTTGTGTATTGTTTTTTTTTTCGTGCCGATCTGTCCGTGGTTGACCAATCCCGCGGCCGCATTGGCCCGGCGGCGCCAACTCTATTGCGCAAGCCCCCAGAGCGAAGCTTTTTGCGCATTTTTACCGTGCAGCCAGTGCAAAGCTTGGCGCTCGGTGGCTGCATGCTTATCCATCATAAGGTCCTACCCGACACCACCAAATCGTGCGGGCCAGTGGCAGACTGATTCACGATCGATGCGAGTGAGATAAGAGGCGAGAGCGCAAATGAGATGGCTTGCGACACGCGCTCACACACACACTCACACGCACGCACGCATCCTTCTCCAGCGATGCCATGTCCGATTTGACGAGAGTTTTGGTCTGTCAATGCTCGCCATCATTCTGGCACTGCGGAAGTAAGACATGGTGCACAAAGCATCATCGGGGAAAAAGTATGATCTGGGTTGCATCTTGGTTCATCATGGGGTTAAGGTTTGGCAGCAGAGGAACGGGAAGATCAGTTGGTTAGGGTGCGCTTATGTAATTGGTCTGAAACGCCCGTCAATCTCCGACCAGGTTACCCTATACAACAACCGCTGAACTGTGCGCTTGCTTGCCTGTGCGAACCAGTACAGTTGCGGGAGTTAGTGTGTTTTCTTGGCCATAATTGTCGATATTAAGAGCTTCGCGATCGGCCCGAAAGCTGATATGTGAGTCTCCCCAGTTATTCATTTGCGTGCATTTACGAGGTCAATCACGGTGTCATTGCACCGGACACACATCGATCCGAATGTCAAGCATCCGAGAAGAGTTTTTTCCATTTTTATTTTTTTGGTCTCCTCCTGTTCTAGTAGTTCAATAAAGAAACCCCTCCCCGGCCGCATCACAATAAAGTGTATGGAACTGTACACGTCACAAAAAAAAGTAATTGGCCAAATTGATTAAACAAGATCGCTTGCCAAGATTGCAGGCAACAGCTTAACGGCGATTAACATCAGCCAAGTCCAAACCATGAGGCCGGAGGTGCCGCAGTGCTGTGATCTGGCTGGCTATGCTTCACTTCAAGGTTATCTCTGGCGCCTGGGGCTAGCTGCCTAGTTTGGCCAAAGCGCAGTGACTGCGCGTGACCCAGCGGGCATTTACGACGGAAGATTTTTTTTTCAGTCGGCCGAACCAAGGCCGGGCAGCGAGGGGGGCATTCATATCGCCAAGCGAATGAGCACGCAGGGCTTGTCGGATCCCAGGCGCATGCAAATACGCCGAACACGACGGGTCTTAAAAAAAAAAATTAATAAAAAAAAGGCACTTTGTTCGAGACGGCCGGCCAAGTGCGCTCGCTGGTGCAGGGGATAATAGACGGTGGTCAGTGGTGTCGCTTCCCTGCATTAGTGGCTCATGGCAAGCGACAAAAGAGGCCAGGCGCCTGCAACTCTAATCCATCCTTGCCGCCAAGGTGCTCCCATTCAGCCTGGAGTCTGGACTCGCTTCTTTCATCAGCCCATGCATTTGTGGCGGCATCGGCGTTTGAAGCTGCTGGGCCGTCACCCGCAGTGTTTTGCTGTCGCCAGAGCGGATGGACGAATCCGAGTTTCTTTGGCGGCAACAAGGCGGCGGCGACACGGCGGCGAGTCGGGAGGCTCCATCAGAAAAGGCCCGCGCTTCAAAATTTCGCCCGGAATCATGGCCTAGCGGCCTCGTCCTCACCGATGCAATATGGGGCTTTCAGCCTCACGGGCAGGCATGAGTGGCTCGACTCCTGCTGCTGGGCCACGAGGTTTGCAACCTAATGGTGACACGCGACGGGGCTATTTGCTTACGCTTACTCGGACGGCCAGGAATGGATCATGCTTAACCCAGGCTAGTCGGGGGTCATTTGTCACGATTGACAAAACAAGGCGCCGCATCAGGAGGACCCTGTGGGCCATGTTGCGACGACGATCCAACCTTCTGGCTGGGTCCTATTATCTAACGGAATGCGCCCCCCATTTCCCGGACTGGGCTTCCCGCGCAAGAGGAGGGGCCACCATGGATAAGTCGGCATCGGATTTCTTGGGTCCTGGGGAGGCTTTTCCATGGCGTCGCTGGAACTCGAATGGTGCAGATCTAACGCCGGATGCCAAGCCGTCACTTGGCGTCTTGGTATTGTCTTGGCTTCACCGTCGCCGTCCAACTGTGCCTGATTGACAATGCCGGCAGAAGACAAGGTCTTTGTGTGTGTGTGTGTGTGTGTGTGTGCGTGTGTGTTTGGAACACGGGTGGTGAGTACGAGAGAAGAAGAGTGACACATACACATTGCGGGCGTTCTCTATCTCCTTCCCTCTCTCTCTCTATTTCCGTCGCCTTCTGTCTTGAGCCTCTCGCCCGGGGCGCCTCTATCGTCGTCGTCGTCGCCTCCTGTTTGGCAATTTCCCCTCTGGCTAGCCCCAAGACGCTATCGTGCCGATTATCCTCTCGCCCTCTGTCTAACCCCCCCCCCCCAGCGCCCCCCAGGCCAAGATTACCTGCTGACTTTATGGCCCTGTTCCCGACATCTGGCTTAAGCTTAATTCGTGGAGGGGTGTCGTCACAGGTTGTCGGAGGCTGCCTCTGACCAGGTTGCCTCCGAAAAGGGCCACGAAGCCCCGTGCCAAGCTGACGCGTTGACCGGCAAAGTCGGAATAGAGGCTGCGCACATTGGCTGCTTGCTGCCAACGGGGCTGATGTCAGCTCTCGGCAATAACCTAGGCACTGGCGCAAAAGCAAAGGGGATTAATTTTGCGCCTGCGCTCTGGCGAGGCACGCTTCTGGACACGACTAAACGCCTCAAGCGAGGAGAGGAGCCACAAAAGGAAGGCTGAATGGAAAATAAAGGGTAAAAAAAGCCCCAGTGAATTTCTGTGGGCGACCGACGGCCGGTGCTTGGCACGGAAAGGCTTCTCGAAGGCGTCCGCAAAGGCGTCCACCGTGAGCGAATAGCAACAACCGGAAATAAATGGCCGTTTAAAGTCCCACACGCCCCCCCTTTACCCTTAAACCACGATTAGCAACGTTCCAGCCTCCCCGGACGGCTGCGTCGGCACAAGCATTTCGCTCATTGCGCCGCAAGATGATGGCATCGCCCGGCGGATGGTCAGATATGCTTATCCAGCCCACCAACAGGCGTCGAGGTTGTGGATGAAACGGCCAGGTCAGATGCACACCACTCCCAGTCCCTCCCTCCCGGACCCTCTTATTTGGTTGTAACCCTTTCCCGCAGCGTGGTGTTTGGGCCTCGTCGGTCCTCAGCCAAAGGTGCAATTGCCCCCAGAGTCTCGTAATTGCTTTGCCAGAATACGCCGCGGCATGTGCTGCACGGACACGAGTCGGAAGGGGGATCCATACAAATTCTTTTTTTTTTTTTGTCATTGCCCGTAGAGCTTCGGGGACACGGGGATGCTCTGACGAGTCCCGGATGGGACATGATCGACCACCGTCTTAGCCGTCAGTCCGGCGCAGACACGCCATCGGGTTGCCGACTTATCCAGATCTCCCTACTCCAGGGATAAGGACCTATACCCTATCTCGCTCCCTAATTAACCCTAACCTACCTGAGGGGTCCGCTTCGCTGGGTGCGCGGGCGGTGCGCCCTGTAACGGTGCCCGTGCAGTTACGGAACTCATCTTCAATCTTGGAGCGTTCCGTACGGCATCTCTTATCCGCGCGGGCTGTGTCCTCTTGTGCTGGAGAATCCGTTTCAAGTCCGTCGGCGTCTGGGTATTCGGCACCGGAGCGTCTGCGGCGAGTGGAAAGTGGGCACATACGCGTATTCCTCCGGACCAGTTCCCGCCGCCTGTGGATCAACTGATATGACAGGGGGGGGGAGAAGGAGGCAGGCGCCCATGGCAAAAGTGCCGAGGATAATGGCTTATACGTGGCCGCGGGTGGGATCCTTTCCGCTGAGATGAGGTAATCGCCGAGTTGCATGCGCAATCCCGATACACCTCACCAATGACACCATGCACGCAGATATGCATATGTAGATTTTTGTCTCAGCCTGAGCTGGAGGATCGGATCGGAAGGCATGTGACTTGACTCTTCAGCCGGCAAGTGCCATGGCAAGTAAATATAGACGGTGAGAACAGCATGATATCATATACTATATCTGGGTGAGATTTATGCCACAACATGCGTGGGGTCCGATAGATTGCGTGCTTCTGTTGGCCTTGTAGCAATTTCTGCAATGGTTGATTTCCATGTTTGTCATGTCCTCAATAAGCACGCACGCTTCTTTTTTTATTAGACACGAGTTGTTGCGGCAGGACTACGGAACTCTGCAGGTATGATCCTGCATGGATAGTTGTCTGGACGGAAAGTCACTGGGGATGAAATGTGATCTTGTTGAGCTCGTTCGTGGTCCGTTTAAGATGAACTTCCGAGAGTAATTTCCCCAGTTCCTACCGGAATGTCTTGATGCGGGAAAGGAGACATGGCAATAACGTCTGCTGCGTCACCATGGTCGTCTCTCTTTGATATCAATCCGGATGCTGATGTCGCCGTCGTTGTCCAAATGCCGACGAGGAGTTGGCGCCTGGTGCAAAAAATCCCGCCTGCCATACTCGTCGTCTGTTTGTTTGTATGAGTTTTGATCCGTTACACTATGCCCAGCGGTAAAATGTTGCTTTATATTACTATGCTGGTACGTCATCGTATATGGCGGAACAGCTTTGAATCCATCTTTGACGACCGGTCGCTCGCCGGATGAATAGGCTTCGATGATGTGTCCAAGATGACAGCAGTTGAAGGGTTCCTTCTAAGCTTTTGAGTAGCCCGTACATTAACCACCTGCACCTTCATAGGGCAAAAAGAAAACAGAGGGCTCTAGCCTGTTGCGAACCTTTTGGTAACCGTCGATTGTGTTCATCCACGGCAATGGATGGGTATCCGCAGCGGTACGTGGAGTTTCTGTGCACATGACATGCGAGGCAAGGGCGCGCGTGCGTAGTTTTGTACGGGACTTCCTCCCCAGAAACAACATCACATCATGGTTTTATATGTAATGTATTTACCAACACGTCCAACGACCTGGGTGTGCTGCTTTGCTGTTGAGGGCACGTTCAGAATTCTTGGGGTACGCCTCAAACAACCAGGTATGCAGCCAGAGCCATGTCAAATCTTGCCAAATACTGGTGGCCGATTTTCATGTCTCGCGAGACAAGGGAGTAAAGGCGGACACTTTCAAGTTAAAAACGAAAAGAGCACTGAATGACAACGCGCGCGAGTCTGTATGAGGGTTGGCACTTTCAACCCCCCCCCCCCCCCCCAAAGCTCATTCTGATTCTACTTGACCAAGCATAATATTCCCAAAGCCCTTTCCCCCTCACGTAGCCATCAGCTCTCAACATGGCTGACGTCCCAAGAAGACCTAGCTGTTCAACCGCTTGCCCTCTAATAACCGGGTGCGAGCTCAACATTCTGCAAAACCCATAATTCCAACTTGCCGGGTCGTCGCCGGCGTCGCCCTTGCTCTTCCCCTTGAGTGCCGACAGCCTTTCCAGGCTCCTCGGTTTCGCCAAGCACCTACTCGAATGGGCTCGGATGCACCGCCAGCATGGGCATAAACCCCTTGTCCGGCAACACGGCACCCATCACCTTGAGCGTTTCCCAGAGCGTCAGCATCGACTACGTTGTGCCCTACGCAATCGCCCTCACGTACTACGTGGCGTCTCCTCCCGTGCCCGACGACCTGTCCGTGTTTTGCTACGTCGACAACCCGATGAACTGCTTCCAACTTGCCAGGAGCAACATTCCAGCAGTCAACAGTTGGCAGTCGCAGCCGAGCGAGGTGCAGCTGACAGGACCAGCCTTGGAAGTATCAACATTTGCTTGCGGGATCTCCTCATCCCAATCTGTTCGTGTGTATATGGGCCCAATATCATTATCCCCCTCCGAGTGGATGTGATTCTTGATTGAGAAGGTGATTAATATAACGTATATTGATATTTTCTTTGAACTTTTCTTCTTAATAGTTAGTATATACATGTATGTATTAAAATGGAGATTTTGATCATAAAAAAGTATTTTATTTTCAATTAGTGTATGTTCATTAACCTAGTACAAGACTGATAGCACTGTATTGTTAAATATCCTATGGCCTTGCTATGTAGACAGTTGCGGTTGACTTATTTCCCCTGGGAACCCTGAAACTAACTAACCCCCCCCCCCCCCCCCCCTTGTTGCTATACTGCCAGGACTCAAATCATCCTCAAAAAGTCTATAAGAACAAACCGCATCCCGCCTTAAACCTCCAGGTTTACTCTGTGAGCAACCGTGTTGAACTGCTCCCTTGAGAGTAACCCCGCAAATAGCATCCCCTTTATTGCCATGTCTGGGGTGGCCGTCAAGGGCCTGAACCGCCCTGAACAGTCTATAAGGCTGGACCATCTCCCGCCTTGACCCCCCACAGCCCAAGTTCGCTGCACCTGCTTTGCCTCACACGGCTCACCGGAAGCTCTCTCTCTTTACGTACCTGCTTGCCTGTCGCAATGGGTGTGCCGCCAGCTGCGCCTACCTGACCGCTCGCCCTCCGATAGCTGCGTGCGGGGGCAACATTCTGCAGAACCCGGGCTTCGAAGTTGCCGGGTCGTCGCCGCCATCGCTCCTGTTCTTCCCCTGGTCGGCATCGGCCCCTGCCGGCACCTTGATTTTGCCAAGCACCTTTGTGCCCCAGGTGGGAACCGGGTCCTCGGCCGAGCTCTACATCACCAGCGCCGCCGACTTTGTCTACAACGACGCGCTCAGCGCCTCCATTTTCCAGAGCGTCAGCGTCGACACCAGCGTCGACACCAGCGTCGACACCAGCTTCGAGTACTCCATCAGCTTCATGTACTACGTGGCAGCTCCCCCCCCAGCCGCCCACGCTGTCCATATCTTGCTACGTCGACAGCCTCTCGCAGGGCAGCCAAACCCAACTGTCCCAGAATGCGCTCAACAGTTGGCAGTCGGTGGGGCCGGTCCTGGTGCAGGTGGGAGCGTCGGCCTCGCCAATCTCGACATTTACTTGCGAGATATTTGCGACTGGACCCGCCCACGTGTATTTGAGCCAGATAGAACTATCTCCCCAGGCCGGATGTTAGCTTTGATGGAGAAGGCAATCGGATCTCACATACACTTGTTATTTTTTTAATACTTTTTTTTAATAGTTGATGTATATATATTACAACAACCATCTCTGTTATATAGACTCTGTATTATTACTGCGGCGTGTTTCGACTATGGGTTGTGTCTTTTTTATTATTGATGAAACTGCACCCAAGAAATGCTTCCCTTCTCAAAAGCTTTCGTCTTCGATTGGTTCTTGGTTGAGAGCATGATGCGAGGGCAATCGAACCACGGGATCGGTGAGTCCGCGGCCTTGTTATGCGGACAACTGTGGTTATACCCTTCTCTTATTATTATGATCTCAGGGGGCTGCCAAGACCCAAACCTCCCTGAACAGTCCATATAAGAGCTGCATTTGCTTTGCCACACATAACTCCGTCAACTTCTCTGCATGCCAACTGACTGTCATAATTGGTTTACCTGAGCCTACTTGCTCGACCGTTCGCCCTCCAATAATAACCGGGTGCGCGGCTAACATTCTACAAAATCCAGGATTCGAACTAGCTGGGCCATCACCGCCGGTGCCCTTGATCTTTCCCCAGCAGACAGGTCACGCTGGAAACCGGCTTGGGCGGGCAGGGCTATTTTTGCAAAGTTTGCCATCAACACCGTCAACCCGGCACCTCTTCTTCATAGTCAATATCAATCTACTCAAGTCAACATGATTTCGTCTATTATACAAATTCTATATCCTACATTCTACACATCAGGATTCGTATGCTGTGCCACTGTGCCACTCAACGGACCAGGGGCATGCATTCCCATACCGCTATTTTATACAGCCAGAGACATGTATGCGGGATCCTCACCGCATCGACGGATGACTTCGATACTGTGAACACGTCTGGAGTTTCGTGCGCATGTCGTGCCTCGCAAGGCGGCTGAAAACGCATCATGTCTGTCCCACGGCCACGGGGAAAGAGGCAGCCGTCTTATGATTGTCCTCCTGTCGGGGCGCGCAAAGTGTCGCTAGGTTCGATGCGTGAAACCTGGCACAGCCGTCGAGACACGAGTCTCAGATCGCTCGTTGAGGCAGATCGCCAAGGCCGAGCCCGGTAGGACAAAGTGAAGAGATTTATATGCTGTCCAAGGTCGGTAGGCGTTAACGAGGTTGATTTGCGAAGAATGGTTGGAGCAAGTCGATGGGTTGCCTGAGAGCTGGTATCACGATGGCAAACGACAGCAGGGAACGCATGGATCGAGATGGATCGGAGCATCGTGATTAGCAGTCACACCGCTCGTAGTGTCGCGGGAACGGAACGACGTCGCGGATATTGGGCACACCCGTCAGGTAGCTTAGCAGGCGATCGAAGCCCAAACCGAAACCGCCGTGAGGCGGACAGCCCCAGCGGCGCAGGTCCATGAACCAGGCGAGCTCTTTGCCCTTGGGGGACTTCTTGCTGGGTACGGGAAGACCGAGGGCGCGCATGTTCTCCTCGAGCTGAGGCAAGCGGTGCTCACGCATAGAGCCACCCGCAAGCTCGCCAAGATTGGGCACCAAGAGGTCGAAGCAATCAACCGTCGGGCCCTCGGAAGGCGAGACAGCAGACTGACGCATGTAGAATGCCTTGATTTCGCGCGGGTACTGGGTGATGAAGATGGGGACATAAGCATCAGCCACTGCGTCGTAGCCGATGTGCTTGGCTAGGTACTTTTCGTGCTCCGACTGAAGACCCAAGCCCCAGGCAGGTTTGTGCTCGAAGCGGCCAGCAATGGGTTTGAGAATCTCAATGGCTTCGCTATAGGTGACCCGGGGCCATTTTTTTGCTGTGACCAGGCCTCGCCAGCGGCGGTCCAGTTGGACCTGGTCTACGAGGTCCTCAAAGGCGTGGCGCTCGGCAGGGTCTTTGGAGTCGAGGCGGTTCTTTTGGAGCTCAGTTGCGGCATTGAGCTCCCTGAGGCCCTGGGCCAGCGAATTCAACATGCGTTGGGCCAAGTCCATAACCTCATCCATGTCTTGCGTGAAGCTCATTTCGGCTTCCAGCATGTAAAACTCACTAAGGTGCCTTGAAGTGTCACTCTGCTCGGCACGGAAGGTTGGCGACAGAGTCCACACGTTGCCGAGGGCCTGGGCAAGGGCCTCGAGATGCAGTTGAGACGAGACAGTCAGATACTTGGGATCACGAAAAAACTCGGCTGGGCCGCCAGCCTTGACAGCAAACGCTTCACCCGCACCTTCGCAGTCAGAGGAGGTAATGATGGGTGGGTGGGTCTGCTGGAACTTTTCACGGAAGAAGAACTGGGTGAGGAGGGCAGTGGCATCGGAGCGGAAACGCAGCATGGTGGAGTTGAGGGGGGTGCGAGGGCGCAGATGAGAGATGGTACGGAGGCTCTCGGGGGTTTGATATTTGTTCTGGATGGGGTATGACTGGGAAATCCATGTTAGTCGAGCTTTGTTTTGAGAATAAGTAAGAATGTGACATGGATGTGCCATTTCGTTTCTTTTCTTTCAAGGTGAGCATACCTGGGGGTCAGATGGGCCTAGGACTTCCACTTCGGTGACTTGAAGCTCAGCCGTGATGGTGGCCTTGGTAGCATCGGCAGCGGTGTCGGCGGCTAGTTCCTCCGTCGAGGCGGGTGAAGCCTCCGTAGCATTGACTGTGGCGGCGTCACCATCCGCAGATCCGTCTTGTGACACGACCCTGGCTTGGTCGGGTGGCAGTTTGGTCTCATTTACCCATGTTCCTTTCAGACGTACAGCAGCACCGGGGCGTATGCTAGTTATCGTTAGCAACTGACCTGTCTGGATTCTGTGGCACGAAACGAGAGGTAAAAGTAATAAATAAAAATAAATTTTAAAAAAAAAATGAAAAAAAGTTGAAATGAGCTGAGCTAGGGCGGGATGGGAAGCGATGAGTGACATACTCTGTTGCCAATTTCTTGTCAACCACGACCTGAACCGGTCTCATTGAGGAGCCATCGGTGATGTCTATGAAACGCACACCGGAGCTCTTGCGAATTGACCTCACCCACCCGCAGACTTCTACGCCCTGGGCCGAAGCAGGTGGGGACCAGGCCTTGAGATCAGAGACTGTCTTGATGTTCTGCGGATGTTGGCCAGAGACACGGACGGAATAGCTTCTCTGGGTGGACCAGGGTCTGGGGGCGGCTCTTAAAAGCCTGGAGGTGCGCAGGGAGCGCATCGTGGGCTGCATGCGAGGCAAGAGGGTGTGATGGGCAGATGGGGGTGGTTGAGATGGCAATTGAGCAAGATCAGCTCATGCGTAAGTCATGACGCGGAGTTGAAGGGTGAGGACAACGGGGATCGTTACAATGACGTCGTGGGGGCCAAGGATTGAATGTCGATGTGCTTCACTCGAAGGGATGGAGTTGACATGAGATGAGTCGATTGAGCGTTGGTTGGTTGGGGTGGAGCAACGTGATTGGCGGGGCGTTTCGGGAAAGAAAAGAAGCACAGCCCCTAGCAGCTAAGCGTGGTGGTCAAGTTAAGGTAAGCAGGGCAGCCCAAGGGAAGCTGGAAAAACCGTTACGCCGCACGGCGTCAAAGTGCACGGCAGTGGGCCCAGATCCCTGGGTGAGTGCAGCTAGCGCTGGAGGTGACATGCCCTAGGGCGACGCCCGAAGCGAAGCCCCCTGGAGGCTCTGGAACATTTGGCTCCAGCTGTGCTGGTCCATCCATCGTTGCTTTTTGGTCTCCTCCCCCTTCGTCGTCCCTCTGCCTCCTCGCCCAGGTCCTGTTTGCGGATGGATCGTTTCTCCGTCATGGTCATGGTCACTGGCGGAGAGGATGAAGCACACAGGGGGCGGGTTTCAGTGCGAAATATGTCATTGCGCCGGGGAGACACACATGCCGCACCCGCACCCGTGTCCTAAAAACCGGCCGATGGATTCCCCCCCAGCGTACTATCTTTGGAAAAGCTCGGCAGCGGTAGCCATGGAGGGCAATGAGGTGTATATACGGAAACACCTACGTGAGAGACAAAAAAGACATGTGGCCGAGCGTGGTGTGAGAAAGGACACAGCGCAATACCACGAGAGATTGGCGCATCCTCCAAAAGAAAATACAACTGATGTGGTTTTATTTTATTTTATTTTATTTTATTTTATTTCCCCCCCCCCCCCCCCAAAAAAAAAAGAAGTAACTAACAGACAAACCAACTTACAAAAAAGACAGGACGAAACTTACCCACACCAATAAAGCGCCACATCATTCTCATCTATCACCACCACATTTTTTCTTCTTCTTATTACTCCCTGTCCGCACCCCTGCTCTTTTCTACTCCCCTTCTGGACTAAACTCTGGCCCTGTATGATCGGCATACCACATGTTCAACATCAAACCAAAAATGTATTCTTCCGTCTCTCTAGCCATTCTGTCTCTTACAATACGGGACCGACGGCAACCTGCATGGGTTGGCTTACCATTGTTTTCCTCTTTCCTTTCCTTTCTTTTTTCATTTTCCTTTTTTTTTCTTACTCATTTTTTTTTTTCACCTTTGCCCCCTCTTCCCTTTTTGGATCTTTCCATCGCTTTCTTTACACCTGCGGCACCTGCATTCAAGTTCAAACAGAAAACTCGCATCTCTGCCCTCGCACAGCAGATCCCCAAACACACCGACAATTCACCTGCTTCTGGGAACAGATGAGGCAGCAAAGGAAAAAAAGAAATAGACATACGACGGACCAAACGACGCCCGCCACTACACTGCATCTGGTTCATCTCCCCTCTCTTTCCACCTCCATCTCAGCCTCGGGCCCTGGTTTGTCTCACAAATTGCGTCTGACTGGGCCTCTTTTGATGGTCCTTGAATCCATGTCTCATCTCTTCTTGCCTTGACCCGCTCTGGATGCTCAGTTAGCTGTTCCGGTCTCTCTTTTACCGTCGGGGGACCCGCCACAAAACTCACTTGCTGCGCCTGGTGTTGGTTGCCCGTTGTTATCGGTGCCGTCATGGTGCTCACTGCCATCTTGCAGGACCATGTGTTTTTTTTTCTTCTTTCCTCCTTCCTTTTTCCCTGCCTCGTTTTGGGGGCTGATTCCAAAACATACAAGCTATTTGTCCGTGACAGTTTAATCATCTTCCTGGACTCTTCCTCCCCCTTCGATGGGCTGCATCCGTTTGTTTTCCTTGGCCACAGCCGCGAGCTCGTTGTGTCACACCCCTCGCTCCACCCCGCACAATATGCAGCACAGCACAACATGGCACAGCACAGCACAGCACATATGTGGTCGCACACTCACACTCACTCACTCGCTCGCTCTCTCACTCATCACACCAGATCAACTCCTTCTGTCTCTCTGTCCGTCTGCTTCCTCCAGCTCTGCCCGCTCTTCCTGTCCACCCCCTTCCCTGCTGTGACTTCTCACCTTCCAAGCAGGCGAGATGAATAGTGTTCCACAGATCTTGATTCGCAACAATGTCCCGGCCAGCTCGTGTCTCATGACTCCGGCGGCCACTGCCCTTGTCCCCTGTCCCGGTCGTCAAAGACGGCCCAACCACGACGCCGACTGGCTCCGTCCGAGATCGCGGCGCCGCCTGTGCTGCCGTGAGATCTTGCAGCAGCTCCACGGTTCCCGACAGTTTGACGCCCAGTGTAGCCCGCCCCCGTCCCGTCAACTTGGGTGCCGGAGCACACGCCCCTCCCCAAAGGCTGCTTCCCCTGCAGTGCCTTGTTTTGGCCGGCCCCCTCTCTGCCTCTCTCTCTCCCCGTCCCAGTCTCTGTATCTGTTGACTTTTGGTGCCTGGTCCCTTGCTCTCGGTCCCCAGTCCCCCATTTCTTCCCGTCGACCCCCTGTCCCGGCGTCGGCCCTCTAATTGTCTTGTTCCTGTCTTGCATTGAACATGTATTGCCTTTCCCTTTCCCCTTCCCGTCGCCGCTTCGCAGCTGCGTATCCGCCCCGGTGGGCTTGTGAGTGTGTGTGTATCCAGAAGCAGCAACAAAAAAAAAAGCAAAACAAAAAAAGCAGCCATTGCCGCGTTCCTAAACCTGTGCACCCGGTCTTGACGTCCCCATAAAAATCGCCGTGCTTTCTCCTCTCTCCTCCCGGGTGCTTGGCTTGTTTTCTCGCCTCTTGGGCAAGTCTGTTCCAAACCAGAATGGTTCAGATCTTGGACATATTGAGTCACACAGCTATTCGATACCCTTTCCCCTCTCGCTTGCCGCCCTGGAACCAGCTATTGTGAATGCCGCCGTCCCAGTGACAGAGTGTTGCTTTTGCAGAATCACTGCCCGATGTGCATATAAGAGCCTTTCGCCGCCTCTGGCATGGAGCAGTCGCAGCCGTCTCTCCTCATCTATCCTCGATCCCATCCTCCTCGATCCCATCTTCCTTGAGACTTCCCTCCTCCCCTGTCTTACCCTTTGCCTCATCCACTGCTCTCCTCATCTCTCCTCTCCTCTCTTGTCTCTCTACGCCTTCTGCTGCTTCTATCCTCCCCCTCCACACCCCCTGCAGCCGCCTCCGCCGCCGCTCCCCCTCCCTCGCCTTTCCTCTTATACCACTGTTGTCGTTCTGTCGCCAAGGGGGGAAGAGAACCTGAGCCCATCGTTGAGGCTCTACTTGTGGTGGCGACATACTCCACAATCCAAGTTCAACATCGCCCGTTGGGATTTCATCTCAACTATGGCCCCATCCAGACCGAGCCGGGTGCGGCCATCGGAAGTCGCGGCTGATACAAAGCGAAACTTTATCCCTCTCGTCAAGAAGAACTACGGTGATATGTTCCCTCCATACTCGTACCTCTACCGTCAACCCATACTGCAACTCGCCATTCAACGCCAGCCCAGTACCCGTCCTCCTGTCTTCCAGATCGAGGTGGGGGACCCCGTAATGAAGGCCATATCCTACGCGGCAATGGATACGCAGAGAAGCGAGGCAGGCGGTGGCCCCCGGGTTCGCATCCCCTTCATTTGTGCAGCCAACGAAAAGCGTCCTGGAGGCGATTGGGAAACGGGATGTGTGGGATACGAGGAGAAGCTCTGCCGGCGAAGCAACCTCTCAGCAACGCTCAACAGCCCGTGGCCAAACTCTCCGGAACCAAACAACTACCCAATCCCGTCGCAGGGCGGAATCCTATCTGACTCAGTCGTGGTCTGCCGAGGACCTCACGACCGCTACGACAAGCTGGACAGCTGGTTCGATCTGCCGGTGGTCTCGGTGCCCCCAACCCGGTGGCCGAAACTCAAGGACGGTGGTATGAAGTACTCATTTGCAGAGGAGCGCGAGATGACGCGAGATAAGCTCCGTGGCGCTCTCCGCATCTGCCTATACAATGGATATGACCGAGTGGTCATTGGCGACTTTGGCTTGGGCAACGGATACCGCAACCCGCCTCAGGAGCTGGCCGAACTCTGGCGCGACGTCTTCCTCTTTGACCCGGACCTTCGTGGTCAGTTCCAGTACGTTGTCTTTGTCTTCGAGGACCCCGTCCAGAGCACCACCCGGCACATCCTCGACGAGATCGCCAAGAAGGAGCACGGGTCCAAGGGCAAGTCCCGCGCTGGGTCGTCGAGCTCGTCGCCGGCGTCATCACGAGGCCACGGCAGCACCCCCCCGACCGACAGACAGATCTTTGAGCACGTCTTCAGCCCCGCCGAGATCGACCGAGTTCTGAGACAGCCTGACCCGCGATACGGGCTCGGCATGATTACGTCGTGATTCGTTCCCTTTCTTCTCCCCCCTCCCTCCTACCCAAAGGGACCAGAAAAAGAGACCTTGCACCATGTTGTGGTGGCATGACTGCCCTACCGCTTGTGTCTTGACCGACCGGGAACACGGTCCGGGATGGGGATGTTTTGGAAAAGGAAGCCAAAAAATAAAACCAATGAGAAGGAAAAAACAAATTTAAAAAAAAAAAAAAAACCTGGCATGCACACACACACACACATACACACGCACACACGCCCCCCCTTTCTCGTCCCTCATTCCCTTTGAGGTTTGATTAGACTGACGGAGTCTTTGTGTAACGTTTCTTTTTTGGTTCGAATTTTTTTCCTCTTTTGGGATTTTTTTTCTTCTGGTTTTGGTATTATTATTATTTTGCTGCAGTTGGCCGCTTTTAGGCAGGTCAACCAACGGTTGTTGGGCGCTTAGAGGAGGGACTGCATGACGCAAGCTACGACCCAGCTTGGAGGAGGAAAGAAGAAAAAAAAAAGGGAGGACCATGCAGCCAGTGCGCGTGGCGGGTGTGTACCAATCTTTTCTTCCTTTGGGTCCTTTCTTTTTATTTTTGTCGGTCTGCCTGTATGCGTATTTCCGGGCGCACGTTGGGTCATCAGGGCTTGCCCATGTTTTATTGCTTTTTCTACGTTTTGTCCCTCCCCGTTCGGATGAAAGGGGGCGGAGAGGGAGGAGTCACAAAAGGATCGAACCGGATCCTGCGAGAGAGTCGGGTCGGGCGCAACGGGCTTTGATTACTTCATTTTTCTTCTTCTTTCTTCTTTTCTTCCGTTCTTTTCTTCTGTTTGTTGGGTTGGTGGGTGTTGGGTGTACACTGTACGGTTAGCCTCCCATTTTGTCTCATGTGTCCAACGAGTTGTCTTCTTGTTACCTCGCGTTGCAGCCGCCCCGGTCCACCGGTCTGGGGCAAAGGATGACCGGTCGAGGTGGATCTGGAAAAGCCCGGGAATTGGGCTGTGTATACGGACTAATATTCTTTTTGTTCCTCTTTCTATTTGATTATCGGTTTCATTCGACTCGGCCGGGATTGGTGCCCTGCTTGGTAGTATTAGCAACAAAGTATACCAATCTACTGGAACAAGGGAAACTAGTCTTCACATGAAGAATGCGACGTGAGCACACGCTTTCCTGCAGAACCTGTCAACAAATCAACCTCCTGATTGTCGGCCGCTGTCGTCACAGAAGCCATCAGAAACACGCGGGATGCACAAAACAACGTGGTCCGCACACCCCCCTCCCTTCCCCTTCCTCCCCGATCGTCACTCTCACGTTCACTCATCGTCACTGACACATCCACTCGTCCTCTCCTACCCCTCCCCAGAAGTACAGGATACCAAGAGCCAAGGGGGCTAAGGGCCAAGCCATGGCACCGCACCCGCCCGGCCTCGATCCCTGACGTGCAACGGCGGCTTGCCAATCGCCTCGCTCCCGCCCGCAGAATCCGTCTGCACGCAAGCACCTATCCAGCTACTGCTGCCCTGCTCCATCCTTCCCCACCGCCACACACGCACACACACACACACACACCCCTGCCTCCTCGATTGAGTGGAGGCGGAGGCGGGGGGACAACTTAGCGAGCCATGGAATTTCTTCTCTCAGTTGGACGCTTGACCGCTTCAAGTGTGTCAGGTAAGTGTTCAAAAAGGAAATAAAAACAAGGGAAAATGCTAGGATGGATCGAGGGCTGAAATAAATAAACCATGATCTGACCTGAATTAAATAACAAAAAAAAAACCCCCCGAAAGAAAAAAAAGAAGAAAAAACAGCCACGTCCACGTCCATGTCCTGCCCGCCCTGTTGAGGCTGCTGCCGCAACGGCGCAGGTAGTGGGCTGACTCGGAAAGCACACAAAGGAGGGGTGGTATTGAAACAAATGACAGACACGGCATCAGCCTGGAGGGTTGCTATAGATGGAACTCGACAAGTCAAGGAACCAACGTCAACCATGTGCCGAAAATTATCGGTGCGCCTCCAAGCCCCCCTTGCCTGGCTGTGTAGTGTGGCCCCCCCAAGTTGTCTCTCTCTTGCGCTGTCTCTCGGCATATGTCCTTCCTATCTCTCTCTCTACTACCCTCGCCTGCCAGGGACCAAGGCGAAGAAGATGTCGTCGACGAAACGAGGAAACCTCACCCGCGACCTCCGTCCCTCCATGACTCACTCAGGCCGCGTGCTGCCCCAATGCAAGATAACGCATCACCCCGGGCGAGACAACGCATCTTTTTTTTTTTCTTTTCGTTTTCTCTTATCACCATGCTGCTTCCCGCAGCCTGGATAGCGGGTAAAAAAAGGAGGGGGGTCTCTCTCCTACCGAGCTCAACTGTGCGTGCCCATGTCCCGAGGGAGCCCTTCGCCGCCGCAGCTCGCGTGTAACTAACACCTGCGCGCCTGGGGTGAGAGCATGGGCGGGGAAGGGATATGGACCCTTTCGGAGACGTATGGATGCCCGCAGCGGCGGCGGGGGCACGAGACCTACTGCAACGAAGGGCCTGCAGGTGCAAAAGGTGAAACTGTGGTTGCCGAGTTCACGGATAAGTTAGAAGGGGGGAAAAGGTGCCTGGCTCTTTGCTTTGCTTTGCTTTTCTTTTTTTTTTTGGCTCCAGCCCCCAAGTCTGAGATATGCCTCAGTCTGATAAATTGCGACGAACGCATGTTACCGAAATTGGTTCCTCTCCGTCAACAGTCTTACAGTTTCCCCACGGCACCCCATCGGATAGCTTCCGCAAGCCTCACCCCTGTTATACAAATCTCGATTGCCATACCTTAACACGACATTGAAGCATCGTCCGGTAGCTCGATATCGACACAAGGATATCTTACCAACACTACAAAAATGTGACAGGTCGCCTGAGCCTCCAGTCCTTGGGCCTTGAGAGAGTAAAACCCCTCACCAGCACCCGGGTTCTTGCTCCTCTGTCTCGGGATGGACATGCAGCCAGGCGACGTGCAGCTCAGGGATCCAGCATCAGGGTAGGGGCGCTGACCGCAAGGAACCGGCACGAGCTGACTGAATACTGCAAGTCCCTGTACCCAGGGTTACGTAAACAACGGGACATCCGTAGAAGCGCGAAATGCCTTGCCGGCAAGATGCCTTGCTGATGGCCATTGACATGAGAACCGAGTTTGGTATAGAGAGATGCTATTCTTATTTGCGAATCATTGTGTTGGCTTCGACCATATCATCTGTGTGCCAGTTTTCGTGCTACCACTACCCAAGTCTCGACCTCCCTTTGTCTCTTTTTTTTCTCTCTCTGCACGCACGGATTATTTGTTCGTTTGGTAATTTTTTTTTTCGGTTGATAAATGCGATCATCCTGGTGAGTCAATTGACACCTATTGCCCGCTTACCAGTATGCCGGTCTCAGACCTGCAAAGTTCGACAACGATGCCGCATTATCATCGCTTTCCTTCTTGCGTTGCCCACTCAGCTATCATTGTTGTTAGCATGCTTTCGCTTTGGGACAGGTGGAAGAAACACAAACCTCTAATTGAACACCCTTGTGAACGTGCACAAGCCAGTCCACGTAGCTCTGGGCCTCGTTGTTACGGTCCTCCACAAGCATTCTGGCAAAGTCGAATTCGGCTCCGTCAATGCCCTGGCGAGCAAGTTGTATCGTCAAACCCTTAGATCCGCGCATTGTGCGGAGGAATTCCATAATGTTGCGGACCTGCGCGTTTAGATGGGTCTCCAGGAAGGGTAGTGCCGATGTGTATGGATCAAGGCTCTTGAGCGAATCCTTGCCCTCGCCAAAGAGATCTGAAATGAGATTAGGAGATGTCTGAGCATGGAGCCATAACAGACACTGCTGTCCGTTCTCAACAAGATAGACACCACCAGGTTCAACGTTTGCAAACGATGTTCGAATGGCCGGTGGCATCTTCAGGTGACCCGTCTCGGGATCAGCGAAGCCATCTTCGGGCTGGAGGTTATGGACAGGGATCATGCGGGGGTACAGGTACAGGCCCAGTTCCAGGGCACCCATTGAGCGGATCATGCGCATCTCATACACTCTTCGGTCCGAGTTCTCGATGCCGCCCTTGAAGGCACGGCATTTAACAAGGCCAAGAAGATACATACAGAACTCCTTGAGCCTCTCGGGCATGACGAGCTGTCCAGGGGGGTATTGCTGGGCCGTGTGCTTTCTGTGGCATGCCAGAATGTCAATGGCCTTTTCACTAAACCAGTTGCGAATATCCTTCAGGTTGCTTGAGGTTGTTGCAAGTTTAGTGCTCGCCTCCTTGGCCAGCATGCCGATCACGGCATCTTGGTCAACAAACTTGAGACACTCGCGGATGCCCTGCTCACGGTTGCCCGATTCCTTGGAAGTCTCTGTGACACTGGCAATGATGTTGGAGCATCGAACGCGGCGTTGGCCAGAGGCCGTAGTGTAGAGAAGAGCAGACTGGAAGTGCGCATCCAGCTTGGAGTCCAGCTTGCCATCATAATTGATGGATACACCCAATGCCTTGTCGGCATCAATAACACCAATCTCGAGATCTGCGCCAAAAGTGTGCTGGATGAAGTTCCCATGGTAGGCAGAGATCTGAAGACCATTGGAAGAGCGCACCTTCATCAAGGCCTGGAAACCAGTCTCTCGAGTTACAGCGTGTGAAATCTCAAGCGATAGTCTGCGGCCGTCTCGAGGGGCGATAAAGTTGGGGTAATAGAAAGTTTCTCCTCCAGTACTGGCAGATACGTGTCCTGTTGCGTGTCAATCAGCTAAATTCCGATGGTGTGTTAGCAATAAAACGTACCAATCGTAGCAATGTCGAGATAACCGCCTGAAGGAGCCGCGAGGAAGAAGTCGGCACCAATACCAGCACTAGCCATTTTCTCGGCGACCTTCTTCCAGGCTGGATGCTCGGTAGTGTAGAGCTTCTTGTCAATTTCGCCACCTGGATGATTACCGTCGTCGCGCATGAACAATCGACCGGGACCCCAGGTTGGCAAGGCGGAGCATGAAGCAACGACTTTACCACCGGTTGACTCGAGAGCAGCTAGCGCCGAGTTCAAGGCGGCAAGCAGAGCTGGTTCGGGGTTCTTGATGAGAGAAAACATTTCAGGCAAACGCGTCATGAGAGATGTGATGACATCCTTCGACTCATACGGATCAACAAAGAGACCTTCACTGAGCGGTACGAAGGGGTCTTCCAGGTCAGGCATGATCATCATCTGAGCTTGATCAAGAGCAGGCTATTTGCGGTTAGTGAAAGTTTGTTCAAGGTGTTTGAAAAGAACGTACGTTGACATTGTAGAAGTGGATATCCTTGTCATAAGTAACAAAGCCAACCTTGGCACCCTCTGGTATTCTTCGCTTCAGTTCGCCGTTTTCATCTCTCTCAGCATCTTCGCCTCCATATAGGGCGACAAGGATACCTTCGCAGAACGCCTCGACGAAGCCCTTGTTGTAGGACTCCTGAGTGACGTCGATGAGGAACAGCCATCGCAACCCAACCGGTTCCCTGGTGTAGTACTCTTTCGGGACAACAAACTCGACGGTTCCTCGGTGAAGCTCAGGTCGCGAATCACGGTCCACGCGGACTCCCTGGGGGTTAGTAGCGCAGAAATACTCCGGGGGGGTGTCATTGGGATATAAGCAAAGGTTGCAAACAAACTTGTTGCCGCCAGACGGGAACATCATGAAAGGGTTCATATAAGCACGGCATCGCCTGCATCGCGGGGGGCCAGCCTCTCCAAAGTCAAGAACTGGAATCTCAGCCTCGCCAGCCTGAAGAGGGGCCAAAGGCTGCAGGATCATCCCCAGTGAAAGGCCTGTGGCATTGAGGGCTTCCGAGGTTGAAGGAATGTTGTTGAATGTAAGGCGTGCATATTTAGGGGAGGAATTGCCTTGATCAAAGGCAACATACGAAATAGTGGCCGGGGGAGGGACATGCTTCTCGAAGGTGGGATATATATTTTTGAGGAAGAATTGCTGGACGACATCTCGGGATGCCGGAACACTAGGGAGGTCCTCGGGGGACGCACTGCTTCCTCCGGACGCAACATTGGCTGCGTGGCTAACTGGACCTTGGTCGGTGGAGGGAGCACCAATGGTTGCCGCAGGGGCGCCGTAGGCAGGTTGCATTGGGTTGAGAATTTGAGGTTGAGGGGCACCAAACCCAGCGGCGCCAGAACCAGCTGTATTATCGAGAAACTGGGATGCAGGCGTTCCTGGGGCTGGCATGCCGTTAAAGGCTTGCGAAGAACCTGTAGGTTCAACATTGTGGTAGGCATGACGGTCCTTCTTCTTTCTTCTAACAGTGGACTGTCCATCTCCCAAGTTCATCCCTCCCAATTGCGCGGCCAGCGTGGTGTCCGCGGACGGAGGAGGGGGGGCTTGCCCGGGCTGGAATCCCTGATTTTGAGGAGGTGCATATCCGTATCCTGGGCCCGGAGCTGGCGATCCCGTCATGGGGGGAGGTTGCTGGCCTCCAAGATACTGGGGGCCGCCATAGCCCGGAGCCGGAGCTTGCTGTTGGTAGGGATTGGGCGCCACTGGGGCTTGAAACTGCTGAGGGGCAGGCTGAGAGGTTCGGTTCGGATCGTTGGGATCGAGGACCTCGCCGTGGCCGAGGGCATGGTATTGGGTATAGTCGGCCATGGTGAGGATGGGAGGGTCGAGTGTGGCTAGCGACTATGGGCTGAGCATGCGCCGTGTTAAGAAGAACGTGGGGCAGGTGTGTCGATACGATGGCGGTCGGTTACCGAGACGATATAGGAAACGCTTAAAGACAAATTCGACAGGCTCATACACAAGGAAAGGCGGACATGATCTCGTGTTCGCGTTGTCGCCAGTGAAGCCAAACGGCGCAAAACGCTTCGTGTGATCCCAGGTTTAAGGCAAGGTGCCGGAGAATCAGTTGGTCTGGTACGTGGTACCTTCCGTCTCTTGCCTCGCTGGCCTTTTCGGTGTGTTCTTTCCACCGGATGCTAAATTGATCGTGCCCGTTCCGCTCCGCCTTACCATGATTGGAAAGGTTCATGGTGCCGATAAAATGATAGCACTGTGATTCGGGACTGTGTTCTATCGGTTAGGTCATGTGACTGTTCACATGCCTCCCAGACAGACCTGCACTCATACGCCAGTATCTGTGATTGAGGTGCGGCTATCAACAAATCAAGCTATGTATACCTCGAGGTTTCAAAACATATTTCTAGGGTAAACTTGATTAAATTGAATTGTTTATCATTGTGGAAAGCATAGAGAAGGTGACATGAGTGACAGCTCAACTGCTCTCTATCGCTTACTTCCACCATGACCAAGCGTAACCCGACTGAGAACTGATTGCGTAGACTTATCTAAAATAGTTCTCAATGTCGCTATATATCCTCGATAGCGGTGATTGATAAAATCACAGTATGCTCCATTTGAGCCTCAATCTCAGTGAACCCGACGCTTCCACCTACACCGGAGCTCAATGATCCTCACATCCCTTTACATGTTTGATCTCATCTCTGATATGTCCCCATTATTCATACTTTTGATTCGAAGTCTCCATAAAACACTTAATCCAGCTTGTCGCCATTCTTACTTGTCTCGTTGGGGCAGCAGAAGCCCACTGGGACACGGAAATCTTGTAATAAGCGCAGACAGTGACCTGAAGTGTATGAAGAAAATAGCGTATATCAAACACTCAGAGTTTCTTACAATGTTCACTTGAATCAATCTGAGAGGCGGTGCAAAGGCTGTTCGAGTCTGAGAAGAGGCTGCAAGCGGCTTGCGGCCCAATCTCTCATCTGCAGCAACATGACAACGAGCCCGTGCAGGCTAGCCAAAAAGACCGAACAAAGCATTGCCAGCTCCTTAAAACATCAGAATCTGTCTCGCAGAAGATATAATTCCTCTTGTGGTGGGTGTTTGCCATGATCTGATGCGTGGATTATTTGGCGGGCTGACCGCCTCAGACCAGCCAGATGTGGTCTGTGGCATTGCACGGAATATCCAGTTACGCAAGCATAGCGACGGCTCAAAATCCATAAAATACCAAAATGAAGAAAAGGACGCTCACTTGAGCAGAATTAGAGACGGGCGAGTCGATCTGCGGATGTCGATCTTTGTTGCGGGGAAAATGGCCAAATCTGGTCCCATGACGCCGACCGACTCGTGTAAGTCGTGACATGAGATTGCGACGTTCGTTGGTCCTGATCAAGGGCATTTCGGCCAGTTTAAAAATGAAAATTTGTCCCGGAGACCCATGGGAGCACCCCCAGAATAACATACAGAGGAAATTACGTGCATGGCGCGGTGGTTGGTGGGTAATTGTTCGGGGTGCGGGATGATGCGGATAGCTTCAGATGCGACGCACGGCGTCGCGATGGCCGCGCGGAGTGACTTCGGACTCGCAAACCGATTTCTCGGCTGAAACTAGTCGGAGCAACATCAAAACACATTCACACACTATCCTGAGACTCGCCGACGCATTTAAAAACAACGCGAAGAGACACGAAGAGTCCATCATGCCGCAATTTGGAATGCGACAATGGGCAGTGGCCATCTCGACGTGGCATTTGGACGGCAACACGTCGAGCATACCCTATGGGCGAAAGCCGACAACTCAACCAAACCGGGCACGGACAACTAGTGCAAACCCTTGGGGCAGATTCGCAAGGGGATGCAAAAATGACTCACGAAAATCCTCATGGAGGGTGAGTCGAGAAGCGCGAGAATCGAGGGAAACGGATGCTCGGGGGGTCGACGTCGTCGCCCATTCTGCCAGACCAAGATCACACAGACTGGTACACCTCACCCGAGGTGATGTCGGAGCCGACCAATCAGAAAATTGGTCACGCCGCAGGTATTATTTTGGCATTTTTCGCGCCCCATTTTACCTAGACCCATATCGCACCTGGCCTGCTTGGCATCGAGGCGGGCCTGTTGTGGCTGAAGCTGATTAGTGGGGGTGAAAGAGCTAGTCGTAGCGGGCGCGTGTGATGTTGTGCTCGCTGTACAAGGGGAGTTATGCAGAGCCCGATGCCTTGAGACGGCCAACGGGAGCATAACCCGGCGGGGCTAAACCCCTCTGGGCCTGTGCTCGCTGATGTGCACGCCGGCAGGGATGGATGCATGGACCTTGTGGTGTGGCGCTTGCTCTGCCCCTCAGGTGGCACCCCGTGGCAGGTGAGGGAGGAGGGCCAAAAAAGAAGCACTTGAGCACGGAGCACAGTTTGCAGAGCCTGCCCAGCCCAAGAGCAAGAGCTACTGATTGCGGTCCTGCCCCCGCCCGATATATAAACATGCCCCATCCCCTCTACGCGCCCGACGAAGTCGCGCTGTTCTGCTCGCTCGTCATTTCAATTACAAGTCTTGCCAATTCTTCAAAAGTCTCTTCTTGAACGCCTTCACTCCGGCCCTTTTTCATCAAGTCAGATCATTCACCACACACCAAGCCACCCACTTACACCGTCGAAATGGCTCCCACCACCGCTTCCAAGCCTGCCTCCAAGAAGTCTGGCCACGCCAGCTACCAGGTGAGCCCATTCCCAATTATGATGCGGTTTTTTCTTGAGCCAGGTCGCTAACTTTTTATTTCAGGACATGATCACTGATGCCATTGTCAACGTATGTTACTATCGTCTTTGAACCTTGCTCTTCCCTTCGGCGCGTGTGCACCCCGTCGCGTACCACCCACGGTCGCGGATTGAGGTCATCGCCATGCGCGCGCGCCCGCGCGCCCGCGGTGTCGCATTCAACCATGATTCACCCCAATGGCCATTTTTACTGACATGCTTTTGCCTCAATAGCTCAAGGATCGCAACGGTTCTAGGTAAGCATCTCTTCCCGTCACGGGCGCGACTCGCGTCTGCGCCCGATGCATCCCACCTCACCGCACCAGTCGCTGACTCCCCTCACAGCCGCCAGTCTCTGAAGAAGTATGTCAAGGCCAACAACACCCTCAACGTTACGGACAACATGTTCGACTCGCTCTTCAACAAGGCTCTGAAGGCGGGTGTTGAGAAGGGTATCTTTGAGCAGCCCAAGGGTCCCTCCGGCGGCACCAAGCTCGCCAAGAAGAAGCCTGAGCCCAAGAAGGAGAAGAAGCCTGTCGCTAAGAAGGAGGCTGCTCCCAAGGAGAAGAAGGCCGCCCCCAAGAAGGCTGCCGCTCCCAAGAAGGCTGCTCCCGAGAAGAAGGCCGCTCCTGAGAAGAAGGCTGCTCCCGCAAAGAAGGCCGCTGCTGCCAAGCCTGCCGCCGAGAAGAAGGCTCCTGCTAAGAAGGCTGCTGCCCCCAAGAAGGTGAGGACACATTTTACAATCCCCAGCACGGCATAATGCTAACAGATTCGCCAGGCCGAGAAGCCCGAGGCTCCTCTCACCAAGACAAAGGGTGGCCGTGTGTCCAAGACTGCCGCTAAGCCCGCTCCCGCCAAGAAGGCCGCCCCCAAGAAGGCTGCCGCTCCCAAGAAGGCCGCTGCCGCCAAGGCATGAGGCAGTTTGTCTTTGGGCGTGGACCCTTCTTAATGACGATTACGGCGTTATGGGATTTGTTCATGGGCAGGACAAAGAGAGCTGGTTTACTGGATTTTTGCTGTTTTGTACGGGAGCGTGGGATGTTTGCTGTTTTGATTGCGCGCACGCACAAGGATATATGGCGGCGCCTACATCTGTACGCTTTTTTCTTCCAACCTTGGGTCTCGTGAGGCGGAAAATGGGGTGCACGCCAGAGATGAGGGGCAGTGCTCCCGATATAATGTCCTCTGTACTATAAAAGTCATGACGTTTCTTACATGGCGTGTTGGGGAGGAGCAATTCGAGGCCCCATGGGTGATGGACGTGCTTCTTTTCCTTCATGCCGCTGGGTCTATTTTGCGCGTGCCGTGGATGTGTGCGCGGATTGAGGGTTTGGTGTGGATGGCGGCTTTCTACATATACCACTGTCTTTTTTTTGTGCGGATTTCATATACAATGAGACTTTTTAAAATGTTCAACTTTTTTGTCCCTCGTTTTCGTTTTCTCGTCTCGCCTCCCAAAATCCCACAGCCTCGATTATGTGCGCGCCTGACCAACGCGTTTCCTTAGGGTTTGTTTACAATGAGTTGGCGGCGAAGCGTGTCTCGGCCTTGGCCAGGGGGTTCACGTGGGTCCAGGCGGTGTCTACCTTGAGGTCCAGCCTGAATGCTGAGTTGAGTTGAAAGACGAGCAAGGCGCATGATGGATTCACGGGAAATGACTGCTCATGCCGCATCCTGTGAAAAGTTGCGAGTGAATGGGTGGCTGGCCACTTGGGCGATACGCGCCCAATGTGTCTTTGTATCTTGGTCACTTTGGGGATTTAAGCCACTTTTGGCGTGTAAGTGGATTTGGCTCGCGTTGAGTTATGTAGGTGAAGGCATATTGCAGGGAACGACGCAGGAACGTAAGGATTGGGAGGGTGGGATGCTAGGCCCAGGAGCCTCGTGATTGATTTGGCTACATCTTTCTTGCTACGTATCACTTGCGGTTGGTGCATGAGTCTGGGTTGGTTGAGTTGGGAGCGGCCCCGTGGCCGTGTGAGTTGACAATAGGTTCCGGGGTGGGTCCTAGTCCCTTTGAGGGTTCTGGGAGCTCTTTGTCGCTAATTGAGGTCGAGTATGCCCGACGGCTGGGCTAGAAGCACCCCGGGCGTGGGAGGAGTGAAACAACCAACACATCGAGCCACATGGGATTTCCCTTGGTGCAAGAAAAGAGGTGAGCGATCAGGCTGCCGCTCGCTGTTCCAAGTGCGAACGGCGGCGGCGTCGAGTTGCGCGCCAACCATGGATGGGTTCTTCGCGTTCATATTAGATTCCCACATTTTATTTCATCTAGTTGATTGTAGCCTGCAAGGAGCGTCGGCGTTGCAGCGTAAGGATATCGCTGTCCGGATACGAATGATGACAGTGTGATGGAGCGGGGTCGCAGTGGTTGGCGCGTTGCGGTGGCAGTGGCAGCGGCGATGATGGAGGGTATGAGCGGGTGGTGGTGAGATAGCATAGGTATGCTCTCTCGTCACCGGGACGGTAACTGGCTCACGTGCCCATTCTTCAGGTCGAACTTCCCGCGTGCATCGCGCACCCAAGTTGGGTTGCCAGGAACTTTGGGACAACATCTACTGGTGGGGGATTCGGGGCGACCTATCCAGGGACTAGGTGGACTAGGCAGTAGGTAGGAGTAGGTAGGAGGCTACGTGGACAGGCAGCGACTAAGCGGCGGCGGTGGGCTCGTCTGGCTTGTGACAATGAAGGTAAAAGGTTGGTTACGTATCCGCCGTGGGCGCCGCACGTCTAGGTTGGTAGAAACGTGGAGGGTGAAGGACAGTGGCACCGTATGGTAGGGGATGGTGGGGGGGAACGGTAGTAGGGGACAGTTGTAGGGGCCAGAGAGGGGGACAGAGAGGGGACAAGAGGGGACAGAGGGGAAGCACCCAGTAGACAAGCTCAGAGAGCGAGAGAGAGGTGGGGGAGCAGTACGTACCTCGCCTCGTAGAACAACGTCAGCGCCCCTCCTAAACGCGAGCTTCTCTTCACATATGGCACCAAATGGCACCAGCACTGGCCCGTGCGCAGCTGCCCATCATGCTTGAGACTCGTCTGCCGTCCATGTCGGTGTGATGGGTTGAGTCGTTCCACGCCCCGCCCGAGGTGACTCGACAACTCGAAATGGTGAGCCGCAGCCTGGCCAGACAGCCTGTATTGGGACGGTAGCAGTATCATCGCTGCAGCGACAAGGTGCGCAGCGCTGCAGCCCTCGAGCAGGTCAACAAGGAACAAGGCCCATCCCCGTCCTCCGCCTCCCGTGCGGCCCCAGTCAGACAACGACCGATACTTCCGGGAGGTGACACCTGAGTGGTGCCTGAACCCCAAGCTTGTGCCTCATTTCGTGCCTGTACCTTAATAACTTGTTGGTCGGCGATTCCCCAGCTTGCCGCCTGTTTCCCTGTCTCCCGTCGTCAGCGCATTCTTGGTTTCGCAGCCTGGCAGCCAGCCAACTCTTGTTTCATTTCTTCCCACTTGAGCAGGAGCCGCCTCAGCACGCGCAGCCGCAAGGATCGCCCGCTCTGCTCCTCGAATTAGTATCACCTTGTATTCGCATTCCGCCTGCGCCGCCCCCCGCCGCGACCCCCGGTTGACGAAGCCTCCGAAAACCCCGACTCCCGTCTCTTCAACCTCTCTTCCCACCGGCCCTGCCGAAGATGGCGGCCTGTTTCTGTTCGCATGCGACTTGACCTGCACCGCGTCCAGAGTCACCCGATCGCATCCCCCATTGCCAGTCCCGCAAGCACACGACCAGCTTCCATCACCGCCAGCCGTGGCAAGGCGACCTCAGCGCCGCACCATGGCCTCATCAAATCCCTTCCGCAAGAGTACGGGCCCGACAACAGCCGCGGCCGCCGTCTCTGCACCAGCTCATGCACGATTCCCTTCACTTGACACCACAGAGGCGTCCTACGCAGATCCGGATCCTTCGGGCGCCGACCAAAGGGCAAAGGTGGTTAAGAAAGTCCGCGTTCTCTCCCCGCCGCCTCTGTCCCCCGACTCTCCGCAATGGTCCTTCCCGACACCATCGATTGCATCTGGATTTGAGCGCGCGGGAGGGAGTTACGATCCCTTCGATGCAGCATCTACCGACGACAGTGATCGCGAGATTGGCTATACTGCTGCCCCACCCCCACCACAAGATGGAAGCCGCGTTCCCGCCAATCCGTTCAGCAAGACATTGCGGGACATGGAGACTGCTGCCTCAGATGAAAAGCTGGAGAGGGAGCGTCGCGCAGAGGGCGACACCCTCAAGGCAGCAAATTCAGCACGCAGGTCGCTGGACGTAAGCTCGTTCAAGCGCCTGCTCATGACAGGAAACCTGGGGGCGGACGCATCCGCGGCCCAACAACCTGCGTCAGAGATTCAAAAGGGCGGCGCAGACTCGTCCTCAATATCCTTCTCGTCGTCCACTGACGACAGCTCCAGAGACAGACTCGCAGTTGGCAGGGAAGCCCAAGACGTCTCGCTCATCTCCCGCGAAACTTCGGATACTCCGGATGACGAACTAGATCACGAAAACATTTCCGATTCAAGTGCCTCATTACATATGATCAAAGGCAAGAAGCCTCCACCGCCGCCGAGCTCCCGGCACGGCAAATCCATCAAGCTCGAATTGGGATCCGGCGAGCGCTCTGTTGATGTGCTGGGCCCCAAATCACCCTCGGATGTAAACAGGCCACTTCCTCCGGCCCCGATAAGCAAGAGTCTTGAAATAGATACCGAGTCGGCATTTGACCCAGATCCAGCAGGGAAAAAAGCCGATGTGCACCCAACCCCTCAAACGACACCGGACAGCGGGAAGAAGTCGGGACCAGCGCCGCCTCCACGGCGCGGACATGCAAGAGGAGAGAGCAAGATCAATTTTGCTCCAAAGGAGGGCTACTCCAACGCCAGGAATTTTGGCGACGAAACCCCGTCCCGTACGTCATCGATACGCTCAGGAATTGACCGTCGTCTCGATCCTCACGCCCCTGTTCCACCACCACCACCAAGAAGGTCGCATGCCGGATCAAGGCAGTCAACAATCATAGCACCAGATGTGGTTGCTGCTGTCAACGCCTCTATAAATGATCCTCCAGCACTATACGGGTTGCACTCAGGGCCCGACAAACCACACGCTCCGCCAACGTTATCGGTCGAGCCAAACATGTCCCGCAGTTCCCAGACTGGAAACTACAGGGTATCCGCGCCTCCACCACCACCGACTCGGAGTGTGTCCGTCCGACGACCTGCCAGTTTGAAAAGTGTGGACAACAGCAGCCGGCGTGCTTCTGCGGAAACGAAGCCCCACAGTGGAATTGCACCACCGCCACCCCCGCGACGACAGCGAGGAGGCAGTAGGGGTAGCATCGACGGACCTTACAGGAGAACAAGCCTTGATGGGGTACCAAGAACCGAGCAAAGGCAAATTGAGGAGGGTAGCCACGCGGATCTGGATAGCGCAAGTGCCCACCCTGGTCCGATGTCTCCACAGTCGGCAATCGATCAAGGGAAAGGCGTAGATATCTTGGCTGATCTCAACGCCTTACAAAGAGAAGTTGACGCGCTGCGGGGGAAATTAGGGCCGTAACGAAGACAGGCTCGAAGCCGGCACCTCCGCGAGGGGAGGTGCTGCATACGTGCGCCACCTGGGGGAGAAGCCGGGGTTGCGGGCTCGGCACGGTGCTCGCACAATGACGAGCCTGGGAGAAGAGGGTGGATTTGTACCGACGGCGTTTTCATGGTGGGTATTGTAGAGGTGTTTTAGTTGGTTTACGGCTGTTGGGTAGGCGGCGCTTTGACGACATTTATCTGTATTGTAGACGACTGTGATGGCAGTTTTTATTCTATATCAAGTTTGGTCCAGGAAGGATGGAAGCATCCTGTTACAAATCACATGCCCCCTCATTAGGCTTCTGCCCCTGGTCGGCGTTTATTTGAGGACTCCAGTTACGGCCGACGATGAGGATCTACAGCTAAAAGCTGTCGTGACCCGAAGGAGCCGTGGGAGCCGGTGCCCGGCCATGAAAGTCTTGGGAGTTCACAGAGGCAGATGACCACCTCTAGCTCAGTAGCCCCCCAGGTTGGGCACTCACACAGGTTTTTTTTTTTTTGGTTTTTTTACTCGTCATTATCAAGGCTGACGGTTAGTGCGGGTTGGGAGCAGAATGGTGCAAAGCGTGTTATGGCACAGGGATGGCCGAAGAGAAGATTCATGGAAGCCATGGATGGACCCAGCACAGACTGCACAGGATCCAGTGCTCACCTCCTTCAGGGCGGGCGGTGCTTTCTAGCGAGGTTCCATTCTTTCCATGCCACCCATACGAAGGAGAAGATGGGGCTCCACCCGGCCTTGTCGTCTGCCTTGTTGGTCAAGTCGGGCGGGTGTATACTCCGGCTACGGGGATGGTGTGTGTGCGCGCGTGTGTGTGTGTGGGCGGCTGCTCTGCGAGTCGGTGAGTAGGGACGTGTGGTTTACTTATTAATCTGTCTGATGCTCTTGCATTAGCATTACTCCGCTGGCCACCTGGACAGATAAAAACAGAAGCAGAGCCAAGTTCGAGGGCCAAATGGTGGTCGAGCAGCATCACCAACACGCAGCCCACTTGAGCGGTATTTAAGGATCTTGGATATGATCCGCTTGAGGTAAATTATCCACCACCACCAAAAGGCAAAAAAACAAAATGAGGCAGTGAAACGGATCCGACGAGCAAGGAACCGCAGCTCATCAGCGCCGTGAAACACCATCGTCCCACTGGGCGAGTGGACTCAGCGTCTCTTCCCATCACGACCATTGTGGCTACTACACCGTCATTCTACACCCCTACGTGCCATAAACTTGGCTTTCTTTCAACCCACATCCCGCCCCTCTATTTCTTCCCTCGCTCGCCCACCTCCAATCGTCCTCTTATCACCCTCTTCTCTTCCAGAACATCGACCTCTGCCCACTTATGATCACCTATCTCGGGACTATCCCACAACTCTCCTCCCACACCCCGGCTTCACCTTGATAGGCTCGGCCGCTTACACTGCTCCGTCACCAACTCAAACTCCTCTCAAACTCCTTGGCGATCTTTTTGATACAAGTATACAAGACTGCGACATCAAGAAGGCTCTTTTTTTTCTCTCTTCACATCACTCCGCTGACGAGACTGATTCGGCATTCGCCACTTGCCACTCTACACCTCACTCTCGTTTTTTTTTTTCCTCGGAACAACGGGATCCCACAACAATGTGTTACGATAATCTCGCCACGCTTACCTGCCATGGCTGCGGACGTCGTATGGGTGAGGCGCCCGTAAGCAGGTCGCCATGCCTCGCAGTCTGCGGCAAATTTCTCTCCAGGATCACCGCCGACACAGTCCCGAGCGAGTGTGATGTTTGCCGCGCGAACCGCGAGGAGAGGGCTCTCCTGACGAGAAGACTCAACCGCGCCTTCAGCAAATAGCAACGACAGCCGATGGGGATTGCAGAGATTGCACCCCAACAGAGGACCACGCTGGGGCCGAGAATCGAAGAAAGATGGCTGGGACGAACGCTGCAGTGTGCGTGAGTCACTTGCCCATGATGCCGAAGCGCGAACCGAGGCAAAAGGCGAGACCTGCCCGGCGACTGAAGCAACAACCACTACCACCATTATTACCATCACCGTGCGAACCTGGACACGGAAACCACTACTACACTTCTTGACTTTATCGACACGATTCCTGCGTGCAGGACTCAGAACACACTTGATATCGACGAGTGACAATACCGCAACCCGTCGATATCGGCTATTCGATTATCCAATTCTGCAAAAGATTCATCTCTACACCAAATCCCCCCTAACGACATATTTACGGCTTAACGACTTGTACGCATACAACGGATTTTTACGGATAATTCCCTTTTTTTGGCTTTAATTTGTCATGCTTGGCGTTGGGCTGTCTGCCTTGCCAAGGAACCCTGCATCTCATTTGTAACTCTTTTTTTTTAGTGTTTGTGTGTGCTTGTATCTTCCCTTTGTACACGGAAATCATCATAGCGACGGATTAATTGGGGGAACGGCGAGGCATTTTTTGGGTTTGAATTCTTGGGTGTGTTCATAGTTGTACATTAGGCAGTTCGGAAAAGATAGTTACGATAAGCTCAGCTTAGCTTTTCACCCTCATTGGAAGCATCATGCGGTCCCCCCCAGACATAAACCTTGATGAGAGCGCCAAGCTTTGTTTGGTCAGCGGAATCGCCGTGGAACGACGTTTCATAATGACGGCAAACCCATGCCAGGGACCCCGGTGCCGGGGGGCTGGTGGGGAGGAGAGAAAGGGATGGATGCTTGAATAGGCAGTACGATGGTGAGGCTGAAACATTGCCCGACAGGCTACTCGCCGATATTAGGTTTCTTGGTTCATGTATTACCTTGTCGTGATCTATCGTCATATTTTGGCAGCACAGCCCCCTTTTTTGGTTAATTCTCCTAAAGCCCCACGAGGGCTCGCACGAACGTGGCGACCGGGGGTATTGACGTGAAGAGGACCGTGATGGTGCCAAACAAGCTCATTGACAGGCTCGACAGCGCCGCCGCACGCGGGTCCGTCCGCAGCAGCAGCGCGGTGCCGATGGCGCTCGAGTTGACGCCCAGCGTCACCCCGCGCGTCACGTAGTCGTCCTGGGGCACGCGCAGCCAGGCGAGGATGCGGGCGCCAAAGATGACGCCCATGATGCCGCTGACGATGGCCAGTGCCGCCACCGTGTTGCCGTCGCCCCCGAGGTTGTCCGTCGCAGGCACCGCAAGGGCCAGCGTCAGGCTGCGCGAGGCAAAGGCCAGGCTCCGGGTCGCCGATATGCCGACGGCGCGGCACAGCGGCGGGTAGGCCAGCAGCGAGCCCACGCTGATGGTCACGTTGGGCGCAACTATGGACACGAAGTGCGCGCGGAGCTCCCGCCGGTACTGGAACATGGGCAGCGCGAGGGCCACAATGCTGGCGTCGAGCACCGTGCCGAAGACGTCGCCCGCTCCGGGGGGCGCCTTGGTGCTCCTCGCCCCCTCCCACAGCTCGAGGTACTTGGCCCCCGTGCGGTACACCGAGAGCGCTGCGCTCAGGGAGTCGCCCCGGGTGGCTGCGAAGGCCCAGATGGTCAGGACGGTGAGGAGCGACGAGACCAGCACCGGGTGGAGGTACTGGCGCCAGGGACCGGGCACGGCCATGGCAGCAAAGTAGGCGAGGATGTTGACGGTGAGGTGAAGAGGCATAGCGTATCCCGCCGTGTAGTACAGGGGGATGCCGACAAGCAGAAACAGGGAGATGTACGTTGCCAGATCAAGGTTTGCGGAGATGAGGGTGGCCAGCTCCTCAGATCTGGGTGGGGGAATCGGAGCCTGAGAAGGATATGATGTGCGGCTCAGCGCTTCGGCCGCATTCTCTGGACCGCAGCCGCTGGCATACAGGTGGTCCTGGAGGCGCAACAGCGGTGGACTCTGCGGTCGTGATGGGGGCACCGACGGCGGCAGTGAGGGCGGCAGCGAGGGCGGCGAGGAGTCCGGCAGGTTGACCAGCGGCACCGCTGAAGTAGCCTGAGAAAAGCTGGTTCTCCGGGACACTCCCGGGGTGGTCGGCGACGAACCAATGGGAATATCGGGGGTACGTCGGCCGAGTTCCTCACCCCGTTGAGACTCAGCTCGCTTGGTGGACCCGAGGGCGAGTTGAAGGCCGCGGGTAAGCCATGCAGCCATGGCCATCATTACGAAGAATCCAACAACTGGGAGCATAGTGTTAGCAGGTCGGGAACATCTTGAACGATGCTCTGGCTTACTGAAGACGGCGATGATCTTGAATACCTCGACAACTCCAATCGGAGGACTGAGAGGAAGCAGGACGAATGAGGGTGTGAAGAAAACACCCATCCAGCGGAGAGACCAGCCAAACTAGGAGTGTATCAGTACCGTATGCCAGCAGGAAAAGGTCTTGATGCAGGATAGTTGCCATACAGGGACATCAACGACCGCAATCAACTTCTTCGTTCTGTGGTTTCCAAGGACTTTCTCTACCACTATAAGTCCCAGAAACAGCAGCACCAGACAAGCTACAGAAGCTGGAAACGACACGGATAACTTTTTGAAGAGCGAGTCGATACCGAAGCAAGCGACGAGGGCAACCATGATGCCGCAGGGAACGTATATCCATTGCCGAAACAGCTTGGATCCATTGGATTTAGCTACCTGCATTAGGATGTCATATTAGTCTTGGCATGTCTTGCAAAGGGGAGCACGAGCGAGACACAAACCAGCTTCAAAGCACGTGGGAGATGTTTGATATCACTTAGTTGCGCCATGATGTACAACGGCGCACATGCAGGCGCAGAAGAAAGAGGGAAAGATCCCAAGGTGGAAAAAATAATTATAAAAATAAAATAAAAAGGTAAAAAGGCGACGGAGTTGCCACTCCGAAGCGGTGGTGGTGATGCTGGCTGGGAACCCGGGCCTAGATTAAGTGTGCAAGAGGCGTCGCTCCGCTCTTCCGTCCGGCCGGCCGGGTGCGGAATCAACGCGACAAGTGGTGAGTTGCAGTTGAGATGTTCCCGGCGCGATACGATGGGTGGGAGCAAGGCCCAGAGCCGCGCGGCTCGATATATATGCATCCGTCGTCCATCCTCTTTGCGTTTCGCTCGAGTCAAGCTCCAGGTCGCAATCCCTGCTCCAGCATCAGAGCGCGCACGAGACGCAGTCGGGTGGAGTCGTTGTCCGGAGCAGAACGTCTCCGAGCATCGGCCTTGGTCCGCCGCCGTTTTTCTTTTTTTTTCCTTTTTTTTGAGCTAGCGGACGAACCGTGTACGATAACGGGACCGACCGAGTGGGTTTGGCGATAAGATTGGGGCGATTTCTTGGCGGTTGCCGAAGACTCTCGGTTGAAACCTCCGAAGGAGTTCCAGATAACAAAAACAATATCAGCAATATTGCCTCAGTTGCGGGCTTCCGCCGCCAGCTGTAGGCTGGTTGAGCGCGATACGGTCGGTCGGTCGCATGTAGAGGCGTTCGGCGACCCACGTGCCGGGTGATTTTGCGGCTCGCAGCCCGCGTTGTGGCATGGACCCTTGACTTCTGGAGCGTGACGACCACGTCACTCGACGTGAATTTGATGGGTGGGTGACAAGGGATATATCGGCCTCAGGATTTCATGTCTGGGTGCATCGGACCTTTTCTTTTCTTGCCTTTCTCATGGCTATTGGGAATGCTGGGCAGACAAAGCAAGAGTCATCAATTAGTTAGTCACTTACATATGTGTCAACTTTAATGTGAGTGTCACTTTGCAAAAGAAGAACGATCTCCGAAAGAGTCGACTCTATATAAAACGAATACTCCAAATCCAACAGAACTACAACAACACTCAAAAAGACAACCAAGGTTATTGAGCCTTTCTTTGAGGGGGCTGTGGGTTGAAGGGTCATTCACCATTAAATATCCGCAACCTACCCTAGAGCAGATGGGGCTGCAGCCTCATGAGCGCACGGACCTGGTGTTGTCTGTGTAACAATATTACAAATTGGTCATGTGATGAACTTGGGGATTGAACTTGGGTAAAAGAGATCTGAAGCTAACAAACATGGCTGACCCTGTGAAGGGATTAATTTCAGACTGTGTTTTGGTACCTGCCATAACTTGTATAATTCCATCTGGTTCACCTTGTTCATTTCCCATATGTTTTTGTATGGCCAGTAAGAGGCCAAGGACGACGCTTCCTGCATCTTATGCAAGCAGGTGTCCTGAGTGACAGGCAAGTCATAGCGAAAACCCAACGCTGGCGCCTTCCAAAACCAGTCGCGCCAGTAGACGGCGCATTCAATGTGTAAGTATATATGACTCTAGGATATCCCCAAAAAACCTGGAAACACGCAAAACTGTCACAATGTCGTCCCTGCAAGGTGACCTCCGAACAATTGCCCTCCGGCGAGGATATATTTAAACCACAACCTCCTGTCAACGCCTCTCAAGTTCTGAACTTATTAATTTGTATTTTTTATTGAGAAGCCGATTCCGGCCTCCAGTTCACAACATGGCTTTTTATTCAATCCAGAGAAGGAAACGCAGAGCACAAGATGTCTTGAACATGACACGCTCGGCCATGGCTGCTCCAGCGCCAGCAGCCCAGAACGCACCCGGTCGACCGAATGTACATTGGAACCATAGTGGACAGCTGCGAAAAGTATTGGCATATGGCTCAGAAGTGATCACGTGCGGCCATCGTGAGTCTTCTTTTGATCACCACGACTATAGCAGACAATCATGTCCTGAACTGGGAAGTGTACCGCACTGCCCTTTTGTATGCATTGATCAGAACACAATTCGCACTTTCATAACCCGCTGACGTTTCTCAAGGAAGCGGCCCCTGCATCTATCGGATCATTCAATATTCTCGGCGAGCGCAATGCTTTTTCTCATCCTACGAGCCCGACAAGTCTTCGGTCCCGATTTACCCGGAAATTCCGCCGCGCCCACTCCTGGAAGTCACAACCAAGATTAAATCGCCCAAGCCGTGCTAATTCGGCCCCGGAATTTAGGAAAATTGACCAAGTCAGGTTTCCAACCGGAAAGGAGAGGCGGAGAATGGCGCGCGAGTCGGAGAGACACCAAGGTTCATCCGACAGAGAAATTGCGGAAGCCTATTCGCCTACAGGAGTAGAAGACGGGACACTTCAACTGGCAATGGCGGGCGTGGTCTTGGCGACATCAGATTTGGATCGGTTGAGTTTCATGGCGCGGGCAAAGGAGGACGCGAAGCGCAAGGCTGCGCAGCTATGCTAAAACAGGCAACTTTTGTGTCCAGAAGCAAGGTTTGTATGCAACGGTTATCGATTGCACAGAAAAAAAGCGTGCACCTGGCATGCTGTTCCGCTCTTGATCCGTTCCAAGACGAGCGTTGGATCGGCATCTGGGGTTGGGGCGCCGAGGATTGAAGGCGTCGTGATCGGCTAACAAGACCCATAGACCGAATGTGGCATCTAACCGCGTCGGCGTAGGCAAGGGCGGCCGTTGGTTGGCTGCATGCAAACTATGGCTGGCGTCGGGGCCGACACTACGGGTTTTAATCTGGGATCGCCTGAGCTTTGAATCTGGAGAAACCTGGGGTTCGTCAACAAAGCCGCCCGGGTTGCGTCGGATGACTTCATTAGTGACCTTGAATTTCCGAACCCATACGTGACATCTGCGCCTTATCGCTTCTGCATCAGCTTCCTTTAAATAGCCCTGGTCTCTCTCTTTTTTTCTCCATTCGCATTACCACAATACCTGGAGCCGACTGTCATTATTAGCCCCCTCCAAATCGCCATGTTTCGTCCCATTCTCAGATCCTGCGCCAGGAGCTCCAGGGCCATCGCTCCGTCGCGGCTATGCGCTAGCCGCAGCTTTGCCTCGGCCTCCAGCCCAATCTACAACTGGCAGGATCCCCTCAACACCCAGAACCTCCTGACTGAGGAAGAAATTGCCATTGGCGAGGTGGCGGAGCGGTATTGCCAGGAGCAATTGCTTCCCCGCGTCCTGCGTAAGTCGCACGCAGCAGAGCTGCCGAGGTGCCGCATTCAACCCCACCACGACCGCGGCCCAGCGCACCGAACCGAGCTGACACGAGAATACAGAGGCCTACCGCGACGAAAACTATGACCCTAAGATTCTCGAGGAGATGGGAGAGCTGGGCCTCTTGGGTGCCAGTATTCAGGGCTATGGCTGCGCCGGTGTCTCATCCGTTGCTGGGGGTTTGATCACACGAGCAGTGGAGCGCGTCGACAGCGGTTACCGTTCCGGCATGTCAGTCCAATCGTCCCTGGTCATGGGTGGCATCTACGAACACGGATCCGAGGAGCAGAAGGAGAAGTTTTTGCCCCAGATGGCCAAGGGAAAGCTGCTCGGTGCGTTTGGTTTGACCGAGCCCAACCACGGCAGTGATCCTGGCAGCATGGAGACTGTGGCCAGGCCACACCCTACCAAGAAGGGATACTATCTGCTGAGCGGTGCCAAGACCTGGATTACCAACAGCCCTATTGCCGATGTTCTGATGGTTTGGGCCAAGCTGCAGGAGACGGGCAAGATTCGAGGCTTCTTGGTGGAGCGCAAGGACTGTCCCGCTGGCACATTGGAGACTCCTGCCATCAAAGACAAGAACGGACTGCGGGCCTCCATCACCGGTATGATCCAGCTTGACGACTGCCCCGTTCCCCAGGAGAACATGTTCCCCGAGGTTGAAGGATTGAAGGGTCCCTTCAGCTGTCTCAACAATGCTCGATACGGTATTGCTCTGGGTGTTATGGGTGCTCTGGAGGACTGCCTTGACCGTGCTCGAACCTATTCCCTGGAGCGAAAGCAGTTCAAGGGCAACCCTCTGGCCAAATACCAACTGATTCAGAAGAAGCTGGCTGATGCATCCACCGACGCGGCCTACGGAACCGTCGCTGCCATCCAGGTTGGCCGGCTCAAGGACGAGGGCAAAGTGACGCCCGAGATGATCAGCATGGTGAAGCGCCAGAACTGCGATGCTGCGCTCAGGAACGCCCGTGTGCTTCAGGAGATTTTCGGAGGAAACGCGGTGAGCGACGAGTACGGTATTGGCCGTCACGTGGCAAACCTGTTTGTGACCCAGACCTACGAGGGTCAGAGCGATATTCACAGTACGTATACACCTATCCGTGGCAATGCAGTGGAATGCTGACTCGACTATGCAGGTTTGATTTTGGGACGGGCCATCACTGGGGTCCAGGCGTTTGTGTAAGGAACTGGAGGGCCTACGAGCCGGGTTTAGGCGGCTTCCCTATCGGATGCATGAATGAAGAATAAATGATATGGAAACAGAGGACCAAAAAAAGATAGTAACAAGGATGACTTGGTATCTTGAAACCGAGCGTCCCATATTCACTGAATGAGGCCTGCCTGATACTTGCCCAACGTACCTGCCCAACGGCGACAATGAAAATCCTTATTCAGTGCATCAGTCACCATGGGTCATCAATCGCTAATGGCGCAGGAAGCGGGCCAGACATGTGGATATGTCGTCCGACGTCATGAGCGGACTAGAAACGCCTTTTTTTTCTTCTTTCTCATCTGGGGCGTCTTCTGGATTTGCCCCTCCAAGGGTTGGCCAGTGCATTCGATGGAGACGGGAACGGCGATGCCGTTGGGAACAGGTTGCAGTTGCATGCATGTATCCGTATGGAAGGTTACCTACCTAAGGGGTTCCCGTAATGGCGAGACAAATCTGGTCTGGTGGCTGAGAAGTTTCCTCAGCCGCCTACGCCGTTGACTTTGTCGGTTCCGTACCGGTTGTAAGACAGCAAGGTGCAAACGGAAAGTAGAAGCGGAAACAGAGAGACACGGATGGAAAACATGACGAATGGCAGCGAGGCATGGCGAGGCCACCCCCCTGAAGCCGATCGTGGGCGGTAACAGTCATGAGCGAGCATGCGTTTGATGGCGCGAGCCCGTCGAAGTCAAGCGAAGGCCGTGGTGCTCAGGCCCAGGCGAAAGCGAGGTCAGTGACTCGCGCCAAGGGGGGTTTGATGTGAGATTCGGCGTCACTCATCAGCATCAGCTTCAATTTACGTGCGGCCGTGTTAGCGCATGTGTACTATGTACTCTGTACCTTCGCCCGATGCCCCCTGTGGGTGGTCTGGCCCAGGGCGTGGCAGTGGCGGTGTTTGGGCTCCTGTGGTCCCCGTGGTCAGCCACGAGAGGGGCCTAGTAAAAAACCTGACTTCCTGACTTTTCGGGCTGCCACAAATGCATTAATGCGGGACAGCCACTCTTCCCTCACCTCTCTTTGTTGACGCTCCTCTCTTTCCTCCATACTATTACTACCCCATCGCCGAACGGCAACCCCAAATCCCGCCTCCCGACTTCAGCCTCGACTGAACTCTCCCTGCAACACATCTCATACCCACAACTTTTCTTCATCTTTTCTTCATCTCTTGCTCCCTCTCACGGACAAGTCCTTCATTGCAGTGCGTGCTTTCTTCGGCCTCCTCTTCCCCTCCCCTCTCTAGCCACTCGTGACATCCCACCACTGACGCCTTGGTTTGTGCAGCAGCGATAACTCGCACCACACCTCTTAGATACCCCCTTTACACCACACAAGATGGCTCTTAAGCGCATTAACAAGGAGCTCTCTGATCTCGGCCGGTAAGTCGTCTTGCATCCTTTTCCCAAGTGCCCGAGGGGTCATGTTGGACGCCCAAGCCCGTCAAGTGGGGCGGTGGTGAGCGGGGTCTAAGGAAACGTCTTTGCAGACGTTTTCATGACCTGCGATGGCTACACAGGACATCCTCAACACTTGGGTGGTTTGTTTTCCACTTGTAGATCACTATATTCTGACTGGTTTTTGCCGTACAGAGATCCTCCCTCTTCCTGCTCCGCCGGTCCTGCCGGTGATGATCTGGTATGGCGAACCCCTCCCCCGCTTTGATAAGCAAAAACGGCTATCCCGCAAGTCGTCGAGCCGATCTCAAGCGAAATACTCTGATATTTTTTTTTTTTTTGCGGAAACAATGATATAGACACATTTCTGACGCAATTAAACAGTTCCACTGGCAAGCCACCATCATGGGACCTGTAAGTATACCCCTTTTTCGGATATAGGATGGACAGAGACAGGGCGTCAAAGCAAAGCGCTGGGCGACCAACTCGACCAACCAAAATAGTTCCGACCCCAAACTTGTTGGTCACAGAAGCTAACAAGACCGAACAGAGCGATTCCCCTTACTCTGGCGGCGTCTTCTTCCTCGCCATCCACTTCCCTACCGACTACCCCTTCAAGCCCCCCAAGGTGAACTTCACCACCCGCATCTACCACCCCAACATCAACTCCAACGGCAGCATTTGCCTCGACATTCTGCGAGACCAATGGAGCCCTGCTCTGACCATCTCTAAAGGTGCGTGCCAACTAGCGTCATATTCGGCCACGGTTTGCTAATATTCATTAGTCCTGTTGTCTATCTGCTCGATGCTGACAGACCCCAACCCTGATGACCCGCTCGTGCCCGAGATCGCCCATGTCTACAAGACCGACCGATCCCGATACGAGGCTACGGCGCGGGAGTGGACCCGAAAGTATGCTGTTTAGCGTTCGCAATGGGACCGGCGGCGGTTAGACCCTGGAGTGGATTTTACTCCCGTTCATGACGACGGCGTGGAAATCAATTAAATCAATTTACTTCGCATGCGGTTGCAGAATGTCTCTGGTCACGGGTAATGCAAAGGTTGTCGTGTGATCAATCGACGACGGTGCCTTGTGGCCGGGGTAGCAGGCAGCGACGCTTGAGGAGTGGCTTACGGCGACTGGGGGGAGGAAAGACAAGCCAGACAGGACAGATCAGCTACTATGGGATATCATGCGGCTGGGTTTTGGGTTTGCATTGATGAATTGTTTTGGCATCCAGAAATAGGCAGCGTATACAATTTGTCTCTAGCCTTGATGGGTACATGATTGACGACAGACTCTGAGTGAACAATATGTGCCTGTGAATGAAGTGGCTTGTGAGTGTTGCTACTCGAAGAAGTTGCATGCGTGAAAGTTTGTAGAGAGCGGTGAAATGGCCTTGGCATATGCTTGGTATCGTCTACAAGACCGGATCAGCGCAGATCGGATCTGAGGGCGACAGTGCAAGATAACAGACGGATGGGAGGGAGATTTGCGAGAGGGTGTGTGGCCCAGCGATCGATTTCCGTTTATGGTTTACAGATAGTGCCTGGGTTGTTAGTTGCGGCCTGGATGTTCGTTGTTGTGATGCTGTATGGGGAATGCAACAGCTGAAACCGGCTTGTGTGAGGTGACTAAGCAAACCACTTAGCAAGCGGGGCCAGAACGAAGGCATGCTGAATCGGAACTGAGGTGAGAGCCAAGGTTTTTGGATAATTCATACTTGGCCAGTGGCTCGAGGATCTGTATACACGTGCCGCGCGGCCGATTAGCGAGACTAGAGGTTTGAGAGGTTTGATCAGTTTTATCATGTCGGAGAATGGTTTTGAAACGGATTTGACGGCATGGCGGACCAGGAATTTGAGACAGCGAGGAAACAGCAGGGACGGGTTCTACGGAACGAAATACGCAAGCTATGTCGATATGCTGGGATGAACGTAGAGGATGAAGCATACTATTGTCATTTGGATGTGTTGCAGCAGCGGCAACCGTCGAGCGGAACTAGCTCGAGGCCTGAAATGTGTCCAAGATTGAGGCGCATCGGAAACGGGATGGTGGGCTTCAAATATCTATGGATGACATTTGGCATGCAGTGCTGCCAGGGCACTGCAACACTATCTCGCTGCTGCTCGGAGGATTTTTTCCTTTTGGCTCGTCTTTCTTTTTTGACACTCAGGGATCCTTGCAGGGTGGTTCGGCGGGCTCGTCTTGTCAAATCACCAGACCAGGCTCGGATCTGAAGCGAAAGAGAGGGTCTGGGCCCCGCTGCGAGTGCGACTACCCGCCGGCGGAGGACGGGGAGCCTTCGTTCTTTGGCAGACCTGTAACAAGGAGGTGTTGGGGGGTGAGCAAACGAGACAAGACGAGACGAGTTGGGGAGGGAGCCATGATTTCTCGCGAATCACGGGGGGGAGAAATGGCAGGCCCGGGAGATGGTCAAACTCGGCCGAGGGCTGGGACGATTCGGAATCGAACCACTTTCCACCTGCTTTGACGCTGGGAGTGCTGTGAGACGTCGATCTCTTGTTCGACGTCTGCGACACTCCGCTGCGGGAGATGGTGGCTAGAGGCTCTCGCGAGGTGCTGGAAGCGCCTGCTGGAGCACTGCGGGGGCTGCGCTGGTCGAATCAGGACCGCCGCTGGCCTGCCCGCTGCGTGACGTCCGGCGGGTGGTGCGCGCGCGCGAAGCCCCGCTATCTCTGGTCCCCCCGCCGCTCCCCGGGAAGCCCTCTCGCTCTTGTGACGGTGTTGCAGGTTCGGGGCGGGAATAGTGAGCAACAGCCCAACAGACGGGCCGCGATTGGCTCGCGAAGAGTGCAAATCGCCTGCGGCTCCCTGTAGCCGATCCCTGAGCAGTTGGGAACCCGGCGCATTTCTGGTGATCCCCGCCTCTTCTGGTCGCGAGGTATCCTGGGCCGGCCCGCCGTGTCGTTCGGTTTTATTCAGGCCCAGGGCGCAAATCGAACTAGCTGTGCATTTTCACCGTCGCCTGCCCTTCTTCACATCATCTCTGCTCCCGCTCTCTCGGCTGGTATGCCAAGACCAAGACCCTGGACATCAAGGGGAACTGTCTGCAGCAGGTAATTGTCAAAATCACCCCATTTTCCCTGGCCTCTCTGGCCCTGTCCACATGGAGCCCACGTTTTAGCACCGCGGGCTGTCTCATAAGGCTTGCCAACCTCCTGCACCCTTCGGCTGTTTCTCTTCTTCTCTCTTCTTGGTCTCGTCGTAAGTTTGAGCTGATACTGACTGTCATGTACCCTTCTAGGCTCTAGACAGATCCTCTCTTTTTTTTCTTCACTGTTGATATTCATTTCACTCCCTTTGGGTCTCCGCCTCGGACGCCTCGGTTCTCTTTTATATTCAGCAGGTTCTGAATTCAACCCAAACGGGATACACACTAACACTCATTGAATATACGTCGACGTATTGGAGGGAGGGACCAAGCCAGCTTTACAAGATACCCGATTCTCAATCTCGTCGAATTCGGCACGAGGAATAGTCAACCAACTAACGCCCGCCGCGGCCCCCTTTGGCTTGGCCGCTCGTGCTGCTGCACAGGTCGCATTTGATATCGACAAGTTGCCGCCAACTCACATTCAAAATGTCCTACCAATATCAGTATTCGGAGAAGCCGTCCGAACGATCAAGATGGACTCCCCTCACTCGGATGCTGTTGTCGGGCGAGATGACCCAGGAGGTCCAGGTGGAGCTGTCGTCCAAAGAGAAGTTTGATCGTTGGATGATCAATGAGGGTTACCGGAGATTGTAGGTCTTGAAATCAGAAGCCACGATGGCTAGATGGCTGAGAACTGCCCCGGGGCTTTTGTACTTACTATTTTCCAGTTTCGTCTTCGTCTTCATGCTCACGCACGCTCTCATTTTCGCCTTTGCTTGCGTTCACTACGGGATGAAGGAGAGTCTCCAATCCTCTCGCGATCTCTTTGGCTTCACCTTCGTCATTGCTCGATCTGCCGCGCTGGTCCTCCATCTCGACGTCGCCATCATTCTCTTCCCCGTCTGCAGGACTCTCATCTCCCTCCTGCGACAGACGCCCCTCAACGGCATCATCCAGTTTGACAAGAACATCACATTCCACATCACCACGGCGTGGTCCATCGTCTTCTGGTCCTGGGTCCACACCGTCGCTCACTGGAACAACTTTGCGCAGGTCGCCATCAAGCACAAGCTCGGAGTCTACGGGTGGCTGCTCGCCAACTTCGTCACCGGCCCCGGATGGACGGGATACGTCATGCTGATTGCTCTCATGGGCATGGTCCTTACTTCGGTCGAGAAGCCCCGACGAGCCAACTACGAGCGGTTCTGGTACACTCACCACATGTTCATCATCTTCTTTTTCTTCTGGTCCATCCACGGCGCCTTCTGCATGATCCAGCCCGACGTGGCCCCGTTCTGCACCAGCATCGGAGCCACGGCCGTCGGCGTCTTCTGGCAGTACTGGATGTACGGTGGCTTCTGCTACCTCGCCGAGCGCATAGCCCGCGAGGTTCGCGGCAGGCACAAGACTTACATCACCAAGGTCATCCAGCACCCGAGCAACGTGTGCGAGATTCAGATGAAGAAGGAAAACACAAAGACCCGAGCCGGCCAGTACATCTTCATCTGCTGCCCCGCCGTCTCCCTCTGGCAGTACCACCCGTTCACCCTCACGAGCGCCCCCGAGGAGGATTACATTTCGGTGCACATCCGCTGCGCGGGTGACTTCACCATGGCGCTTTCGACCACTCTGGGGTGCGAATGGGGCAAGAAGGGCGAAACCAGCAAGGTCGTTGGCGTCAGCGGCGACGACAGCAAGGACGCGGATCCCGCTCTCCACAGGGTGCTCCCCCGCATGTACGTGGATGGCCCGTTCGGATCGGCCTCGGAGGATGTCTTCAAGTACGAGGTCTCGGTGCTGGTCGGCGCGGGCATTGGCGTGACGCCGTTCGCATCCATCCTCAAGTCCATCTGGTACCGCATGAACTACCCGCAAAAGAAGACGCGGCTCTCCAAGGTCTACTTCTTCTGGATCTGCCGAGACTTTGGGTCGTTTGAGTGGTTCCGCTCGCTGCTCCTGGCCGTCGAGGCGCAGGACATGGACCACCGCATCGAGATCCACACGTACCTCACGGCCAAGATCAAGGTCGACGACGCGACCAACATCATGATCAACGACGCCAACGCCGACAAGGACACCATCACGGGCCTCAGGAGCCCGACCAACTTTGGCCGGCCCAACTGGGACATGATTTTCAGGAGCATCAGGAAGCTGCACAGCCCCGCCGAAGCCGGTGTCTTCTTCTGCGGTCCCAAGGGCTTGGGAAGCTCGTTGCACATGTACTGCAACAAGTACACGGAGCCTGGGTAAGCCTCAATTGATGGCCCTTTAAGGGTCTTATTTCCCCGATAAGGAATTTATAGAGTGCTAACAGTTGGATATTAGATTCTCATTTGTATGGGGCAAGGAAAACTTCTAGTCTTATGCAAACCTATCTCGTTCCCTCGGCCAACCCAAACTGCTGCCCCCCCCTTTTTTTCCCCCCTCTGGTGCTGTTCGTTTCCGGGACGGTCTTTTTCTTTCATCTATTTACTATTACGGGCATTAGAGGAGGGGGGCAGAAAACGTGTGCATCATCTATCTCTTTTGCTTCTTTTTTAGATTGAGCGGAGTGACGGTAGCTCCGTGACTTTTTATATGGTATGTAATATGCGCCGGGCGCTGTGAATGCTGCGGAAGAAAGGATACCCTCGAATCCAGGGGTGCTGTGCAAGGGGGAGGGGGCCGTGTTGTGTACCCTTGGGAGAGAAAACGGATACAACCCTCGTTTCAGACAAAGGAACAACAAGGAGCTGTCAACCCACGTGTAGAAAGCGTTGTAATTTGTGTATTTTAGCAAGCTTTTGTCAATGGCACAAAAAAAGAAGAATAAGTTGATTGGCGTCGTCATGCCCCACGGACCTTTTCGGCTGCACACTTTTTGTGTTTGTTTTCTTTTCGTCTTTTCTGGTCTCTTTTCGTATCTACTGTTTTACTCGCCACAGCCTGATGGGGCGCAGCAGCCATTTTGTATGACCTTACGTCAGTTGAAGCGATACGTTACATACACGCGGGCTATGGACGTGCAACCGACACTAAAACCCGCCACGAGAGGGGGAAAGAGGATGCCAAGTTTTGCGCGGGCGGGCATGACTGACGTAGGAAGAACTAGGGGGGGAGGGGGGAAGTAGAAAGCAGCAGGAACGAACCCCAGGAGAGGCAAATCATGCGGTTTCTTTTTTTCTTCGGTTTGGGGGGAGGCATAGCGGGTGGTGATGCAGACATATCGGAGGCCTGAAACCGGTCACGTTTGAGGAAAAGAAAACTGGCTGACCGGGCTTGTTGAGGATTGTCACATTTGTCTTGGAGGCGGTGGGAGGGAGCGACAAACGTGGAAAGGATGAAAAAAAAGGGGACGCGAGTAGGAGCGAACAACGGATTGCCAACGGATTGCAATTCAATATTTTACACTTTTGAAGGCATGGACCACACGCGAAGATGGTGTGTGGATGCTTGGCTGGGAGCGGTGAAACATGTCGATATAAAGTATGCTTCCTACGTTATCTCTGTGTGTGGTGGTGGTGTTGGTGGTGGTAATTTTTATTTATTTTTTATTTTAGTTTGGAAGGAAGAGGAGGGACGGATGGGCCGGGCAAACGATGAGACGGCATGATGGGAATTCGCGGAGAAGGAAGCAATTGATGGTCAGGGCAAGCTCAAGGGTCAAAGTCAATGCTCGTGTTAGTGTGTCCGGGATAGCCCTCACAGCCACGATGGAACTTGTGATGCGTGCAGTGGTTCGTCACAGCATCACGGGGTTTGGAAGGCGCTGGCAGGGCACGCCTTGACAAAAAAAAGGCAAAAAAAGCCAAATGCGATTTGGATTTTGGGTTGGGCCTTGGTTTCCGCGGAAAAAATTGCCCCTCCCCCAATCTTGTCCCCACGGCCAAAGAGCCATGGTGGTGGTGGTTGAGGGTGGGTGAGATGGAGGCTTACCCATAAATCCTCCCACTGCTGTGGCGCTCTCAGCAGGAAGCGACGCTGGCGTGCATGTACGTATGTATGTACATATGCACCTACTGTACTGTACGCTGGACGGATGTAGGTACACCAAGACTCAGCAGCTTGGCACAGCTGCGAGGCGCATGCGCTATTTGTGGGAGAACCCCGCGCTGAGTCTATGCGACGGGTTGGGGGTTAAGCTGCTCTGGGTGGTGATGCTGCTCTGGGTGTTCGCGCTTAGGAGGGTGGGTGGTTTAGACTAGAAAGGGCGCTGCTTTCTTGGGCTCATTGGGAGCCCGTGTGGAGGGGGAGATGGTGGGTGAGCGTGGCACCAGCGCATGCGGGAGCGCGAAGCGGGAGGGTGTGCCCTGTTTCTGTTCATTCGTTTTCGGTTCGCTCAGAGTGTGCCAGCTGTGTGGGTGGACTCGCAACGTGAGAGTTGGGCTTTGACGCTGCTGCATATGCATCTGCAATTTGAAGAATGCCTCCCTCATTTGGAATGTTTGGGTGATGAGGAATCGGGTCAAGGACCAGCCATACCAATTGCCTCGTCGGCGCTTCGTCGCGTCGCTCGCCCAGCGAATCAAAACCGAGTTGTTAATGGAATCGACGCACCGTGGAATTCCGTCTCTCCCCTGCCCGATTCTCTGGGCTGGGTCTTTCAATACAATAACTGAGCCGAAACAAGACAAGGGTTTGAGAGATGGCCAAATGCTGTCTAATTTTTCACATTGGCTGTATCTGCAAGGGAGTTGGACAAAGCGGGCCCAAATGGGAAATGCCTCTATTCCGTTTCTGTGCGGTAACGTGGTACCAAAAAAAAAAAAGAGAGGTGCCACAAATCGCCGGATCTCGTAGGAGCCGGCGCGGGTGAGGTTGTCGGTGGTAATATCAATCAGCACCCAAATCCTTCCCAACAGAGTGGACACATGGTACTCAATATGGAACAGGACAACACCGAAAATAGCACACGCTCACAGACACCACTCGCACGTACACAAATGGTTATGCTGGTAATTTGGAGAGTGCACTACTATAGTAGGCGTGAATCTCGGTCGGCTCGCACTTTGCCTTTTCCAGCTATGTCATCTACGCTGATGCAATTGCAGTCTGCGAGGCTTGTGCTCAAGCTACCCTCTTTCGAAGCATGTGTGCGTTCAGCCCTGCAGGCCAGAACGAAGAAGCAAAAAAGTCAACGCCGGCCGACTCTCGGCTCGCGCGTGGCGGCGTGTGGTGATTGCAAATGGGGTCATGCACAAGGTCGGCAAGCCGTACCGCTGCTGTTCCAACTGACATTCCAGAGCTGGGGTGCTCGATGATAAGCGGAGAAATCTAGAACGAAGGATCGCCGGGGCGAGAGCGTTTTTCTCCCCCCAAATTGCCAGCTTTTGTTTCTCTCCAAAATGTTTTACACGTGTAAATTGATGAGATGAGATGGCAGATGCTTCTGCAAGCAACTGAAAAAAAAAAACAATGCGGTACTTGGAGCTTGGCGTTGCTGAGGTGCGCAAGCAAATTACACGTACATCGGTAGTGTGCGTCTGGCAATTTCCTATTCTATCAGTAGAGGGTACAAAGGTACACGGAGCTCGTATAACGGGTTGGCCATGTTAACCGTCAATCCGCATCGTCGTCGCCGGGTGGGCGAGCTAATCCCGAAAAGGGGCGGGCGCTGGGGCCGGGGGGCCCGCCTTGCTCTGCGAGGCGTGCGACGACGGTCGGGCAGTGACACATTGCATCGCTCATCCCATACCAGCTCTTGCGGACCGACTTGCGAAGGGGAATAGGGAAGGGGGGCTCGCTGACGGACACGGTTTGCGACTGCGGCGGACTGGTCCGGGGAGAGCTGCATTTGGACCAGATGTTATCGAGCTGTTTGCAGGTGGTCTGGTGCCGAGGCGGTGCGTAGCGTTGTGCAGGTATTTTTATTTTCCTTGCCGCTTGCAAGACGGTTTCCCCCCCCAGCGTTGTCGCTCAGCAGCGTTGCGTGGAACCCTGTGGGATCATTCAGTGGCGATAACGCGCCAGCGTTCTCTGCGGGTTTACCGGACCTCCCGTAGGCCCGCTGCAGGTACAGGTCGACGCAGAAATTCCATGTGCCTTTTTTTTTTTCGTCTGCACGTCGTGCATTTTCTGCGACATCGTCTGCCTCCTCAACGCGACTGCCTTCAACATCGAATCCAACAAAGACCAGGGAGGGCAGCACCACCGAGTCAACATATGCGCCTTGGTCCACCCTCGGCAGCAAATCCCATTCCCACCCGAAGCTGGCCCTCAGCCTCTCCGCCTCCTCTTTGACTACAACATTACATCGCACACTCTTCAGGCCATTAGCCCGTGGTGGCGCGTGCCCTCCCCCCCTTCCACCTGAACCAGTTGGCAACCACTCGCCTCGGCCAGTCACGTCGCAAGCGCCCCTCCACTCCCTGCGCCTGTACCCGCACCCGCAGCGAGAGCACCCACCTGCAACTTGTTTGAGTGGTCCCCGGTCCTGGCACCTGCCCTTCCCTGCCAGGGTCTGCCAGCTTGGCTCGCGCTTGTCTTTAGGGCCCACGGTCCCTGATTCCCCGAGAGGACTTGATTTCTTGCTTCCTGCTCCTGGCACCTGGCTCCTGCTCCTTCTTGTCGCCTACCCACTTGCGGATTAGTTGACCACCAGTCGATCCCTCTGGCTGCCACTCGTCTGTGCTTTCCCATCCGTCTTTCCTCAGCGAGCGGGCCAAAACTCGGTCCCTGTTTTTCTCCGGGCCCACGCAAACCATCCGACCTGCCCGAGTTTCTCTCCCCCTTCCCCCCCTACTGCTTGCTCTTCAGTCGTCCCTCTTTTTTCTCCGACCCGGACTCTTGATCGATCGGTCAACCTCCCCTCCTTTCAAAACCTATATTCCATTTCCTTCTGTATTATCATACTAGACAGCGAACCCGGTCCAGTCTTTTCGTGATGCAGTTGCGAGGACTCCTTCTGGGCCTGCTCCTCGGAGTAGAGGGCGCCCAGGCACTTCGCTACCACGGTGCTCATGGTGCCGCGCTCGTTCGACGACAAACAGACAGCGGCAGCAGCTCTGACAGCAGCAGTACCGACAGCAGCAATAACGATACGCCTTCCAGCACGGCCGCCGCGGTTGTCACCACCACCAGTGCCTCTGGTGGTTCCGGATCTAGCGACTCTGGCAGTTCCACCAATGCTGCCAGCCCTACCGACTCTGGCGGCACCACAACCGATTCTGGCGACACAACCATCACCAGGACCGTCACGACAACAGATGGCAGTGCCGATACTGTAACCTCGAAGACCACCATCAACAAGACTAGTGTCAAGACGGTCATTGTTACCAGCACCGTTTTCTCTACCGCCACCGTGACCAGCACTGGAGAGACTGCTACCAGCACCATCTACGTGACTTCCACCCAATGGGCTAACGAGAAGCGCGGGCTCGACCTGGCTCCCCGCACTGTCGACGGAAACGGCCTTCCTGTTGTCGATGCCATGGCCACTCCTGTTCCTGTTCCTGAAGACAATGAGGACCACCAGCTACTCCGCCCTCGAGGTCTCCACAGGCGTGCTACCATTACCAAGACGGTTACCGTGACGGCCGCTGCCAGTGGAGGAAAGACAGTGACAGAATCCGTCACGCAGACGGTTATTACTACGACCACTAGCGCTACCAAGATCACAAAGACCGTGACTGAGACAGAGCAATCCGGTGCTAGCACCACCGTTACGACCACCAGCACCCTTGTTGTGACTTCTACTCTCGTGACGACCGGAGTGGTTGCGACTGCAACAGGAACAGCGGACAGCTCCTCCAGCACCGGCACTGCTTCGGCCAGCAGCGGCGGCAGCAGCGGCCTCTCCACCGGCGCCAAGGCTGGTATTGGTGCCGGTGCTGGCGTTGTCGGTATCATTGCTCTTGGTATCATCGGATGGTGCCTCTACCAGAGACGCAACAAGCCCTCCAAGTCCGAGATTGATGACATGTTTGGTTCTTCCGAGGTCCCTGTTGGCGGCGCTGTTGGCTCCTCTGCTCACCTCTCGTCGAACCGCATGTCCCAGATCTCTCCCACCATTCCCAATGTCTCTCCCGTCAAGGCTCCCGAGGGTTATCGTGGCACTGCTATGGGCGATGGCCGAGCCGGATACGCCAAGCCCAAGCCATTCGGTGCTGCCTACGCTCCCGTGAGCCCCGAGACAGCCTACTCTCGCACCGCTACCACAACCTCTGGCGGTGACGACCGATTCCTCGCCAACAACTCTCCTCCCCCCAATGTCGTTGAAATGGGCAACGATGGCAACGCAGCAAAGTGGCACCAGACTGACGCCGCTGAGATTGACGGAAACCAAGTATCAAGTGCCCGCGGCTCATCACCAGCAGAGCACGTGTACGAGATGCCGGCCCAGCCATACAAATAAACTGACGATGTGGGTGCGAAGAATAAAGAGTGAAGAGCCAAAGAGGATATCGAGTTTCCACGGGAGATGCCGAAAAGACTTCCGAAGGAAAGGGTTAATAATGTGAGATACTTGTATATATGATGTAAAATCTTTCCTTATGTGTTTTGCATGGAGCTTCTACGCCGCGCGGATGGGGGGATTGGTGTGTCCCCCATAAGCTCACAGGCTTACCCACCACTTACCTACCTACCCAGTTTTACTTATCTGTCTACCTCGTTGCCATCGGCCTTTCATATCAAATCATTTTGCGATCTCAATGGCGACTCTTTTGTTGCGGCGGTTTGGGGTTAAGAAAGAAGCGGATTTGAAAAGGAAATCTCAGGGTCCGATTACACATTTCTTTAGTTAATTGATTTCAATGATATCCCAATTGAGACGTTTTTGTGTCTTGGCAATATGTGCTTCATGACGAGTCAGCTAGTGTGATGAGCAAGATGTGAGCTCATGTGATGACCTGTGCAAGGCAAATGGTCGTGTGATGAGGGAGTGAGCAAGTGATGTTGTTGACCCGATTGGGCATTGTGTAGTTTGCGGTGCTGGAAAATGCTCAAAATACATTTGCATTAGTAGTTAGAATTGTCTCAAACTCATCTGCAAGCTCCACAATTGGTGCGGGTCCCTTGAACCAAGAATTTGTGGTGGCAGGCTGTTGATGGTAGAAAAGCCAACCCGAAGCGACAATTCACTGTTCGAGTGACCTGGTTGCAGCGTGAAGTACAATCAAGGTTGAGTGCCACAGCAGCGGGAGTACCTGGTTTGGCGTTTTCACGGGTGGCGCCATGCGGGAAGCGGGAACGCAAAAGCAAAGGCTGATGCAATGTAGATCATCATAGAAAAACTAGACTCGATGACTCGACGACTCTTTTTTTTTTTTGCCACAACCACGACGAACTGAAAAGAGGAGAGAAGCTCTCATGACTCTTTGGCTACAATCGGATTTTACTTGACCAATTTTTTCTACTTGCTTTTGTTCGAGGGCCAATTGCGAAATGGAGGGGGAATACTACGCGGGCACTCCGCTCTGACATAGTTGGTTTAACAAACTATTTGCCGCAACAGGCCATTCCAAACATGTGGAGGCAGACTAGCAAGTTGCCGTGTTCCAGATATTTCTTTGTCAACAAACCAATACAATGGGGTCATTCCACACCGGCGGCTCTCTTTATTATGGGCCCGCCGCCTTTTCATTATTGATTATTTATGAACACGCAGGGGACATCTCGGGAAGAGGGGTGGGAAGAGTGGCTGGATGAGAAGTAACCGCTCGCAGGAAAAAAAAACCCACCCGTCGCGTGCCAAGACTGGGTTTTTTCCCCCTTGCCCTTGCTTGATCAGCAATTCCAAGCGGCGCGGCCTTTTCTGCGACTTCAACTCGCGGTTCCTTCTTGGAATCTTATCTTCTGCAACGTCGAAAAGAGATAAGGCGAGAACCAACCGGAGGGGGGCTTGGCAAAAGGGAACCATCTTGGGGTTCTTTTTATCTCTACTCCGAAGTTTGTTTCTCGATAAAGTCCTCTTCTTTTTTTTCCCTCTTCCTTGACTCATACTAAATCGAGGCAAGCATCATGGGATTGCCAGAAGAGTCCGCCGAGGCGGCGCCTCCCGCCGTCGACAACGAGTCTCAGGCCGGGTTCAGCGCCCAAGACTTGGCGGCTGAGAAGAAGCTTCTACGGAAGCTCGATCTGCACATTATCCCGCTCGTCATGGCCCTGTATCTCTTTAGTTTCCTCGACAGGTGAGTTGCGGAGAACTGCGCGAGAGCGTTGTGGGCCAAGCCAGACTCGGGACGCTAACACCACAAACTCTAGAGTGAACATTGGCAACGCCCGCTTGTACGGACTCGAGGAGGACCTCGGGCTTTCGTCGCAGCAGTTTCAGGTCTGCGTGTCCATACTCTTTGTGACTTACCTACTGTTCGAGGTGCCGTCCAACCTGGTCCTGAAGCTCTTCACCCCGCGGCGCTGGATCGCCTTCATCGCCGTGTCATGGGGCATCATTGCCACCCTCACGGGGCTGGCCGACTCGTACGGCTCCCTGATTGCGTGCCGGCTGCTGCTCGGTGCCGTGGAGGCGGGGCTGTTCCCGGGCTTGACCGTGTACCTCACCTTCTTCTACACGAAGCGCGAGCTGGCCCTGCGCGTGGGCTACCTCTTTGTCAGCGCCGCCGTTGCCGGCGCCCTGGGCGGCCTGCTGGCGTACGGCATCGGCCACATGGATGGCGTCGAGGGGAAGCGCGGCTGGCGCTGGATCATGATTATCGAGGGCCTCCCGAGCTTCGTCGTCGGCGTCGTGACGTACTTTGCGCTGCCCAATGACGCCGAGACGGCCTACTTCCTGGACGACCATGAGAGAGCCCTGATGAGGGCGAGGCACTCGCGCGAGTACGGCAACACAAAGTCGAGCCGCGAGTTTAGCTTTGCCGATATGATGGAGGCGTTCAAGGACTGGAAGGTCTGGGCTTTTTGCGTCGCCCAATTTGGTGTCGACACGATGCTTTATGGTGAGTTTTGGTCCCGACCTGTCTTTCAGGGGTTCCTTGAGAAGAGATAAAAAGTTCCGGGTTTACAAAGAAACTGACTAACATGACAAGGCTTTTCAACGTTTCTTCCCACCATTATTGGTGATCTTGGCGAGTGGACTACTGCTGAAGTCCAGCTGCTCACCATCCCGTGCTATTTCCTCGGCGCCATCGCATACATGTCGGCGGCGTACTTTTCTGACAAGATGCAGCGCCGGGGTGTGTTTTGCGTCATCTTTGGCGTCATCAGCGTTGTTGGCTATGCCATTTTGCTGGCCAATGTGTCTTCTGGGGCGCACTACTTTGGATGCTTCCTCGTTGCTGGAGGACTCTATGTTGTAGTTGGATTGCCGCTGGCCTGGGTGAGTTTCTCAGCTTTTCCCGTTTTCTTTTTTTCTTCTTTGGTGACAACCGGTTTACTGACTGTATTCCCCCCCCCCCCAGCTGCCCACCAACTCGCCACGCTATGGAAAGAGAACGACCGGAACGGGGATGCAACTTACTTGGGGAAACATTGCAGGAATCATGTCTGCTTTTATCTAGTGAGTCGTTCATCACAATAGCTGCACACTTGGAGAAACCGGGTTGCTAACGCCGGACACAGCCCTGCCGCCGACAAGCCGCGGTACATCCGCGGACATGCCGTGACCCTCAGCATGGTTGCGCTGGGAACCCTCATCTATGCGTTCCTCTGGTACTGGTACCGGCGGGAGAACCAGCTGCGAGATGCGGGCAAGATGAAGGAAGCGCACCGCGGCATGGAAGAGGAGGAGCTGATGGAGCTGGGAGACGAGAGCCCACACTTCCGATATACGTTTTAAACGGGAAAGGTAACCAGTAAAAATTTCCCGAGGAGGAGGAGGAGGTATGATGAACGAGAGAGCCTAGAGAGGCTTGGCTTGCTGGCTTCAGGAATGGGCTACAAGGGGCATCAGAACCCGAATAGACGACAAATGTTATTCTTCTTGGTTGACGGGCTGTGGGGTCACCACAGAGTTGAGGATTTTGAAAGGGTTTAAATAACGGCCATTTACGCAGCGTATCTTGGATATGAAAGATTTACCAATTATTGACTTGTACTTCAAGTTGCGCGTTGCGGTGGATTAATGACCAGACTATGAGCCCTTGAAATCCAGACAGGTGAGTGTTGTGGATTGGTAACCCCTGACTGGAACTATTGCCCGCTCTAGCTTTAGCAATTCCGGCTAAAAGAAGCAAAGGATGCGATGTGCATTTTGGTCAGCGATTCAAAGTGGCTGAAGCCACATTCGGTAGATACCGTAGCGGCCCCCGCGTCTGATGCATTCCATCTACTTTGACCGTCGATAATGAACACTCTTATGAAAATCAAACCGAGGCTTAGTCTCTGTAGTAGCATGACAGTCGAGTATTGCCTGAGTTTGCTAGTAGCCCAAGATGAGTGGCACATCCTTTCGCGGGCACGTTGATGACGGCAATGCTGTTGCTGTTAACGACTTTTACTGGAACTTGAATATCAACATACAGCTTAGCGTGTCGACGAGCCTGTTGAGGACCCCTGTGGCTGGATAACTCGGCATGAGGCTTTTAGAGACTGAACAAGTGATAAGCGTAGCTTGCTATGGATCAATGGCAAGCCAGGTTCAGGGAAACCAAAACTTCGGAAGCTTGAGACCCAGCCCAGTAAGAAAAGATGCCGGGTTTGTTCCTATTATCCTTCCTTGGATGAAGTATCAAACTTCAGAAGGCCCTTCTGGGGTTCTATAGGTCGTTTCACTTCCAACTTTTGCAGTACCCCTCAAACAAAATGGACAACATTCCCACTTCATTTGAAGAAAACCCAATAATATTAGCATAGCGGGTAAGGATTGATGGTGGCATGAAGAGGAGCTCCCATAATCTTTTTTTCATCATCGCGGTTGAACGTCTTGCAAGAACGACTTGTATGACTTTCGTGGGCACTTTGGTCGACTGTCTATGCCTTCAACAGCATCAGAAGCCAGGCGGTAGTGGGCCTGGGCGGGGTAGAACAAGCTCTGTAGTTTGTAAACTAGTTGTTGACGAATCCAATATTGCATAGCAGGGATAGCGGATGATTTGATCTTCAAGTATTTGAAACTTTGCGCGGCGAGTAGGACCAATCGTTCCGCCACACCAAGGCATGACACATATGACAAGGATCAAAAACCGAGAGGGAATTTGAAATAGAAAAGCCTACAAAAGAGAACTGGGCATTTATCTGCATTCCGGGCCCGGAGATGCCGATTCCCAGCAAAGCCTCGTACGCAAGGCAAGGGCACATTCGCGACCCAGCTGGTGGTTCATCAAAGATGCGTGACTACAGTTCATTTCCGTGGCGCTAGCATCTGGACCGGCGCCAGAAAGCCGACGGAAACGGCATGGACGGCATAAACGGCTTGGGCGGCACTTGCGGCACCGGGGAGCCGACCCTGATGGAATTTTGGATTGTGAGCGGTTGGCAACAACCGAACTGTGATGCTGCGAGATGTGAAGAAGAAGGAAGAGTAGATCTGGGTTGAAGTGTAAAAAAGGGCAGAGTTCGGGCGTTATACTTCTTAATATGTTCAAAGCTTGCGAGTGCCAAGATGCGAAGCAGGTGCAAGTCCATGCACGCGCGGTGTCTCAGGTTGTGCTCGTTTCTCAGCACTGTGCAGGTGTACTGAGTTATTCACTCTGCACAAGTGGACATGCTGGTGGATAAATCGGGATACGATGAGGCGGTGCTACCCCCAGCCGGGGGGTGGGTGGGCCTCTTTTGACCAGGCGATACGTCAGCCTTGAAGCACGTCGTCGTGACCCATCACTCGACGATCAGAGATGCTTCTCTTGTGCATATACGAGGCCAATGGCATTGGACGCCTCCGTTGCACACAGTGACTCGAGTTGTGCTGTGCACAGCCAATGGATGCGGATGGCTTGGTGTTTGTGGCGGAGACGCCACGCCACGGGCACTTTTCGTCCCCTTTATCCCTAATAACGGCGTGAGCCACTGTTACAAGCCGGGGCCGCGGCCAAGACCGCGCTGTCATCCTCACATTAATTCCTTCGTCTCAACTTCATTAATCGGATGATGGCCACGGGCTCCCCTCGGATGTGACATGGACGCTCATCCCACACGCTTGAGACACGCTCCTTGGCTCCGAAGGGCGTTTCCTGCTTCCTTCTTGCTGTTCCCCTGCGCGCCTGTCCCCAGATCGACAGCACCATCGTAGCCACAGGTCAAAAGCCTGTTGCAGCGAGTCCAGGGGCCGTCCAACCGCAGCTCGGAGGCCGTGGGGTCCGTCATTCGCACTGCTGCACTGGCCAGGCCAAACCACCCAAACGGTGAGCCTACGCGTACCATGTGCCGTACCGTGCTACAATTTAGTGGATACCAGCATTAAAAAATAGCCCAGAGAGGCGTTGCTTGGCCTCACGCCCGCCACCTCACTTGCTGGGGTGTCTCTCACTGTCTTATGGCCTGCTGCGACCTCCTTCTTTCTTGTTTTCTACACATCGTTCGCTTCTTCGACTGTTGAAAAGGAATCCCTTCGTTATTCTTCTCCCTGCTCGCCTCATTCGTTTCGGGCTTGCACTCGCCGCTTCCATCGTCCCGTCTTGGCCCACACTCGCAAGGCTCTCCTCGCCTCTCCTAATACTCCCAACAAACTCGGTCCGCGACCTCGCACCAACCGCCATCATGCGTGTCCAGCTCAAGCACATCCTCCCCGCTACCCTCTTCCTCTCCGGCGTCCTGGCCGCTACCAAGGACGCCTCCGAGACGGGCACCGCTGCCGCCGCCACCACCAACGAGGCCAAGGCCTCTGCCACCGGCGACTCGACTGCTACGGCCACTGGCGACAGCAACGCAACCACCGACGCTGCTGAGACCACGGCCACTGGCGACAGCAAGTCCGACTCCAACAACTCCGATTCCACCAACTCCGACGGCAAGAAGACCACTGCCAAGGCCTCCAAGACGACCCAGGTTGCTGCCACAGACACCTGGACAGCCCAGATCCAGAAGACCACTGCCCCCGATCTTGAGGGCGCCGCATTCTCCTTCAGGGACAACAACTACATCATGGTCACCCTGTCCGTCAGCGCTCTGGCAGCCTTGTCTCTGCTGTGAGCCATTAGGGAACCATCTCGTTTTTTTTCTGCGGGACCGCGCAAATGGAATGGACCGTACACAAGACGCATAAGCCACCGGGAAAGATGGGCACAGAGTTTCACATCGACATTTTTTTTTATTATTCTGGGTGTTTGGGAGTTTTGGCTTTGTTGACACAACACTATTTGCACCTCGGCGGCGGAATGGAGGATAATAGCAAGAGTGCGTTGTGGCGCTGAGACACTTCATTTGTGAGCATACTGGAGGCGCAGGGAAAGCAAAAAAACAACGATCCAATCCACCACCAGGAGGCATGAAGTTTCCCAGGGCTAAAGGAAAGAAATTGGAGGCTTATAGTGGCGGTGGTGGGGATAATAATAGTATTTTTTTTGTACAGCATGTACAAAATGGATAAGAATTGCGACCGCTAAATATTTATGCCAGCTTTGTGCCATTCGGTGCTTCTAAAAATGCCCCGTGTGCCCCTGGAGAAAATGGGAATGGACGGGAAGTGCGGCCCCACCAAACTCGGGAGATGCACCAGGCCGGTACTCCGGAAGCCGAGTTCAGGGTTCAGAGAGCAGGGGGTGATTTATATCGAGGACCTCCTTGGCTGAGATAATACGCTTGCTCAAATGGATGGATGGTTATTTGTTAAACTTCTTTATGAAGGAATTGGACACCAAGCGTAAAAATAGAAGGCAAAAGGAGACGCGACAAATCGGAAAAGGATATCAATTGCTGACACCTGTTTGAATTGCAATTCAACACACTGTCCTCATTGTCCGAGCCATTCTGTTGCTTCATATCAAAACCGAGGTGGCTAAGCGAATCCATGGTCGCATCGAAATTCGGGCAATTCATGCGATATTCCAGTCAACAACAATCTAGATCTATCAATGCAGTAGTACGTACAGTGCCTGTGCTAAAGGATGGTATGATTACGTTTGAGGAGATAAGGCATCATTGTCACACATCAACAACACCTTCGATGGTAACCCGGGGCAATCAAGACTCTCAACCTGACTGGCTAACAACCACAGTGTGATGAGACTCGCACATGGCCCCCCCCTCCCCAGCATTCTTATCTTACCAACTCGCAATCGCTGCCTGCACACTGGGGAGATGGTTTACGCGAGCGGCCTAGGCCACGCCTGGAGATCCAATAACAGCGCCCTCCATCGACGTCATGGGAAGCCTCCCCGCCATTGCACCATGACGGGAGATCAAATCATTCAGGTCCCCCACTATTTTGCTTTTTTTTCTCTTTTCTTTTCTTTTCTTCGGTCTGGTCACTGGAGCGCGTGAAACCATAGAGACGCTGGGGCGACATCCCATGCCTGCGTGCCCAAGACACGGCCCTCCCCCCCTCCCCCCACTCTCGCCGGGAGGTCCCTACGAAGCTGGGCAGCAGCTGTTGGGAGCTCCCCGAGTTGATGCCCACGGGTGGATAAGCGTAAGCTCTAGATGTTCTAGCCCTCCGAAAAATGTGAACTGGGGGGCCACGGAATAGGGAAGGGAGGGAGGGGGGGGAGGGGCGCTTTAGGCTTTTGCCGGTACCTGTGGCCCGCTGCAGCTCACTGGCACGGCGCTGTCAGGCACTGTAGGTGCTGCCGTTCTTGCTGCTAGCGTGCCTGCTGCTGCTGCTTTGCTCCGGAGCTGGGCCTGCCCCGGGGCTCTGTCTCGTGTCTGGGGGGCAGAGGAACCTGGCACTGTGGAGCCCTGGGCGATGATTCACTGGGCGAGTGTGCATCATTAGTGCCCTTGACGTGCCTTGCATCCAAGTCCAGAGTCCAGTCGCTGCTGTCCATCTGCCATCCGCCATCCGCCATCACCACTCGCGCTTCCCGTTTTCCAAAATTTCTCAACTCCCGCTTTTCTTGCTTCATCCCCTTTCACTCCCTCCTGTCCTTTTCTTCGTCGCCATCGCCGCCGCGCATTCCTCCGCTCCTGTCCTGCGAGCCTTGCTCCGTCACCTGTCCACTCCCGCTTTGCGCCAGCCCCAGTGCTTCTTCCTTCCACGGCTGGTCCCCGCCATCCCACTGTCGTCATCGCGCATCCTGTCCAACCTCCAAATGTTCTAGCAGTCCATACTCCCCCAAGCACCCTCCCACATTAACAACAACGACGACAGCGACAACAATAAACTCTGACCGGATACTCAATTTGACAAATTTGATAGCCGATACTACCCTTCTTCAACATGGCGCAGGCGCACCCCACCTTTATCAATCTTCCGCCTCCAAGCTCCAGGCCAGACACCCCGTCTGAGATGCCGTGCGTCGCCCCATTCTCTGCTTTCTCTCCTCCCCCGTTTTGATGCGCGATGTCGTCGCCTGCAAACAAATTCACAAAGCTCACTCCATCGTAATCTACAGCGGAACCCCCACAAGCACCACAACGTCACTTTCTGCCCTCTCTACCACCGCGATCAAGGATGGCCACCGCGGCCACTTTCCCCCCGGTTCGCTGAGTCGCGGCCACCAGCACAACCCTTCCACTACCAGCCTCGAGGCTGAGCGCGCCGATCGTATCTCCCGTCTTGCGGGCCTCGAACGTGTGTCGACCCTTCGCGCTCCTCCCCAGGGCTCTGCGCCCGGCGGTGCCTCGTCCAACTCGCCGCAAACCACCCCGACGTCGACGACTGGTTTCCCGCCAAACTTCCCCGCGACGCAGCACCTGACGCCCGCCTACTTTGATAGCAATGGCCAGCCAGTCGCTGTCACCAAGATGAGCACCGTTGGAACGGCCAGCGCCACAGAGAGCCACGTGGATGAGGACGGGCGCACAACCGCCGGCGAGCACGACGAGGACATGCTGAGCACCGGTACCAACTATCGCGAGGGCGAATCCGTCACAAGCATGGGCGGCTACGCTGATGTCATGGACGAGGACCTTGATCGCCTCACTAATCGCTCCGTCGGCGGCTACGAAGATCGCATGGGCTACGAGGACCGTATGAGCGACGACGGTTCTGCTTCCCTCGTTGGCTTTGGAGAAGGCGCCGGGAGCACCGTCTCTGGACCAATCTACCACCGTCGTCCCGTGCCCAACTCTATTACTGCGCAGCAGATCTGGGGTCTCGAGCGAACAAATTCTGGCCTCAGCGACTCGCGGCGCGAGAGAGAAGCGCATATGAGCGGAGACGCTCCGGTCAGTGTCTCCGCCCTGCAGGAACGGCGGGATGCGCGCATGGTGGACGGCGTGGTAGCTGATTCCGAGCATGATTCGTTTGTCGATACCACGTTCCGAGGGCCAGTTCCCATCTCAAGTACACAATCGCAACCTCAGTCAGGCGGAGCCCAGGAGGCAGCCGAGAGTATTGTGCAAAGATTAGATAGCGGCGAGGCCAGGACAGGTGCGCCTGGCCTCGGGCCTGGGAGAAGTGGCGAACCTCTGGGGAAGTTTTATTTTGAGGGCGACAAACGAGAGAAGTAATTTATAAGTCCAAGGAAATATGTAGTAGCAGCGCCGCGAGGCATAGAAGGGTTTGAGGGTGGCGATGACGAGTTGAGAAAAGTGCTGCGGTCCGGGTTTCTTTTGTCAATCACTCGTTCTGGACGATGTATGATATCTTTTGCTTGTATTCGATTCGAGGCTCGATGATTCCCAGCGAGGTAAACCGCCTCTCGCAATACCACTATCAAATCAAATTGGGTTTGCCCTGAAGGGGCGTCATGACAACTTGGTTCACAAGAGAATAAGCCATACCTGTTCTATTTCTGGTCAGCGAATGCCTGACAGGCCAGATGCTATACTATACTGCCGTAAATGACTGTTATGCTTGTTTCCACCCCTTCTGGGTTCGAGAGATAAAATACCCAGCTTCATCTATGCTACCTCGTGCAAGGGTAACCACCCGTCCTAATTGCGGCTCCAATTGCTTTAGCCGCAACTTAACCCCCCCCACCCCCCCCCCCCCCCCCCCCCCACCCCCCCCCCCCCCCTCCCATGAAAGGCGCTCCATATCGTGCCCTTTTTTATTTTAATTATTAATGTGACACTATATGCATAGCAGGAGATACTTGTATGATAGCGAGCACGAGCAAAGTAAAGAAGGATTTAAAATATTGAGCGGTTGTGTAGGAGAGTGCGTTAAAATTGTTTGCGTGTAGTTCTCTGAGCTGTCGTCGGCGCGAACGCGCATTTCATATGCTCTCTTAGCCACTTATTGTATCCCAAGGTACAGTGGGGTTGCCTTGTCTATTACCCTGATTAATGTCCTGCATTGATGTTCACTATTGCCCAGGTGGGAATGCATCTCAGTTCTCTGAGGAGAATATGGCCGACTTCGAGCAAAGCCTCGAGGGCTTTTGTCCATCAGCCGGGTTATCTTTGCGGTTCCTTCAAGAGCATCTCTGTTGACTGTTTTTTTTTTTTTTTCAATCCTTTGGTTTGGCGCGCATATTGACTTCTGGCTTCTTTCGGAATAGCTGCTTCTATGATTGTTGCTTGGACCTTATCCTAAGAGCCCGACAGGCTTTTGCCGTCGACACCAACACATCTTTGAAACCCATGGATGCCGCTATTCGGTGCATTTTCCTGCGACCTGCAGAGTAAAAGCGAGATGTGTGTGCTTGGATTGAATATTCTAGTAGGGCTACTTGAGGCTGCGCAGTACGAATGCGAAGCTGCAGATCAACCCTTGTCATTGGCAAGTCACCAAGTTCATAAGTGTAGATGCACACTTTATCCATTGAAACCCATTCCTCCAATGTATTTGCATCAATAATATCCATTATTGCCCATAGGAATTTATATAATTAAATAGAACTCGATGCTCGTTCCTGCACACGCATAGTTCTTGCTTAGAATGATGCCGTAAGTAGAAAATCGCCTTGAAACTAATCTCGAACTTGGCAAGAAACCTCTTGGATTTAGGGCGTTTGTAGTGAGCAGGCGTATTCAATTGATGACGCTTGTTGATTCTTGCCTCAAGTCCGACATGTCGCCGCTGACTGACTTGGTCGATTTTGGCCTTCAACTTTGCGATTTCTTTTTGCATGTTTGAGTTCGCAAGCAACCCAACTCGATCCCATAGCTAAATCTAAATCCAGTGCGAGTAATGAAAAGTAACAAAAAATATCCTCGATTGGCCTGTTTTCATTGTTGAGTTTCCCGTGCTGCATATCCGACCAAGCATAGCCCCACCAAACTTGTATTGTGTGCGATGTCCTAATATCACGCAAGTACTCCCCATTCCATATGCAGCTTCACCGACAAGAAGCTCCGTGTTTCCAAAGAATGCATAGTTTGAACCGCCCGCGTTCTTAATCACAAAATGAAACAGCTTGCAGAGCGTCTCAATATAAACCATTACTTAGTTGTGTGTGACCCAACTGCCCTTCTTCATCTCATCAAACAAACACCAACATCTACTGCTGCGAGTTGAAGAGTTCAATGACCAAAAAGAGTCTCCAATGATGCCCCGTTTTCTTATCGACATTCACTAGGTTGGATTGCAGCTGCAAGCACACAAAAGTGGAGGTGTGCAGGTCCGTCAAATCCGCCAGAGCAGTAGTGTATGTAACCAAAGGTTTAGCATGCAAAGGTATTTTAGCGGTGAAAAGAGGATCATAATATAGAGTAAATGATTGCAACTAAGAAATAGGGAGAATATCGAGAGTGAAAGTGCTATACCCTTGTTATCATTATTGTTATTATGTTACTTGTTTAGTTACCCACTCAACACGCTCTCGAGTCCAGCACTATCAACAGCACTCCCCCTCTGTAAGCAATGTTGCAATCATCCCAACTTCATCCCGCCTTGCTCTTAAACCACTCCTCTTACGTGCTTGGGAGGCCGTAAACGCAATCACATCGCATCTGTCGTAATCATCCGCACGCGTCCGGAGCAGCTGCGGAATCGGCCGGGCTGGCGGTGCTTAAAAAGTTGGCGCGGAGCTATCCATCCAACGGTCCACGCTTCTTTTCCAAACAGCCAGACCATCTGATACAACAGACCTTGGTTTCCGCCACAATGCCCACCGCAGCTCAGCGAGTGGCCGTGATAGGCGCCGGTCCCAGCGGGGCCATTGCAACGGATGCTCTTGTCAAGGAGCAGGTGTTTCAGACGATTCGCGTGTTTGAGCGAAGATCAGGCATCGGTGGAACATGGCAAGTACACACAAGGGCACTGCTCACTTACACGGCCGGCCAGCTAACACAACCGGGCTCTGCCGCAGGATTCACACACCGCACCTCCCTGCCGGTGTCCCATCGCTCGGCGACTTGGTGGCCGGGAACGCAGACGCTGCGGTGCCTGTCCCGGAGCAGCTTCCGGGCGTGACCCCCCTGTCGGAAGCCGTCAACGGACACCAGAGCCGGTTCTCGGACACGGCCATCCACGAGAACCTGCACAGCAACATCACCCCGTCCATCATGAGCTTCACCCGGGAGCCGTTCCCGGACAAGCTGTCGGACCGCTCGCTGGCCGAGTTCGGCCCCGGCGCCCCCTTCCGCCACCACGCGACCATCCGGGAGTGGGTGGAGGGCATCTTCGCGCGCGGCGGCCACAAGAAACTGCTGGAGCTCGACACAACCGTCGAGAAGGCCGAGAAGATCCAAGGAGAGTGGGTCCTGACGCTGAGGAAGGTGGTCACCAGCCGCAACTACTGGTGGCAGGAAAGGTTTGATGCCATCGTCGTTGCGACGGGTCACTACAACGTCCCCTGGTTTCCCGAGATACCGGGCCTCCTCGAGTACGATAGGAAGTTCCCCGGCGCCATTCAGCACAGCAAGCATTTCCGGAGCGCGGAAAAGTTTAGAGGAAAGGTACGTGCCAGTGCCAGTGCCAGTGCCAGTGCCTCCAGCATCACTTGATTCTGCATGTACATGTTTGGCGCACGTTTTGAGCTAACTCGAGCCACAGAGGGTTGTGGTCCTGGGCGCATCAGTGTCCTCGCACGAAATCATACACGAGATTCTAGACTATACCGATGGCCCGGTTTATGCGTCCATCCGCGGAGAGCCTCTCCCTGCCTTCGGCTGGGAACCATTTACGCACCCAAAGATTGCCGTCAAGAAGGGCATCACCCGTTTCGACGCCGAGACGGGGCGCATTCATTTCAGCGACGACTCGTACCTCGACGGCATAGATCATGTCATTTTCGGGACCGGCTTCACCTTCAGCCTGCCCTTCCTCCCAGGCGTTCAAGAGCGCATCAAGCACGCCTACCGCCGTCTCCCCGGCGTGTACCAGCACACCTGGAACATTGAGGACCCTTCGCTGACGTTTGTTGGAATGGTACGTGTATTCCCTGAAGGGAGGAGAAAAAAGAAGAAGAAAAGAACCATAACCCCGAAGTTACATTTTATTTCAATGCTAACTGTCTTCTCAGCTCGGGGGCGGCTTTACCTTCCGCGCGTACGAGTGGCAGGCCGTCGCAATCGCGCGGCACTTGGCCGGGCGAGCCAAGGCGCTGCCCACGATCCCGGAACAGCTCGAGTGGGAGAGGCGGCGGGTCAGCGAGAGGAAAGGAGGCAAGGATTACTACTCGATTGCGCCCGACTACGCCGAGTTCTTCGAGTTCCTGCGGAGCATTGCCGGGGAGCCTGCGCCGGGCACTTCAGGCCGAACTCTACCCCCGTTTGATCCGAAGTGGCTCGAGGTCTGGGCCGGCATGGTGGCGACCAAGCTTGAAGGGTGGGAACGGAAGAGAAAGGCAGCCGAAGGGGTTGCAGGTTCTGTCAAGGCTAAACTATAACAAACAGCCTATTTCTTTCAAGTTTTGGTGTCATCTCGGAATTGGAATTTACGTTACTGGTTTAACATGACAATTCTCACAACCAAGTCAGGAACCAGAACAAAGTGTACTAAAACAAGCCTCTATTCTTCTTATTGGCGACTCTGGCGAAAAAGAAAGGGAGAAAAAACCCCACCAAGCTGTCAAGGTTGAACCGACTACAAGCGTATAAGTGGTCCGTCGCTGCTGACAATACCAAGCGAGGAGCGAGAGATGTCAGCAATGGAATTGCAGCCAGCCAACTGCATGCAGTGCTTAAACTCTTCGTACAGCAAGTCCAACACCTTTTTAACACCTTCTTCTCCATCGTACTAAGGATTTGTCAGAAAAGAAGGAAAGAAAGATGTCGATAAACTCGGTTGAGCACGCAAGACTTACCGCCAGTCCCCAGATGGGAGGTCGTCCGATCCAGACACACTCGGCGCCCAGGGCCAAAGCCTTGAAGATGTCCGCGCCGTTCCTGATGCCGCCGTCGATGTGGACGTGAATCTTGCCATTGGCGGCCTTGACGCACTCGGGCAGCGCGTCAATGGTGGCAGGCACCTCGTCGAGCTGGCGGCCCCCGTGGTTGCTCACGATGACGCCGTCGCAGCCGTACTGGACGGCGAGCTCGACATCCTCGGCCGTCAGCACGCCCTTGACCCAGACCTGCATGCTAGTGACGCTCCGGAGCCAGGGGATCTCGCGCGCCCACGAGTGCGCCTCGGACACGAAGGCGTCGGAGCCCGTGGTCGGCGTGATGTTGGCCACGTCCTCGGGCGACATGTCCACCATGGGGAGGCCCAGGCCCTCGGGCGGCTTGAAGCGGTTGCGCGTCTCGTTGTAGCGCACGCCCATGACGGGCCCGTCGGCCGTCAGGAGGATGGCGGCGCACCCGGCCGCCTCGGCCCTCCGGATGATGCGCTCCTGGAGCGCCCGGTCCCGCATCGTGTACATCTGCATGGCGTGCTCGATGGCGCCGGCCCCGAGCCCGGCCGCCCGGATGTCCTCGATGGAGTTGTTCACAAACGTGGACACGCCCATGTGGACGTTGCGCCGGCCGCACGCCCGGCTGGTGGCCAGCTCGCCGTCCGGGTGCGCCAGCCCATGCGCCGCCGTGGGCGACACGCACAGCGGGAAGTCGATCCTGCGGCCGAAGACGCTCGTCGACGCGTCCGCCTTGGACACGTCGACGAGCACCCGCGGCCGGATCCGGTACTTGGAGTAGGCCGTGCTGTTCTCCGCCACCGTCACCTGGTTGCGCGCGCCTCCGTTGTAGAAGTCTGCAGGAAGCAAAGTCGGGCCGCCCCTTTAGCACCTTGGCATTTGGGTGAGATTCTCACGGGTGGGAGGCAGAAAAAAAAAAAACACAAACCTCTGGCCATGACCGACAGCCGGCTCGACGCCGCCGTCTCGACATCCTTGATGCTGAGCATCAGCTCCTGAGTCAGAATCGGGTCCATCTCTGTCGCTGTCTGAGGGTTGCCTCTGCCCGTTGATGCTTTTTTGGAGCAGTGCGCATGACTATATATGATAAATGATAAAGTCTCATGGTGCGTATGCTCGTAAGCTTCAGGGCCCGGTGTCGAGTCTTGATGCCGTCAACTCCATTGGTGCCTTCAACCCAGCACCGAAGCGGGGGACGGCCGTGATAACCTCAAGTGTAACATGTGTCTGAGTCAGCCGGAGCTGTTATCTAAACTCCCCGGCACTCATCAGCCGCAGCGGCGTGGTGGTTTCCTTGTCAAAGACATTGCGCCCTGTCAACGTGATTGCGAGTTCGTCCTCGTTTGCTCACTAATCTTTCCAGAGTGTGCTGATTCCACGGTTCGGTAGCTTCCCGTTCAAGTATGGCATGTCTCTTCTGACATAATCTAACTAATCAGATTTGGCTTTCTCTCTCTCTCTCTCTCTCTCTCTCTCTTTCAGATATTAGCCGTGTACAATAGCAGTCATCGCTTGGCAAGATAACACGTTGCGATTGATGGCCTTTTCCTGCTCGCCGCGTTCACTGGTCTCTCATCTCTGAAGTGATTGGCCATCTTAACCAAATCCAAGATGCAAGAGGAAAGAAGTAAAAACAATCTGGCCCTTTTCGTGTGCAGAATCTCCTTTCAGAGTTCTGGAACAGTTGTAAACAGAATATTTAGTGGACATGGCTATTCATTCATCGAGTATGTGCAGCACTTGTGAAGAAGATGATGAATGCACCCAAAACCCCATTAATATTATCCCGTCTCTCACTGCGCTCAATGTGAATCAAGCGTCATCTCTCCTAACCCTCGCTACCATGAAAAGACAAGGCCTGCTGCTCCTTCGGCGGTGTGCTCCTGTTCCGTTCGATGCTCGGTCAGGCAACGCAAGCGAAGTGCTAGCCCTCGCGCGATTTGTAAGCTGATACACAACCCGCGCGCGCATCCTTATCTCTCCGGCCGCCGTGCAGTTTTCTCTTCCCTCGCACGCTCGAGAGAGAGAAAGAGAGATGACGTAGCGTTGCATTCGGGCCATGCATACATGATGGGTTTCGGGTTAGACGCCTTTCGAAGGGGGCAGGCAAGTCCTCTCAATCAAAAGTCACCCCGGGTACACACCGAGAAACGACAATCCGGGCCCAGCCACGATCGGATAAACAGCAAGTTACCACCCCCCCCCCCCCCCCCCCCCCAAAGCCGTTGATTTCCGCAAAACATCGCGGGGATGGGGTAACGCAAAATTCCTACTTGTCACAAAAAGTACAACACCAAGGTACCGGCGTTGCTTTGGGCGTGCAACGAACGGCAAGGTGTCGTCGCAGACCTCACACGCCCCCCAAAGATCCGTCAAGACCATCTTCTCCGTTGTTCAGGTCTAGGGCTCTCCCTTCGGAGCATTGCTGTTTCGGCCGGGATAATATGCAGAAGGGAAGGAATCCTGGAGCTTCACCGCACGCAAGGATGGATGGGTTGTTGAATCATGCTGCGGACCGAGCATCGCCGCCGGGGGGGCATCAGACTCATCCCCCCGCGCCGTTTTGCACAATGCCCTTCTCCATCCAAGACAGCCTCTATTGTGCGGAGAGACATCCCGGATAGGGTTGACCGTGAGGGGTTGCCCTTGCATCAAACCGTCTCTCCCCGCTGGCTCATGTGATGTCGTTGCCGTGAGGATCAAACATATCAGAGTGCGGAGCATTCATCAAAGCCACTGGCGGGAACAATTTACATCATGTATACCATCACGAAAAACGGGGCACGAAACAAAGACACTCGTTGTGGTTTCTCATGGGGTACCGTGTCCCCTCTCGCTCTGAGCGATTTGTATTCATCAATGACAACAATGATAGTATATAGCATCGTAAAGGCCTGACCATGACTGCCTCATCCGCGTCAACACAGCAACCGGAGCTCTCCCCCGCCACCGCATGGAGGGATATGCCCGTCACCGGCGGGATAAGACAAGCTAGAAAACTGAAACAAACATAATCGTCAAAATATGCCTCCGTTCGAAACAAAACAATGAGCCTGATCGATTGGCCGCCCAACCCAGATTGCCTCGCCCCGGGATGCTCCAGTTTCAGATTCCCGGGGGAGAAACAAAACACTAGCAAACAAGAAATGAAAAAAAAAACCCCCCAACATGAGCTCGAAAACAAAACGCCTCTCCATCCGCCCAGTCTGACCCTGGTCTGCCTCATCGCCAGCCCGAGGCGACGAGGATAGTGCAAAATCAATGCCAATGCCACCCGGACCCGGTTTCCGTTTGAGAAACAACAAGCCAACAATTGAGGGGATCTGAAAATCCCGCGTTACTGTCGTGGATACAGTAGGGTTGCCGAAAAGGTGTCTTCCCCGTATTAGAATCCCGCCAGTATCATCCGTTCCACCCCCAGCCATTGGAAATTAAAACTCAGAATCCTTGTAAAAAACGATCATCATTCTGCGTCGCTGTCCAACCTTGTATTACTGTCTGCGTGAGATGATTGCATATGGTGTCCGCGATAGAAACAGTAATGGCGGCGGGGTCCCGAAACAGAAACAAACTAAACATCAAACGATAACAGACTGGTATACCATCTTTGTGTGACGAGGGAAACACAATCGGAAAAAAAAAACATGTGAACGACCTCGCAATCTGATGGGGCCCTCCGTGGGTCCAGTCTTGGCACACGTGCCACGAGTCATTCGCCGGAGAAAACATGAGGTCATAACGTATTAGAGAAAGAGAAAGAAAAAAAAAAAAGAGAAAACGCCTGAAAGTGAGCAACGCCCCATCATGTGCAGGTGATGTCGAGGCCCAATCGACGAGCCATGCCCTGCCAGTCCCATACGGCCATCCAGTCGCCTTGGTCCATAGCCTCCCAGACCGCTTCTAGAAGCTCCGAAACCCGATCGCAGTTTCGCAGCCCAGTGTAGCCCCGGACTGCCTTGAGGGCCGTGCGGATCCTCTCCCGCTCGCTGCTCTCGAAGCAGGCTGTGCCAATGACCAGGCATGGGATGAGGAGGAGAGTCTGTGCGGGGTCTGAGGGCTTGAAAGCCTCCAGGATGGTTAGCGACTCTTCAACGGCGAGCGTGATGCGGCGGTCGTGGTAAGCGGGGCGGCGGCTGGGAGGTGGTGAGGAGGCTCTTGGCGCGTCTCCGGGGGGCTGGGCATCATGTTCATGCATCGAGTTCGTCCTCGACGGATTTCGCGACGAGGGGCAGCTGTTTGGCGTATGCACGCCATTAACAGGAGCTTTGGTCGTACAGACGGTCGCAATCATAGAGGCGCGACGTGGAGGGGCAGTCGCAGCAGGGGCCATCGCGGGCAGCGTGCTGAAGGTCGAGCGTCGTATCGATGAGGCCGACGGTGGGTAAATTGTCCGGAACAGGTAAACCCACATCATCTGTTTGTAAAGCAATCCTACCCGGTCGCGGCTGTCACCTGGCGGGTACTGGGGGGTCCAGTCTCGGATGGCCGAATCGATCTCCGCGGCTCGGTAAAGGCTGGTGTAGTCAACAAGAGGATCCACGGAAGCAGCCATGTTGGCCCGGATGGTGTTTCGGATAGTGGTGATCTGGGACAGGTACTGGAAGAGGCCATCCGCAACGCCAAGTAGCCTGGGAGGGTTGATGGGCCCTGTGGGTTCCCAGTCTTCCGACGAGAGCCGCTTGGTCATCGTCTCGGGGTGCCAAAACAAATCGTCGGCGTAAATGTGATACTGGAAGAACTCCGTGATGAACGTGTGGAACGCGGGGTCCTCCGGAGGGGAGTTCTGGATGAGGGCCTGGTAGGCCTGGAGATGGACGCGGTGCTCGCCTCGGGGGTTGCCCTCAGCTCGGGTCTGCAGGAGCAAGCAGAGCATCTGTCCGTACCTCGCCGACAGCACAGTCTTGTACTCTGGATCGTCCTTGTCCAGCGTGTTTCCCATGTCCTCGTAGAGCCGCTTCATAGCCTCGTCATGGTGGTAATCAGAGCGCTGCTGAAGAAGTTCTCGGCTGGACTGGGGGTTGTCAGCAAGCAGCTTGGCGCCGTACGGTGTGTCCAAGTCGATGTGCTTGCTGCTCACGGCCAGGATCGAGTGCATGAGTCCTTGGTGCTTGTTGGCCAGTTGAAGGATGATATCCTTGAAAGCGTTCTTCGCCTCGCCCTCTACAGTCAGCACGTTGCTCAGGTGAGTGATATAGTGCTTCCAGAAGATCATGTCTTCGTTTGTCTCAACGCCGTGGAAGATCGGCTGCATGGTGATGATGGGAAGGCTCTCTCGTCGTATGCGTTCTACCCGAACCGTTAGCTTGCCGCTCCGTCGCTGCGTCCGTGCAACCTACCCTCTTCGGCCTTCTCCTTGCCGCTTTTCCAGATCTGCTTCTCGTGGTAGCCTTCGCACACCACGGCATTCTTTTCGCAGTTCATGCCTATGAGACGGACATTAGAAAACAGTAGTCAACGCTGGTTGATCAAGGTCATGTCATACATCGAGGCTTGGCTTCGTCACACTTCTTCTTTCGCTTCCGGCAGGTGATGCATCCGGTTTTCGATCGTCCCTTGGTGACCTTGCTGGTACCTACCACGGGAGTGAGAGGGTGCTTCCTTGGTCGTCCTCGGGGTCGCTTCTGCTTGGGCTCGGTCGATGCGGGAACGGGCACCGGAACGGATGCCATCGGGGCAGCCTTCAGGTCTTCCATTCGCAAGTCGTCCTCGCCGGGCTCAAGCTTCGGGATGGTGAGAATGTCATCGGAGCCTTGCTCCCAGCTGCCGTCCATCTCAACATCGTCACGGTCGGCATATCCTGAGCTCCATGAATCGGTGCAAGATGAAGATGTGCTGTGGGCCATGGTTGGGGGTGCAGAGTTGTCCATGGTTATGTCCATGCCGGCGCTGATGGGGGACAGCTGGCCAGCCTGCAATTGGGTTGTTGAAGAAGTAACCATCCAGGCAGCATCCATGGATGTGGGAGAGTGAGGAGCAAGAGCTTCTTCGGACGACATGCTGCGGCTGTCAGACCAAGACAGGCTGCCCTCCTCCGATACTGAAGTAAGTGGGTGTTCCATGGTCGGTCGGTAACGAGAGAAGTTCCCGCCTAGATCTGGGAGACCGAGTTGGAAGAATTGACTGCGACGAGGAGAATCGAAAGCGGCAGAGGCAAGCTAGATGCGTGGCTCGTCGATCATATACGAACTTCGGAGGTCATAGGATGACGACAAGTTGACGAGAAATAGTGGGGATTGGAGTGTGGCGGCGGTGGACGTTAGGTCAGGTCGGACTAGCCATCGACACCAGCACGCCGGCGGGTGATTGAAGCTCCTCGGGTCGCCTAGAACGGGCGACAAGTAACGACGAATACGCTGGTCGAGAATGAGAGGGTTGAAAGAAGATGAGATGGATGGAGGGGCTATGTGGGTGGAGAGGTCTTATTTGACCAGGCTAAGAGGTGACAGGGTGTGGAGGACTGAGATCCAGCAGTGCGCTCTTGGTGCCCGTCAACGCCATCTCCCCACAGCACCATCGTGATCCAACTTGGGATGCTTGACGATGGCCATGCTACCAAGACACCAGAGGCGCACCATGGGTCCTGGGTCGGTCATGGGCCACCGGCCAGACAGGGGCCCTAACAAGCCGCCGCCATGTGCCGCTGGTCCCGTCCTGGACGCCCATGGTGCCCATGAGGCTTGACTGGCCCCCTCCCTGCACTGGTCCGAGCTGACTGGTGACCGGACCTACTATCATCGATGGAGTCTGGGTACATAGTACTGACGCTTGGCCCAGGTATCCACTCGCCAGAGGTGGTGGGGAGGACCCATCCAACAAGCCCTCAAGCCCCCATCCCTCCCCTCCCCTCCCCTCCAAGTCTTAGCGTCGAATGGGGCCTCACCAGCGACGAGGTACTTGGGAGTACAGAGCCGGCCTTCGGCGAAGTGGGACGCTCGTCTTTCGTCCTCAGTTTGAGTGGACTGGGGTTGACGGTGAGCAGGGAAACAGGCAGCGCTACCGGTGCTGGAGCACCGAATATGATGCGCGGCATGGACTAGGACACTGTCCGTCGTCGAATCGACTACTGGCGGTGATTTGAGCCTTGCGGTTTGAGGATGGAGGGGGGACAGTGTCAAAAATGGTATATCCGCTCTGGAGCATGGTGGAGACTCGGGTGTCGTCGTGGTTCGACCATGTGTTGATCGCGTCCACCAAAGTCGCACGACAACAACATCCACCAGCTGGCTCTGTGTCTCGGGCCCTGCGGCGGCCGGCATCTCACTGACAGAATGCAACCCACGGTTCTGTGGTATGATATCATGGCCAGCGTGCAAAAAATTTAAAATTTTTATAGAAATATAAAAATAAAAAATAAAAAAAGAAAGCCGAGAATGTTCTGATTGCAGCTGGGACTTGGATCCGGAAATCCGTGACAGCGGCTGGCGGTTCCGTCCTGCATGTGTTAGCAATGTCGTAGTATGCTCAAAAAGAAAGCAAGGCCTTAAAGACACCCTAAGAGACATGCCTTGGGCAGAGATACATAACAATCATCATGTTCCTATTCGACCGCACCGCCCTTCCCTCTCTCTGAGAGAGCATGGGTACGTGGCTTGGGTGAGCAGGTCGCCAAGCAGGGAGTAGTTTTTCACACTTATGCACCGAAACGTCGAGGAACTACAGTACGGAGTATGCCAACCGAGACGCATTGTGTTCAATAGGTCATAGCAATGCATCCAAATAGGCTTCGGCCCTGTCGTAACGATCGACGCTGCCATTGTCATTTCGGCCTCGGCAATCCCCAAAGGGCATCGGATGCAAAGCCGAAGGAGGGTGGGAAAAGTGCGAAATGGGCTGATTGGTAACGTCTCTTGCTGGCATTGGCCGCCTAGGAAGCATTGGGGGTGAGGGACGGGATATTCGCAAACAACAGCCACAGAAGCCAATGTGGTTGATTGAGGCGCCGGGTTGAAGTGCCGTGTCTCGCAACTCGCAGAATTATGCTTCAGAGATGCTTTTCATGTACAGTGCGCGCCTTCCCAGGATCATGCCGATTATGTGTCGACACACCGTGCTTCTACATATATACACGGTGCGGACCGAGCCTCGCGTGTCCTAGGAAAGTAGGGCTCACAACTGCAGTTGAGGCTCCAAATCGAGTCTTCAAGCAACCGATGTTGAGTCCGTCAACAACGCCCGTCATCATGCTGTGCGATATGTCGCTAGCCTCCGCTGTGTGCTGCAGGCCCAGCTAGGCCCATCGCCACCGCCTGGGTCCAACGTGCAGTTGTGTGCAAATCAGCCTACATGTATGGGCGGCGGGCAGGACAGGACTCTGTGATGTGCAATGCAACAACTGCCCGTTTGGTTAGATCTCGGCCCAGTCTCGACCAAGGGTGCGCCACGATACTCTTCTGCTCCCCGACTCGGCTACTGAAGGCAAAACGATTACGCACTGGGGACGGGACGACACCACGACCCAACAGACAAAGACAGCCAGGCAGACAACCAACAGCATATCCTTCCCGTCCGAAGGCCCCAAAGGTAGAACATGTTTTGGCTGGTAAGCACTTGCTGGAATTCCGCCCCCTTTTCAACGCACCCCAAGGCCTCTCTCCTCGCTTTCGCAGAATGGCAGGGCCTCCATCTTCCATCCAACCCAGCTATGGAGTCGATGCAGCCCGCTACTGCACCAAGTTATTAGCGCACATATGCCTCTCGGCCAGGCTTGATATCCACAGTTTGCCAATTACCCCAAGGTCGCTAAACTTGCCACAGTCCCGGTCTCTCTTTCTTTTCTCCTTTGACAGTCTGCAGCAGCGTGCATGTCCAGAGTAGAGTGGGCATACCCTTCTCTGCATTGTGTCTGATTGCTGTAACCTGTTCGGCCGCTTCACCTTGTCGTAAACCATGGCAGAAACATGGTGGGCCAAATCTCGTCTCTCCCTGGCCCGGGCTCATCCTGGTCGGTGCACGCTCGCCTTCGGCATTGCCCACCGAGAGCCCCGGCTTCAGCGATGAGGGCATTCGTGATTGCTTTTTTCAGGAACGGTGCTGAGCATCTCGTCTCATCGACGTTGCTTTTCCCCATAGCCATCTTAATCCACCGCAAGCATGTGGGAGACAGATGAGGGCGCATCTCCCGCAGTTCAGCATGCCCACACGGACCTTCTGGTGGTCCAGGCGGCCTCTCTTCGTCCTTTTTAGTGAGACAAGGCTTGACTGGGTCGGGCGATCAGCCAAGCCAGCTATCCACTTGATGTGCCGCTGACTGCATTCGATGCCTAGCTGCCACCCTGGCGACACAAGGCGCCTCCAAACCACTCTACTCTATTCTCCTCCACCCCAAACCAGCAACTCCTCCCGTTGACTGCTGAGGAAAGCCAGCAAACCCTGTTTGCGCTGCAGCGTCTCAAATGTACAACCTCCAAAGGCGCCGACGAACCCCCACGGCAGACAGCAAGGATCAACCTCGGCTGGCGACGCAGTGTCACCTTAGTGACCACACTCGCCGTTACATGAGGTAGCATCCGCAAAACTTTGAGCAAATCCCATCTCCACGGCCAAGACGTCAGCCACGACACTCAACGTCGCTCAACAACCCCCAACGGTAGTCCTTAGGTTTTGCTTTTCCGCAATGGCGGGGGGGCAGAAACCCTAGGTAGCTAAAGATGCAATCCCCTGGCCGTCCTGGGAACATGTCCAGGGCTTATTACTCTGTGCTTTAAGTGGACCACCAACTAAACCATGTCACCTCATACAACCCTGGTCCTTGCCTTTTGGGGCTTCAAATGTGGCATCAAGGTCTCTTTTCGCAGACCTTGGTGTGTCCAGAGAACAGATGCACATCGTAGCATTTAAACGTGGCCTGCATTAGGCCTCTGCGAGCCTTTTCAGGAGGTTTCAGAACGAGACAGCAAACAAAGAGATCTGGGGTTGGGGGCGCACTGTCGGAAATGTCGATGCGACGGGCCATGTAGTCAATTGCCTTTGCTACAAGACAGAGCGCAAATAACATTCATCCGCAGACGTGATCCCCGCAGCGCCATGACCCTCTCCTTCGCTCCAATGAACGAACCACTCTCTCAAATCTACTTCCCGGAACAACCCAAACTGTATTTTCCTATTGGGAGATGCTCTCACGCTCAGCGTTCCTTGTGGGGGCCTGACAGGACAATCAACGGACATAGGTGGACAAAGGGGCAGAGACTGGCATCCCTGCATGCTTTCGCCAGGACAAACAACCACTACCGCATTTGTCAATAATCCGGCTTGCCAAAACAAGTAACCCTCCCACCTCGCGTGGTCGGCTTAGGTTGGACCCCTTCCTTTGATGAGCAGCCACAACGGTTTCCAGCCAGTCCGCTGCTAGTCCAGAGCATCGGGCTAGCAGCTACTGGTCAGCCACTCAATGCTAGGTGTTCCAGCCGATGAGGCAAGGATGCGCACCCGTTGCGATTTCTCAATTGATCCAACAATAAGTGTCCCGAGTCAAGATGCACATCCAATGAGGTAATAAATCGTCGGACACGAGGAAGCCAGCAACATGAATCAAGAGACTCGTGCACTTGCCGCTTAGAATTCACGTAGATCCACAGGGATCTGCGTCCACCAAAGCACCCACCCTCATCCATCAACAAGGACTCCAGAGGGCTACTGCGAATCATCTGGCGAACAGATGCAAGCAAATGCTCCAAAAGGCTCGACCTTGAGCTACGCAGCCCCCTACTCCATAGTTGCGAGCCGTAGCCACCTAGGGGGTACGTACTCCAAATAGCGCAATCCTCGATCATACCCTTCTCGGACTAGTGGGCTGGCGGCAAAGACCAAGGAGAATCCATGTGGATTGATGAGAAGGAAAAGTACTTGGAGGTACTTGCCGGTCGGGGCAGACCAATCACCAGCCAGTTCTCTCAATAGTTTGACCTGGTCTCGTTGGCTGAGTTAGAGAAACATCCTGTTGGCATTTCTGTTACCTCTCTTTGGAGTATCTGGGTTGCTTCCACCCTCGAAAATTGGCAATCCCACACCGTTCCCATATGCACCAATTGCTGACTGAGAGATACGAACCGCGATGGACGAGAGCCCCAGTCAACCACTTCCTCAAGCAGACCCCCCCGAAGAGTATGTTCACAAGACTTTCACAGGGGACATTATTGACCCATCCGTGAGATCCATCCGAGACAGCTCGTTCGCCAAGTCGAGTACCCGGGGCAACAACAATAACACATAGTCGGCAGTAGGTGACGGAGAAACAATCGTGCATCACAATGCATATCAAGTAGATTCGAGATGTTTGTCCTCTCACCGCCCGACGTTGTGGCTCGGGCGGTCTGGACACACAGCGCGTTTGGGTTTGGGTTTGACGGCGCCCAAGTCAAGGTGCGGACCGTGACTGACTCCCGTCTTTTCCCTAGCTTGGCGACTGGGCGGGCGAATGGACCCAACCAGATGGCCGGCTGCTAATCTGTCCGAAGAAACGTGCTCTTCAAACGACGTCATTCTTACCAACCCTCTTTGTGCCCCTGCGATATTAGCGATGAGGCGGATTCTCACCAGCCGATACCCTAGGTGCAGGTAGTTGTCAACCAGATTATTCTCGAGACCGGGCTTGAAAACTATTCTCGGCCTAACCCCTTCCTATTTTCAAGTCAGGGCTTCAAGGCACCATGGTCTACCACGAGATGGCGCGCGCGATCTCTTCGATCCCTGGTGGTGAGCGGACCTGCAGCATTGACACGCATCATGTCGTTGGATCTCGTCATCTGGGGTTTCGCCAAACAGAGGACCCTGGCGATCCCTCAGTGAGGCGCATGCCTGCGCTACCACCCTGCTGGTCTCGATCTTGTTGCAGACTGATCTGACGTATCTGGTCCACCTGCGTCGCAATGTGTGTGCAGTCGAGAGCTCGTATCCAGAACTCCAGCAGTGCTGAGCAAGCCGGATAATTTGATGATGGAGGGCCTGCCGTTTGGCCGCGATGAATGGCCACCGGTCCGACACAGGCGCTACCGCTATGTGGTTCGATTCGCAACTTAGCATCCCCACCTGCCATGACCAAGTCGTCAACTGACACCCTACCGAGCCCAGCAGATCCCAGCCTACCGCCCCATGCCAGCGCCACACTTTTAGCATGGACCCGTCTGATGTTGAGACCCAACCCGGAGCATTCAGCCCAAGCATGTCAACGAGGATGAAGCTGGCACAAGAGCATCCAAACTTCGATTGACTCGCTGTTAGCTCGTCGGGCGACCAAACATTTGAATTAGAGGGGAACGGTAGATTTACCTGCCACTGGCCAGCCCGGGCCGGGCTGATCGCCCAGTGGTATACTCGGCCCGGGAAAGATGCGGTGAAGCAGTCTTACTACATACACTGCTACCGGCGGAGAATTAGAGTGCTTCCCTCCCTTCCTCAATGCCCTTTTGGAGTTGTGACACCCAAACGATGGTGCCAATAAGCCGTCTCAAGCCACCCAGGTGTGGTGGGATGAGGCACTCCTCCCCACCCAAATAACATGTGATGGTGGCGCTTTGAAGGGGGAACTGGACGAAGCTCCGGTCGCCAACGGATGGAAGCGCAACAGGAAAAGGAAGATAGGTATTGCAACACGCAAAGCACAGGCGCTGGCAATGATTTACCAGCGGCCCGTCGGCGATGGATGAGCCCTGTCGCGATGGCCTGGGGACAGACCTGCCAGAAATGTCTCCGGGCAGGGCCTGCACGGTTGTGCATTTGCAATGCCCCAGCCATCAAAACTACCCGTAGGTTCAGATCCCAAAAATCTCCGTGCTCTGCAGGTTCGAAGGCAGACGCTTGGGGCAGTGGGCCGTGCTGTGTGACCTTTTCTAGATTGTGATAGATTGGGGCGGATAAATGATGGGTGTCATTGCCCAACCCTGGAACCTGGAAGTGTTTCTGATAGCCACAACAACACCAAGGCATGCCAGCCCAAACGCAACGACTAAGCCTTAAACCTCTTAACAGATGGGAAACTCTGTCGCAGCGGGGAGGTTGGGCCGTTTTCGGGTTGCTCTTCTCGACGAAAGCAAAACGTACTCGCGAACGAGCGCATACTCTCTGCTTGCCATATGCGGTCACGGCCGCCTTGCTAGATTTAGCGCCGGATCAAGCGATTCGGTTCGCATGAATTCCTTGCCTTTGACTTGTCTCTCACCTGAATGCATGTTTCGGAAGGATACGTACTGCTGCTCGGTTACAGAGGGCAGATATTCGTCATCGTGGCTTCATTGGCTGGCGCGTCTCGAGGTGCCGTTTTGATCTGGCTACCCCAGGAGTTCGGGTCGATCTGCCCCCTCCCCATCGTGCGCTCCAAGCCAGGCGTTCGTTCGTAACGATTGCACCAGATCTCCCGGCATGTCCCCAGGATGACCTTTGTCACCTGAGGCCGTCGCGGGGAGGGCCAAGGCTTACAAGGAAGATGGCTATACATAGTATCAAGGGTCAACTGGTCCCAGAGTTACGGAGTACATCGGCCTACCAACCGAAAAGCCCAACCCGAAAGTGTCATGGTCCGTGGAGCCCCCCTCATCGGGGGGGGGGGGGGGGGGGTTGAGGAGGAGGCGCTTTAAGGCTCATGAGTGGTGGGCAGGCGGGAAGATGGAGGGAGGGACGTGCTCCTCGGGTGTTGGCCGAAGCGAGCACCGAACAGTAATTGCTTCTGCTGGATATGGGATTCTAACTAAAGCTTTTTTTGGGGGAGAGTTTTGCTTTTCCTTCTCGCAGCGCGGACGTCCAATTCTGCGCCACCGGTGCCAGACAAGATACCCCGGACTCGAGCGGGATCGACAGCGGCATGCGCCTCGGGGGCGGGGCCAATTATTCACAAAATTGTCGCCTGGTGGTGACAAGAGCGGCCAACGGCAGGTGGGGGTCGTGGGGAATGCGAGGAAGACAAGGCCCGGCGGTGTGATTTGTTTTACTGCGCAGGCTGGGCATCATTGGATTACGGCTCTTCAGCGAAGCGAGCGTGATCTCGTGTGAATAAGTTGCCGGCCAGGTTCAAGGGGTTTTGGGAAAAATGGCGACAATGACGTCGCAACTCCTACCAAATACCCAACGGAGCAATCCGTTGGACAATGTGTCCGACAAAGAAAGAATTGTTTTTTTCTCTTCTGTTCCCCGACGGGCCAATAATGGTGCTTCCATAGTTCCCTCCGTCTCCCCGTTCTCTCAGCGCGTCTCTGAGGGCGGGCCTGCCCGTGGCATTATTCGAGATGCGCAGTGGGCTGCAGGTGATTCGGTGGAGAGGAGGGGGAAGCCCGTCAACCCAGACATGGACGCAGCTGGTTGGCTGGTTAATTCCGCAACCTGTCAAGTCATCCATGGCTGGGGCTTCTCTTTGGACGAGAGTCAAACAAAAGGAAGTTCCTCTTGTGCCAACATGACCAAAAGCTTGTGTGGGGGATGATCGAGTACGGCCGTGGAGGCTTGCGCATCTATCTGCCACAAGAAGACCCGTGTCTGTGTGCAGAAGCCATGGGCGTAATGTGGGCGAGGTATCCGCAATACAATGCCGATGGTTAATTGATTAGTCTTCTTCTGGCACCCCCCGATGTGATTCATGCAGGATACGAGTCAGTTGAGTCCAACACAAAGGGAAGAAAAAGGAAACCAAATATGAGAGAGAGAGAAAAATAAACCCATTATAGTGTGCATGCGGTGTGTGTGTGTGTGTGTGTGTGTGTGTGTGTGCCCGCTCGTCTGTGTGTGGTGTGGTGAGTGCGTGTATGCAACAAAAACATGTGGGTGCGTGTATCTGGAACCACACACGGGCGAACCCAAAGCGGGCTCATGGAGGTTTCGTCCTGCCTTGGAATGCCTCGCACACATGACAGCGCTGCTGACATGGATGGCAGCTGAAAGCGTAACCCGAGATGTCGAGGTGAAGGGCACGGTGAGCGTGATGGTGATGGTGAGGAAGAGCGTTTGGCCTGTTCCCACCACTCTCTCTCTCGCTCTGTCTCACGGACCTTGGTTCTCACCGGGCCATACTGTTACCCGTACCCGGACCGGCCGAAACACACAAACGAAACTATCCAAGAAGAAAAAAATACTTTGCTGAGTTTCTCTCTTTTTTTTTCTTTTTTTTTTTTTTAACAAAGACTGACCTGCAGATCCCTGTCACCTATGCTTCCCTTTCGTCGCCTTCGCCTTCACCTTCCCTGCTCCCCCCCCACCACCAATCCATCAAAATGGCCCCTCCCTCCCATGACGATGCACAGCAGCTCTGACAAAGACGCGATCCCTTCATAAAGCTTGTTCGGAAACATGGGAAATACGGCGGGTGAAAGAACCCACACTATCAAGGACGGAATCAATTTGCATTCATGCTCACACAGCAAAAAGAAAGATGGTTTAATAAAAATAATTAAACAAAATAAGGTAATTTCCATCAATGGTCCATTTGGGTTCGGATTCAGGTAAATTGCCTCCTTGCTTGTTTTTTTCGGCCTTGTCCTATTCATTCATTCATACATTGCTTGGCTTATTTCCACATTCATGTGCCGAATGGTGTGTGCGCAGGTGAGAGTGAATGTGTGCGCGCGCGCGTGTGTGTGTGTGTGCGGTGAACCAACACCTCTCTCATCACAGAACAGCCCTCGTAACATGACATGAATGAACAAAGCGTCGTCACAATATCACCTTGTGACCACCAAAAAAAAAAATTCAAAGCAAACAGCGGTGTTCCCTCCCTTTTTCGTCCCTTCCTCCTTTACCACGCCCCCCCGGGACCCAAAACACGGTTTCATCCTCCCTCCCTCAATTCATCCTTGCATAGCCACCATCCGAGATGGAAAGAGAGAAAAAAAGAGAAGAAGTCATCCTCGGGCATCCTTGGAAGCGAAACGTAATTCGGCGCTTCTCGGTGTGCCTGACGCCCGCACGACCCGGAGCGCCTCCCGGCTCGGCTTGCGGAGGTTTTGCGTCTCAACATTGAGTCCCTGCGGCTTCCTCGACTTGTACACGGCCGGATCCGCTGCCATAGCGCCCGACGAGTCCCGCCCTCGGCCATAGTCTAGCCGCGACGGCCCGGGTAGCGGAGGCACGGGAGGCGGTGGGGATGAGAACAATGGCTCTGGCGCATCGTCGATGAAGCTCCTCCAGCCGACAAGGCTGTCCATGCTCCGCCTGTCTCCGTCGTTGCTGTCGCGGTCGTCGCATCCCACTTCAGATTGCCCGTGCTGCTGCACGTCCGGCACCACCACCTCCCCGCTCCTCATCCTCCCGAGCCATCTCTTCCCGCTCGCTGGCCTCCCCATGACAGCCTCGCTCCGCTGCGCGCTCTTGCCCTTGCCCTGCTGCTCCCGGAAGTAGACAGCCCGTTTCACCCGCTCCGCTCTGTCCTCTCTCCTGCCAGACATCCACGGCGACGAGCACGGGGGTTCGCCTTCTGGCTCCTCCTCAAACGGCCTCCAATATGCAGCGGGCACGGGAGGAGGAGGAGGAGTCTTTGGGGTTGCTCCACCGTGCTGGGATCGACCTCGCTTGCGGAACAAGCTTCCAATCGTAGACGAAGGCGTCCGTGAAACATCTTCTTTCGGCTCCGGTGATGGTGTTGTTGTTGCCGTTGTTACTGTCGTCGCTGTTGTTATTGTTGTTTCCGTTTCCACCTTGGCGAGCTCCTTTCCCTGCAAGACAGGGGAGCTAGCTCTTCTCGACAGGTTGAACCGTTGCGACGAGAATCGTTTGGTGTCGGCTAAAGCAGACACGTCCGATCCGTAGCTCTTGTTTGACTTAGAACCCCAGGAGAAATTTCGCATGCCTGTCGGTGGCCGTTCAAGCTCCCCATGACTCGATGCACCCGACATGGCATGACTCGATTCGTCGGGGGTATGGATTCTATCAGAGTATCCCAAACGCCCTGTGTAGTTATTGAAATCCTTGCTATTGTAGTCGCAGTACTGTGATGAGCCTGGGTGGGCTTGGAGAGTCGAGTTTACGCGTCCCGCCTGGGTTGCGTACGCTGGCCCTCCAGAGCCGGCTGACATGTGTGTTTGCCTATTGCGAGGCTCCGTGTTCTGACGTGGTTGTCGTGTGTTCTCTTCGACGCTTCCTGTTCCCAGTAGTCTCTTAGCATGGCTTCTGTTAGGCTGTACGTAGGTTTTAGTTGATGGCAGTTCCTCCATGCGCTTGCGATGTCGAGGAGTGAATCCTGAAGGGCCATTGTCCGCCACGCTGAATGATCGGTATAGTTGAAGAGCGGTAGGGGTCTTCGTCGGCGTGGATACGGTACGAGTAGCGCTTTCATTGTAATTGTTCGATATATCAGTGGCGTGTCTCCTTTGCTTAATCTTCCCAAAGACGTTATCATCGGGACTGGTCTCCCACATTTGGTTGATGCTCTTTGTAGTCTGAATTTCTGGTCCATTCTCTGATTCTGCCCTTGTCAGCCGAGGAGCATCTTTCAGCCCGCTCCTACGCTGGTGTATTTTCTGCGCTTGATTTTGATGTTTCGATGGTCCAACAGCCAGGGGCTCTGGCTTCAAGCACGCCTCGGTCGAGTCTTCTGGTTCAGCGTTCCAGATAGTCGCTGAGGATGCCAGATGCAAGTCTGCGCTGAAACTTTGAACAAGCTGAGCCTGTCGAGCGTCTTCCAAACACAAACGACCTCCCGCATTCCCGACGACATGTTTTGTCAGCCTCGTGGGCGTCAGTCGTGAAGTTTTCCGAGCCGAGATGGGGAAATGGGCCAGAGGTGTAAATGCATCGGACATGAGTGAGCCAGGATTATACTCAATGATTCTTTGCTGGGATGAGGGGGTCCTAATGTCATCAGAGCCCCTATTCTGAGGCTCGAAGCCCGTCTTTCTTTGCGGGCTCCGTCCGCCAAAACATGGCGGGGCTCCAGGAGTCAGTTCCAACCTCTGCTCTGGAGAGACGCCCTTTCCAAACACATCTTGCGGTAGGAATGGCGAGATCTCAACTTTGCTTCTGACACATCCGGGCGTATAATTTGTCGAGCTGTCGTCTCTAAATCCCTTCGATCGTGTTCTCGCTGTCTGGGCTGCTCGTTCGTCTTCACGGGGATCATCCAAAGTCGATGGTCGGCGCGGAGGGCGACTGGTTACATTGTCTAATCTCCCAGGTCTCGGTTTATACCTTACAGTTCCAGTTGACATTTTTAGATGTTGAGCTTCTGGTTGTGCATTGGGTGTTGCTGGTTTGGTGTTATCGTTGACAAAGCCCTCATCTTCATCCTGCCCATCACTCTTTGTCTTTTCTTGTTCGGTGCGGATATCGAATCTAACAGTTTTATTTGGCAATTTAGGAGATACCACATCCATCATAGATGGCATGAGTGCTGGGATATCACCGAGATGGAGAGACAGGCGAGGATATGTTGCTGCAGGCGTACCTGGCCTCAGCGTGGCCACCGACTCGGTATCGGAGTCTGTTTGCCCATCGTCTTGATTTTCCGCGTGTCTCTCGCTCTCTATCGCTTTTCGGGTGCCTTTTTTCTGTCGGTTCGTATCTGGGATTCGCGGTATTATGAGAAACTTCTCCCAGCGGGGAGTCCAGAACCACCTCTTCTCCGGTGGAGTAACCACGTAGGGTCGACCCTCACGTTGTGACAATGCCTTATCAAGAAGATACATTCGTGCATATTCCATGGGAGAAATCCGCGGCTTTGTATGTTGATACTTCAAGCTTGACTTCTCATTGTTCTGGATAGGCGTGGGTTCGACGGTGAATGGGGGAGGATGAGAACTCGTAGCTTGTTGACTGTTGGAACGCAAGCTGCAGGAGCTTGTTCTGGATACTAGCTCTGGGTTAGAAATGTGGAATTTCAGGGGCTGTCGCTTCCTTCTATTCCCGAGTTTGAGAGATCCAGAGGCGGGTGGTTTTTCTGTGATCTTTTCGGACATCTGATCTCCCGGAGAAGCCACTGCCATTGTTTCTTGATCAGGCCGTAACCGCTTGACAAGCTTGTCCAGGACCTTTGGGGTGAGGTTTGTGCGAAAGTACTGAGGTATATGTGGCAGTGGAGGAACAGGCGGTATATCCTCCGTTTGAACCCGACGGCGCCTCGGCTTGGCCGGGCTCTTGGGCGGCAGTTTTGGGGTTTTCTCATCCGGCTCGTCATCGCTGTCGAAATTATACTAAAAGTCTCGACTGGAGATTTCCTTCGGTATGAGAAGCCCCAGAATTGACTTTTCTCGTGGACTCATGTCGAGCTCCCGCGCGAGTGGGTGCTGGTGGAACTCTGTCTTTGAAAGATCTTTGGGATAGCAAAGAATAGGCGGGGCTGCTGTGTCACCAGCAAATGCTGCTCCGTCCGTTTTCGCGCCAGAGATCTCTCTGCCCGGCATTCCATGCAGAAGCGGGTTAGAAGCCAACATTTCAGAGACCACTACTAGTTTAGTCGGTGGCCGTTTTCGAGAGCCGAGTGATGTATTGGTGCTGATGGTGGTTTCTTGGCTGGTCTTGCTTCGTGCACTACTCGTTGGTTCCGAACTGGCTGAGCTATTTGCAACCGAAGGAAGGGAAGAGTCAACGGGCGGACTTCTCATGGGCACAAAGGTTTGGCTCTCGTATGCGTGAAGGATGTCCCAGCAAACTTCTTCCAACTTCTTGACTTCCCCGGTGTATCGAAACAGGGCCTCCACGGCGTGATCGTATCCAGGAATACCGCACCAGCCACGAAGTTTTATTTGAATTGCTTTCTGGCGCTTTTCGGAAAAGGGCTCATTGCTCATCAAATATTCAAAGACGGTAAACCGAATGTTGTCACGAAGGCCAACCGAGCACGGTGTCTGGCTGCCGTCGTCCCCATCTTCCAAAAATACAAAGGGCGGGAACAAGGCGTTGACTCTGGCCATTATTCTTGCTGTTTTTTCCCTTTGATTATTTTCTTGGGTGAACTCATTTATGAGTATCTATAGTATATTGAATTAGCACATCTTTAGCATTTCGGCCGCGTTTCAGTTACTTACAGATGTCCTGAGGCCCAGGTGGAAATGGCTGTAGTGAGCAGAGGCTTGGCGATCAAGCTCCTCGAGCACTTCGAGGTTTTTGTCGTACAAATTCAACTTCCCCATTGCTTTTTTCGTGTCATTTATCAAACGAGTACGATAAATTTCCACCGAGTCTAGATACCCGATACCATCCATCACCTGAGCTTGGTTCATGCCTCCGCCCTGAGTTCGCCTGAAGATCTCCTTAGATACTTTGGCGATGTTCTTTCGGTGGTTTGCAGTGTACTTTCGGCCAGTCGAAGCTCGGATACCTGGCCATGCTTTTTTGAGCTGAGCTTGGAGTCCTTGGTCGTTGTCGAACCGACGAAGCCGGCTCTGGATCTCCTGTGCAAACCCACATTCGTGAAATCTGAGAGTGCCATCTCCGGGATCAACGAGGCGTTCGAGAGCTTCTTGCCCGCACCCCGACCACCACTCTTCAAGCTCGGTTGCAAAAACAGGCATATTTGAAGAGAAACAGGTGGCGTGTTGTGGGTTGGGAAGCAAGGTGAGAAAACACTAGGCTTGGAAAATGAGATAGCTTGGGTTAGGAAATCTAAGTGGGGAGAATTATAGGGGGGTGGGATACTTTAATGTTTGAACAGTCGCGGGTGAGGCGAATAACAAACAACCAAGTAGGCGGAGAGTGTTAGTTGTTCTGTGAGGACTGGTCTCAATCCTACTACTCTATGAACAAGCACACCAAGTTCAATAATTTCAACATGAGCGTCACATAGCAGGACTCGATTTCTATTTCTTGATTGCGATGAGTCAAGAAAAAATCAACGAAAACCCGAAAAAAACCTCCATAATACGGTAGCGAAATCTAATTCGATTATGAAGCAATATTTATCCATAAGTTGTTTGTTTGTTGACTCGGCAGTCCAAAAACCTATACTAACTTACCCGGGAGCAGAGTGGGTGAGAGGGGCATCACGTGTGTGGTCAGTGACGCCGCGCTAAGGCGCGGACGCGTCAGGGCCACGGCCGATGGTGCACACTTTAAATGAACAAAGTACTCTGTCGTAAATTGCAAGTGGCCCAGCCTTTGTTTCCAGGAGGCCTCGCAGACTCCAAACTGGCATTGTCACAGCGGATGGCTGTGTGTGCGCGTTCCATCGTGAATCTGCTCCGAGAGTTCCGCGAGATTTTCTTACGCTTCACCGACTGTACGAGTTGAATGCGACGACCGTCAGCAAAGTCGTCGCAGGCAAGACATAAACATAATTTCGTTGGTGACACGATCTCTCCCCAGCTGAAGCTTGCGGTGCAGTGACGTGGTAGGTGGGACCCATGGATTTCAGCGGGGCATGGGGGGGAAACGGGGCGCAGGAGAGGATCCAGAAGCCTGTCTGAGCCCTCCAGTGGCTGCGTAGCAGTGACGTTCAGTGGGTAGATGCTGCTAAAGGTCGCCGACTGTCTGGTTCGATTTAGCACCAAGCCTAATTGGTGCTGGAGGCCGTCTCAGGGACACAACCCGCCAGTTCGAGTACTTTTAATTAAGTAGTTCCCGTCGTGGTCCCTTTTCCTGACTGCGCCGTGTTGTCACAATCTTCAACGGCCTTGCCCGCGATCCAATTGCTCGAATTCCGCCTCCCAAGCAGTTCATGTGCTGCAGCGCCACGCACAGCTGACAGCTATGGCTTTCCGGCAAACCGGCCGCTTGGCGCTGCGTCTTACTCGCCCAAGCCGTCCTTACCTGAACAGGCCACAGTTCGGCCTTTGGGGGCCAAGCCAAAGGCCAAACAGCGTCGCGAGCAGCCTCCGATTCTCGACCCAAAGCGCCAGGAAAAATGGTAAGTCCACCAAAAAAAGGGGCAGCGTTCAGCCTTGTGCATATTGCAACGGAGCACCCCACGCTTTCTTTCATGTTCCCTTCATATCTCCTCAGTGACCCAGAGTCGCCAAGTTAAAGGCGAAAGTTTCACGTCCATTTCACGTGGGATCCCGGTTCTGATTGACCGGATGCTGATGGAAACTGGTGCGCTTTCAGTTTGGAGCTGAGAGATATGTTTTTTTCCCTGACCAATACGTGACCACAAGTGTGCCACCCGTTCAACCACTTTCTCGCCTTTTCAAGCCCCGATCCTCATGTGGTGATGTGTCACGATTTGATCCTGGCTTTGCTAACGGGGAGACCTAGAGAATAAAAGCCAAGAGGCTGGGGCCAGCAAAGACTCACAGGATGTATCCTTGCTCTACAAGATGGGTGAGTCGGCGGCAACAACTTTAGCATCAATTGTTGTTTTGGCCCTTGGCTTTGCCGCCGCTGGCTACATCTATCATAAAAGCTACAAAAGAATAGTTCTCAAAAAGATGTCAGGGGCCTTTGAACCGGGTGACCCTGTACTTGAGCTGGCCGCCATCGGCAAGGACGTCCCCCGCATCCCCGGAGCCACGGGTGAGCACTGGATAATCCGCGGTGAGCAGGAAAGAATAGATAATATAGTTCACGGGCATGATCATGGGCACTATTACCTCCTTATTGGCGACAAGGGTTGCGGCAAGAGCAGTATGCTTATCGAAGCCATGCGAAAGATCAACGGCGAGGGTGTCGCAATGTTTGAGGCCCACGCGGACTTGGAAATTTTCAGAATCAGACTCGGCAAGGCCTTGGACTACGAGTACCACGAAGACTACATCGGCGGATACTTTAGCGAGCGGGGTCCTCGTGAAACTACAGCCCTCTTGGATATTGAGCGTGCCCTCAACAAACTGGAAAAAGTGGCCATGACGAAGCGACGCGAGAGAGGAAAGCCTCTAATTGTTATTGTCAACCAGATGCATCTACTACGCGATGACGAGGATGGGCAGGACCTGATCGAACTCCTCCAGCAAAGAGCCGAGCAGTGGGCTGCTGCGAACCTGGTTACTATGGTGTTTAATTCTGATGATTTTTGGGTCTACGAACGGTTCAAGCAGCTTGCCACGAGGATGGAGGTCATGTCGATTGTGGACCTCCCCAAGCAGCAGGCTATTTCAGCATTACAACGTTACAGGTTGAGGTACTTCAGAGAGAGACTCTCTCCTGAGCAGCTCGAGGCTGTCTATGACAGAGTTGGCGGTCGACTTAGCTTCTTGAACCGTGTTGCTAAGAGCAAGAACATGCTCTCAACTTGCGAAAGGATTAAAGAGAATGAGAAGAAGTGGTTCCTCAACCAGTGCTGGATCCTGGGTTCGGAAATGGATGATGATGTTATGGATCAACAGAAATGGGCGGTAAGTTATCATTGCATATTGTCACTTCTCGCTTCGCACTGACGCTCAATCGATAGGCTGCCGCCATGGTACTTGCAAAGGCTCTTGTTGACAAGGATGAAGAGTCACCGACTTATGACGACGTGACTGGTCACCTTCTCCCCACATTCCCTTTTCACATCGCTCAAGAAATAATGACCCGATGCGACTTTATTAGAAAACTTGACAGCTTGAACCTATTTAGTATCACCAGCAATGCGGATGTGCGAGCCAGCAGTGTGCCCATGCACCTTGCCTTTAAAGAAATTTGTGCCGATCCTCGCTTTGAGAAACATCTGGAAGCCACCATCGATAGGATCTCAGACATTGAGAGCTTGGGCCGAACCCGCGAGCTGGTTGCCAAAGATCTTGTCCTCGGTGGACAGTACGAGATTGAGCACAGCAGGAAGGGCACCACGGTGCGCTTGCACCAAAAGGAAGAGGAAGAGGATGACTAAGAGATCTCCTCCAACCGATTTCTGGTATTGGGACTACTTGAAACTTGCCATGCACACAATTACATGGCAAGTCAGTGAGAAAAAAAAAAGAGATGCGAGCGGCTGTTGGCACCTTGGATATGTATCCAAAGGCAAGCCGTGTTGGATGGAATCCGCTCTGATGGAGCGAGCTGAAACGATGGTGATGATGCAAGAATTGAGGTCCAATGAATGGGACCTGTACAACAACTGACTACTTAGATTTCCTTGACTCATGTCGAAACTGCTTCTATACCTATACTTCTGTACCAGAAATAAAATTTCCTTGTTGTTTTTAATGAATAGCCCCCACCAACACGAACCACCTGCTGGGGCCGCGCAGTTGATGGGTGAACAATGTGCTGGATTACTTACACGTTCTTGATTGCCTGAGTTCTAAGGCAGTCACGTGCACTGGGCAGGCGTGGCTGTTCTCACGGCGACGCGCGACGCCAATTTTTTTTCCCCTAGGCCCCACAAGCATTTCGGTTCTCCTTACCCTACACAACACCTGCCTTTAGACAGGACTCACACGCAAATCCATATCATCAATGTCCTCACACAGCAAGTGGCCTGATTTTCGCCTCGCATCGACGATTTCGAATCTAGTAGGCTGGTCGTCCAGCGGACCTGAAAAACCAACGAGCAGCGATAGTGCCTCACCGCCCCCAAATCACGACCATCAACAACAAGAGCTTTCTTCCGGCGAGCGCGACGACCAGCAAGACGGGTCGCGCCAAGCTTCACCAGCTATGATGGATTCTGAGATGCAATCAATTGGAGGCGTCGAGGGCTTCGATAACTTCGAACACGACGCCCAAGTCGAGGATGTTGGAGACAACGACGAAGCTGACTTCGGTCCTCTCGAGATGTTCGATAGTAATGCGACCGACCCGCCATACGCCTCCCAAGTACACGAACCGGAATTTGACAACTTGAGCAAAGCGCCAGAGGCTATTATGGATGATGCGCCTCCGTCATCGCATAAAAAATCAAAGCGCGAAAAGAAAGATCGCAAGAAGAAGGGAACCTCCCAAGAAAGCGAATCCCCACAACCTACTGCTGAGGACGAACTGTCCCAGAAGAAGAGCAAGAAGTCGAAAAGAAAGTCCGCTCAACTGGCCGAGATTGCAGACAGTTTTATCGCGTCCACGCAAGATCACGAACCGTCACCAAATGCAGACATAATTTCATCCGGTGAGGTGGTTGAGGCATCATCTCAGGCAAAGAGAAAGCGTAAATCGTCCGATGCAGCTGAGGGCAGGCGAAAGAAAAAAAGATCTCATGAAGACGTCATTGATGCGTCACAAGATGTGATACAAGCTACTGCATCCCTGGAGGAGAGCGCTGCTGACGCTATGGATGTCGATGCGCACACTGATGCTCAAGCCCGCCCAGGCGATTCTGGCGACAAAGACCTGGGCACTGATCTCCAAGTCGCTGTTGAGCCTGAAAATGCGAGCCACGATGTGGAAAGCCTTGCCAGAGAGGCTTGGAATGAGCACATCAATGGACAAACCCAGGTCGAGGCTGACGTTTACGACGTGCCTGGAAGCCCGATCGAAGCCCCCAACCCTCCTAGCAGCAACCCGAAGCGATCTCGATCGACCAGGCCAAAGAAGGCGAAGCCAACATATTTCGAAAAGTCTCCGTCACCAGAGAAGGATGGGACGTACGGCGAGCCATCCCCAACGGCAAAGCCGCGAGGCCGAGCAAAGAAGGGTACCAAGAGGAGAAAAGCGGAACCGTCCGACATGGCTTATGGAGCGCAAGAAGACGAGGGTGGCTCTGCTCAACGCAAAAACAGAATGGGCGACTTTACTCAGGGCCGATTTACCGACAGTGAGCTAAGCCGCATCGCCATGGCAGTCGAAGCTTTCCGATCTGAGCATGAGATGAGCCAGCATCAAGTCAATGAGATGATCCATGCGCCAGGAGGAACTACCGCCGGCGACGAGCATGCAGCTCTCTGGGTTCGTGTTTTCGCGACGTGCCCTGATCGTCATCGGCAAAAAATTATTAACATTACTCGTAAGAAGTTTCACAACTTTGTCGCGCGTGGAACATGGACGGCTGAGCAGGACGCTGAACTTCGTGATCTTATCGAAGTGCACGGCACGAAGTGGTCCAAGATCGCTGGAATTATTAACCGCCACCCCGAAGATCTTCGTGATCGTTACCGCAACTACATCGTTTGCGGTGATGCGCAGCGAAAGGATGCTTGGGATGAAAAGGAGGAGAGTAACCTGATGCAGTATGTTATGGAAGCCATGGGTGCCATCGATGAACTTCGACGAATCCAGCCGAGCCGAGAGCTTCTCAAAAAACCCTACGAAGAGCTCATTGACTGGCAGAATATTTCAGAGCGCATGCAGCGAACCCGCAGTCGTCTTCAGTGCATTACAAAGTGGAAAGCGATGAATCTCAAGACTCATGGTCGGGACAAGCTTGTCTCTCGTCAGCCTGACGCTAAAATAGACTTCCGTCTCGAGAAGGCCCGCCGACAGATTGCTGAGATGCCAGAAACCGAAAAGTATCGCCTTGTTCTCGCTATTTATGCGTCGGCTGCCTTGGACGATTCCAAGATTCCTTGGCAAAAGTTGGTCGACACGGTATTCCGTCAGAGGTATCACCGCCACACACAGATGCTACTTTGGCGACGTCTGAAGCGATGTGTTGTGGACTGGGAGACAAAGACGGTCCTCGACTGCGCCGAATATCTTGTAGAGTATTATAACCAGTCGTCGGAAGCATTGCCAGACATTAGTGACGAAAACTATGACGTTGATGACGAGATGGAATACTTTGGATCACTCCCAATGTCTGGAAATCTCAATGGCAGTCACTCCGTAGGCGGCAACATGATCAGCGACGAGTACGTTGGAAATTCTGACGTTGAGGATCAGGTGGAAGACGAGCCGATGATGGAAATCGAGCAGGTCGGCGTACCAGATGAAAACATCCAGCCTGATCTGCCTATTGAACCAATGGAGTCTATGGAGGTAACTGATGCTCTAATTGAGGCTGCCATGGAGGCTCCGATGGAAATTCCGATGGAGGCCCCAATGGAAGCTATTCAGCCAGACTTGCCCGTGGAGCCTGTCGAATCTCCCGAGAAAGAGGATGAAGAGGAAGAGAAAGAAGAGGAAGAGAAAGAGGAGGAAGAGAAAGAGGAGGAGGAGGAGGAACCAGAGCCAGTCGAACCAGCCCCTCCCAAAGCCACACGCTCCGCCAAGAGGTCGGCCCCAGGAAAAGGACGCGCTCCTCGCAGATCGGCTCCTCCCAAGCCTACACCCGTGAAAAAGAGAGCTCCCAGGCGCGCTGCTCCTTCTCAAGACCCTATCGAGGATGACGAAGCGTTTCTGACGCAGCCTCCTTCTACTGCCGAGAACAACTCGGAGATTGATGAGGTTCGGCCTCGCAAGCGGAAAACGCCCAGCAGGTTCCGAGCTGTTAACAACGCCGAAGCTGCCGGTACAAAGAGCGATGGCTCCGAGAGTCTTATGGATGACATGGAGGACTTGCCTGCTCGCGTCATGGCTTAGATCTGGAGTGTACCTAATGAAAACCGACTGAGATGGGCTGGAGCCAACATCTCGTGTATGCAGTAGGCCATGAGAGTGTACGAATAACAAAAAAAAAAACCAAGCTCATGGATGAAGACGTGGAGGACTGGATGTGTAATATCACTGGGACGCGCTTTTCTTTGTCTTCGTCCACCAACATGCTCTGGACGGAAATGCATCGGGCTATATATAGAGGAGTATTTCTTTACTTTAGCAAGAATGGACTTGTTATTCGATCTTGTAATTAATTATATTTCAGTGTCTTAATATTGGCATAATATATTCGCCTCTTGTTTGTCAATCTTGTAGTTGTCGACGTGCATGGAATTAAGCAACAGTGCCAGTGTAATCATGGGACAAATGAACAAGAGTGAGTGAAATCGTTTGGGCTATGCGGCACGGGTGATGGAAACGATTCTCGTTATAACAACTCTCATAACTCGTGGATATCTAATTTCGTCGTGAGTTCTACCATTTTTCCCCCACCAGTCACACGATGCCCGTACTTCAAAAAAATACTACACTTTTCAAACGTAGCAAACTCCCCGCCCCACCATCAGCTGTGTTTATCGAATCTCAGGTTCTCGCATAAAATCAGGAACCGCAAGCCCTGTATCAATAATTTCTGGTCGTATCAACCCGGATTGCCTCTTGACGCCGCTGACCCTATGACCGGCGTTCCACTCCACAGCTTCATCAACCAGCTCCAAGACTTCATCGACAGGATTTCCGTCTCGCCCGGGGGCCTGTGCCGAGTCTGCGTCAAATGCATAGATCTTGATACCGCGTAGGTGTGTGTCTTTGCCGTTTTGGTGATTTTCTAATATTTGCATTTGCAAAACATATGACACGAGTGTGTTGCCATCGGGATCCCCTCCAGCGTTGTTGAGTGGTACTTGCTGCCAGCCAACTGGACTTTCTAGGGCCATCGAGGCGAACTCAATGAGGTTGTTCTCGCTGGTGCCGGACTTGAAGACGATTTTTGTGGGCGTGTACGACTCATCCTCATTGTAGTCGACAAAGAAGCGAATGTCACGAATGCCAACTCGCTTAACAAAGTAAATGGTGAGCTTGTGAGGCTGAGGGCCATCCGACCTATCAGACCGGGTTAGCTAGATATGCAGAGCGGAGAACGGTGGGCAAGGAACTTACTGCCAGTACATCTTGAGATCATCGTTTCGGAGCTCCAAGACGCCGTTTCCGGGTTTATGGCTGCTGACTGTGAACCTCGCAAGGTTCGAGATTTCCTTGAGGCCAACAGTGGCCGGGTCGATCAGAGTAGCGGCATCATGCTCCTCTTCGACTTGTTCCTCTTCAATGCTCGTATCCTCGGCTTCGTATTGTTCTTGGGAGAGCACTTCATCATCATCATCGTCGTCGTCATAGGACATGGATTGGACCTGTTGTTCCAAAGCCATGGGGACGGCGGGGACACCACCGGGGCGAGCCATGCCAAGGACACTTAAATCAGGCTCAGAGCCCGAGTCATCCGAATCGACCAAGGGCATGCTAAGCCGCGGGTGATCAGCGGGCTGAGCAGCTAGACTAGCGTTAGCATCGAGTAGGTTGTCGATGTGGCGAGATAGCTGCGCGAGGCGAGTGTCATGGAATTCAAGCTGATCGTGAAGGTCTAAAATAGCCTGGTATTGATGGGTGTGTGTGATGCGACGGTGTTCGAGAGCCTGTATGACGGCGAACAAGTTCTCTTTGTCGACGGAGGGAATGGGCCGAGTGGTCCGCTCGCGAGAGCGCTTGAGGCAGCCGGTGGGAGATATCGCAAGGTCTTGGAGAGGGACTCGCTTGAGAGGAGTGAGTGGCGGGTGAAGAGGAAAATACGGAACCGTTGGCTCTTGAAACGAGACCATGGTGAAGAAGAGAAGGGAGGGCTCGGCTGAGATGACGAAATATTATGGGCATATAACACGGAAATGACCAGCCGGCAGGGCGCAGGATGTGTGGCACAACTGAGGAGGAAAGAAAATTGAAGCGAGCATTCAAGGCAACTGAGAAAAGGAGTGAAGGGACCGCGAAGGTTGCTCTCCAGATGGCTGTAAACTTTGCAGAGGCGAAAGGAAACAGGGAAAGGTGAGGCATCAAGGTGAAGTTGAGGAGACGTGGATTTGCGGGGTGGATGGCTGCGGCTGCAGCGTAGCTGGCACGGCTGCGTCACCTCACATTGTGTGTTGCATGGCTTTTTCTTTTCATTCTGGTTTCATGCCAAGCGTGAGACTACCACGGCGAAAGCGTGAAAGACACAAAATTTTTTTGAAGAGAAGCATCACGAAAGTAAAGAGAAGCATAATCTACTTACTGCGATATAGACGGAACGGGTTTGGAGGCGGCGCGCGATGGAGCTGCTCGACGGGCTGGTCCGGCGTCCGATGCAACGGGGGAGGGGCATCGGGGGTCACCAAGGCGGCGGACGGGATTCGCCCGCGGCCACCTGCAGCAGCATTCGGAGCTCCCGGGGGTGACAGGGCATCATGTTCGGCGCTCGCATTCGAATTCGCTGCATGGACGTTGGATTGGGTGTGGTGGGCATTGGCCCCTTCATATCGGGCCCGACGAGAGCCACGAGTTATATCCATGGTGGAAGCAGGCAGAAAGCCACGAGGGCGTCAGGTTGTGCCCGATAAGGCTGGCGGGTTATTGAAACGTCGCTGCGTCGGGTACAGCTACCTGCGCATGCGGGCGTTCGACTCAATGCAACAACTTGGGCCGTGTCAAGTGTTGACTGGACAGCTTCGACGCGTTATCGACTCCATGGCCGAATCGGCGACCGAGTGGGACAGCCCGGGAGGCACGCGGTGTCACGTGGGCAGATCTATGTAGGTACCAACGTACATCTCCGTGCCCCCTGCACCCCGAGATCCTTAGCCCCAGTTCGTGCCGCACCTTCACATCGCATCGTCTAAGCTTCGTCATCCACTCTCATGGGTCAGTTACTGCCAACTTTTTCTAACCCACGCGCACTCGCCTCCCACATCCCCATTATTTGCTCATTTTCCAGTTCAAGCGAGCAATCTCCCCAAACATCGATATTCCCCTCACGTCCATATTGACTGCATCGCAATGGAGTCATTGTAACCTTATCCCCCACCAAATTTGCCTTTTTCCAACCTCTTCTCCATCTTTATCGTGACCAGGTTCGCATCCTTTCCTATTTTCGCCACCGCTTCTTCTGAGATTGCCGAATTTCCTCATCGTCGATGGATATTGATCCGGTGGGTCAGGCCGATATCAATGCTTCCTCGGGGCGCAGAGTGCAGCTCATCGAGCCCTGCCGCTCGTGAAACGTGCTGCAGGACAGTTCAATAAATCATCCGATGCTTATACGGACCTTGGCCGGCCTCACAATGCATGGAAGTCTTGCCAACAAATCGAGGCCCAGAACCCCTGTCTATCATTTTCGGCCGAACCAGTGTTCGTGCGCTTTTCCAGCCACCTCGCAATCCATTTTTCACATCTAACTAGTTTTAGATCAGATGAAGGGATCATCCTTTTTCAGCCTCAACCGCAGCGTTGCATCGGAGTGTCGATCTGGACCATCTAGCCTCCCAATGTTTGGCGCCAAAATATGCAGATATGCGTAGGCCACTGAAACAACGCTTCTGCAGCTTGCGGGGTGACACCTCGTGGTTGTCGTTGGGCAAATAGCTGTGTTTGAGGTCGGCAACACGTTGCTGCGGGCCAGCTTGCCAACCTCGATCTCCAGCCATCATCCCGGCTCGCAACCCAGCATCAACTGCTCACCGCCTGCCATGATTGGTGCCGATCGCTACTCAAATCCGTTGTACGCCGAGATCGTCTAGATCGAAGACGATCGAAAACTTGCTATTCGGCATCATGCCCACAATCCTTTCGCCCAGGCCGTCTGCTGGCCACGTCGGCCTACAGTTTTTCCAGGGTCTTCGTCCAAGGGCATCCCATGGATGACACTTCATTTTCATCAGCAGCCGAAGCTTCTTCCCCTTTCATCGAACATCTGCATGCCAGCCACGGTTTCCTCGCAACCCTCACGGACCGTTCGGTCATGCTCACAGTAGTGTACTCTAGGGTTCCTGGGAAAAATTCACCCTACCCACTCAACCACGCGAGGATGCAAGCGATGTCATCGCCCGGGATGAATTATGACAATCAAGGCCCGAGCAAGCCTGTCTTTTTTTATCCTGCCTCCCATTAATTGACGCCTCGGACACGTATATATCTAGACATTCCATAAGTCGTCAAGAACTGCTCTCTACACTAAAACACCGTCTTCTCTTTGACACACCTTTCCTGCTCCTTAACGGGACTCTTTCCCTTTGTGGTGACTTCTGCTCTTGTTGTCAGCATGTCTGCACTTCCATCTCCCATACACCCTCGCTCAGCTCGGAGCACTCCGGCTGCCAATGTCTCGGCTTTCAGCCCGCCAGCTGATCCTTCTCCCGAGGAAGAGGTTGAGCGTCCCCCATCCTCTCCTCTTGAACCAGCCGTTACACGAGGATCCGACTCTGACAAGGCTCTTCACCCAAGTCTAAGCCATGATGGCCTTCGCCCACGTGCAGGCTCGCGTTCCGGTGCTACCGCTCCAGGCCCGGCAAAGGGCCATGTGCGCCGGGGTTCTCATGAGCCAGATCCTCTCCAGTACTCTTCTTCTTTCAGGTCACAAAGGGCCCGTTTCCGTGATGACTGGGACTTTGACTATGACAGCGGCCGAGATTACCCTTCAATGCGGGACTACGACCGCTATTGGCGGGGCGAGCCTCCTCGTCCTGATCGATACCCGTCTCGCAGGGGTCCGTTTCCTCCCCCGACTTATCTTAACAGGGGTGGTCGAAACCCGATGTTGCATGACTCGGATGAGGAATTTTACCACGATGATCCTCGTTACATGAAGGACCCAATGGAGACCTCGAGGATGCGTCGACCTGTCGACGAAGAGATGGGAATGGCTTCTCCCCAGATCCGTCGACGTCCCTCTGACATGTACCACTCTGGTTTTTCTGTCTCCGGGCTTGACTGGAACCGCCTCACTCCCGAGGAGAAGAAGGAGGTGATGCGAATTCCTCTGACTCAATGGATGAACTCGAACTTCAAGAACCACTTTGTTGCCACCATTGGCGAGTTTATTGGAACCACCATGTTCCTGTTCTTCGCTTTTGCCGGTACCGAAGTGGCCAATATCCAATCCCGAGCAAGCTCCCAGCAAACCACTACCGGAGAGACCACCGGTTTTGATATTGCTGTACTTCTATACATCTCCCTTATCTTTGGTTTCTCTCTCATGGTCAACGTGTGGATCTTCTTCCGCATTAGTGGTGGCCTTTTCAACCCTGCTGTTACCTTGGCCATGATCTTGGTTAAAGGTGTGAGTATTGTTCGAGGTATTTGCCTTTTTGCGGCACAGATGTGTGGCGGACTTTTAGCTTCAGTGATTGTGAGGTTCCTGTTCCCAGAGACATTCAACGTCCGAACAACTCTTGGAAATGGTACATCCTTGGTCCAGGGAGTTTTCATCGAAGCTCTCCTGACTGCCGAGTTGGTATTTACCATCTTCATGCTTGCCAAGGAGAAGCACCGAGCGACTTTTATCGCCCCCGTTGGCATTGGCCTAGCTCTTTTTATTGCGGAAATGGCTGGTGTGCAGTTTACTGGAGGTTCCCTGAACCCTGCACGAAGTTTCGGGCCATGCGTTGTCACTCGCACGTTTGATTCCGAACACTGGATCTATTGTAAGTTGCCTAGCCTCCTTTTGTGGGAAAAAAAAAAAAAAAAGAAAGAAAGCACACTAACTTTTTCGCGCCTAGGGGTTGGACCTTTTATCGGATCCCTCATTGCATGCTTGTTCTATCGATTTATCAAGACATTGGAATACGAGGTGAGCAAACCCGCTTTTCCCTGCAATGAAAACAACTAACTCCACCAGATGGCCAACCCCGGCGCTGATGGCGATGACTTGAATGACCCAACAAAGAATCCCGAGAAGCGGGCCGAGATTCAAATTGCCAAGTCATCATCTAAGCCCCCTTCGATTCTTAGCTAAGGGGCTTGGCTCTCAGTGAGCAATGGTCGGCTAGCAAGAGCACGATATTATGATACGACAAGAAAAGACATGAAGACACAGCACAACGAGAGACGAAAGACAGGCTTCTAATCTGAGCCCGAAATTTGAAACACGGATGATAAATGAACTGGTTTATGACGGGGGGGCGGCTTTTTGATTTCAAAATATTTTGTTCACTTCTACTTCCGGGCGCAGCGATGCGACCGCACACTTGGCATCCCCCCAAGTTTTTGTTCTTAGACTCCCTTGACAACCTGCCTTTCGCAACTCAAGATTAGCTTTGGTAGCAGAAATATGAAAATACAGTACATGCCTTGAGATCCACGAAGCTTCCTTCTTGCGCCATGAAGATGCTAAGTGGTACGGCTGGGATTAGGACGTCGCCGGCACCAACTGCAGCACACGGACAGGACGAATCCTCCCATGCTATAAATCAGCATGAAGACGAGGACGGCGAGTAGAGCACCGGATATAAAACCTGTGGCCGCCTCACGGCCGGCAGCTCGCGGCAGCAGCTGGGTCATCTTCATAACGGGTGGAGCATCTATTTTTCTGGAAGGACGAGCGAGGTTGGTGCGTTTTGTTGGTCTTCTCAGGAAGAGTCAGTAACTGAAGCAACCAACACCGCATGATTCTTACCTCGACTGTGGAAATGTAAGTTGAAGTGGGATCAGAGTCGGAGTTGACGAAGATCGAAGAAGACTGTTAAATATGCGAGAATGCAAACGAATCATTGCGTCTTTGAACATTTGAAATCTCAAAATAGACAAGGACAAAAAAGTTGAACATGTTTGCGTGCTGGGTAATTCACCAAACGATTTGTTGCGTTTGAGAAACGTTTGTTATCAACACGTTTGGTGAACAAAACGATCACAACCACGCTTGCTGCGGCCGGGCACTCAGCATGGAGGGTGCGTTTGAACACTCTCTGTATCTCTATATGGTGAGATGAGATAAAAATATTATGGCTTCACTCTGTTAGCTGCCGTAAAATTGGATAGCATCGACCCAGCGAATTTATTGGATCCATCTCTTGACCAAACACAACAAAGTTTTACCTGCCACTTGAGCTTCCTCCGTGCTTGTGCGTAGAGGAAACTAAAGAACTATATTTGGACCGAACATTGGCGTTTTTATTGTGCTTTGACCCAAATTATCTGGGATCAATTGACTTACGAATTCACGGACCGCAGGTGCAATGTGAACGGCTGCCGTTGTCACCTATCCATCCGGCTCACTACGAGTCCATATCGAATTTCTTTGGGGGACCCAACGACATTTTCTGCATCTTACTTTCAAGTCAACTCGATTAATCCAGCACTACATATTCGACGTCGAGGATGCAGGCCAAAAAAAATGCGCAAGGCTGGCTTTCGAGATTTATCACAGTCATATGAGTCTCGGGAGCCTGAATTTTGCGAAGGACTGACAAAACAAGACATCTTTCATACCACCAGGAAGGAATACGGAAATTTTGATAAAAACTCGGCTCGCTGGTGCCCGCCTTGGGGGATGCGGGCTATCACTCATGTCCACGGCGACCTGATGATCGAAGACAGTGCCCAGACAGTTGCGATGAAGAAAAAGACAAGGCTTGGCTTCTTACGGAAATAAATAGGGTCAGTGGTGGCGCCAACAAGGTCACATGCACAAAGCGACTAGGGGGGTGAGAGGTTAGCAAGGATAAGATAGGCTCGATGATTGTTGATTGATGGATGAATGTTCTGCGTTATTTTCGCAGTGTTATGGGGGAAAAAGTTGTTTCTAATGGGTTCGAGGAGCTTTCTTTGTTGTCTCCTATCGGGATACCGTTTGGCATATGGAACAAAACGTTGAGGAGTGACGATCTTGATACAAAACCTTCAATATGTGTAAAAAGACAAACTGTAATCATCTATCGTTTGTCTACATGCAAGATGGCTGACATGTTTTCCTATAGCAAATCAAAGCTCCGTGGAGTTTTACACGTGCAATCTTCCATGCCAACGGCAGTGAGACCCCAAGGGCCGGTCTTGGTGATGTCTCAATCGATCAGAGACATGGTTCTGCATGTCTATACGCCGGGTAACGTCCACAGCCAGCAACCTTCATCATAAATCTATATCACGATGAGACAAACCACAAATTCGTCGCATATTTGATAGAGATTTTTTGATTCTCGCATGCAGCCTTGGGCTCTAATTTTTGAACCCTGGCCGAACGGGTTCAACTACATGGTCCACTTCTTCGCCGGCTTTGCCTGCAGATGCGCTCCTTCTGTGTCGCTTAGAGGGCTTCATTTATCACTTGGTTTCATGAGGAGAAACGATACAAAAGTATCCAGAAGCAGGAAAGCAAATAACTATCTGCGTGTTTGCTCACTCTTGCGCAACCAGTTGTCGATTGCCGAGCAAAGGTGATTGAGAAAGAGTGTTTCCAACCTCGATGTCTTGATGCCCACCATCAGCATCAATCATTCACTCTATCCGGGTTGTTGACTTGGCAAGATGGGCAAACCCCAAGTATATAAATGCTTTGCATGCGCCAGAGCTGAAATAACAGACAAGGCTTCAATACTAGGCCTCCCTTCCTCATCAACACCAACACCGCAGATTGTTTGTTATTCTCCCCCCCTCCTCTGAAGACATGCCGAAAATCAACGTGGTAAAATACTACATGTACAAGGGGATGATGATTGACAAGGCTCGATGCCAAGCGCTTGTTGGGCTCGCGTATCAGACTGCACGAGGCAGAAAGCTTTATCCGAAAGCCGTTCTGATTCGGTATGTCGAGCACGGGACCGCGCGCAACTTTTCGACCGCTGACGCGTTGGCAGTTCCGACATTCATGACACGACCAGCCTGCGTGGGAAACGCTAGGGAAAAGATCCCAACGGGCATCATGTCACGCTTTGCTACAAGGACGAACGGCAGAAGGCAGCGGGCAAGCATGTGGCCAGCCACGGCTACGTCAAGGGGCAGCACGACCTGGAGTTCAAAAAGGCAACGCATGCGGAAGAGAAGCGGGACAACTGTCGAAAGGCGAACGGGAAGGTTGTCTGGCCATCCGAGGACAAGCTGGAGCTGATTCTCGAGGTTGGATACAGCCACTTGGGCTGATGGAAGGGATCGTTTGCCTGCTTCCCATGGCTAGCGAATCTGTCTGAGTGTATCAGATCACCCAAGGGATTGGGAAAAATGTTACTGCAATGGAAACCCCATCTCCAGCTCCTTGATTACCTCGGAGCGCTGCTTTGCCCTCCCTAATCTGTATGTTTGTATGTATCCAAGTGGTTCCAATTGCAAGCAACAGCATTGCCTCGTTGCTGCATGCCGCATTATGCAACATCAATTTCTTGCCACTGCGATTCGTAAATTCACACCCAGCTAAAGTAATTTGGAGCCAAGGCATCTTCAAATTTGTTGGTTGTGCGGTGCCAATTAATCACCCCGTCGCCCAGCTACTCCCGATCTCATCCCTCACCGAACCAAGCACTCGGTTAACACTGCCCTTGTATGATATGATAGATAGATGGAATGAAAGCCAAAAAGAGAGCCATCACCATTGATCAGTAGGCAAAAAAACTCGACCACGCCAGGAGTCGAACCTGGAATCTTCAGAGGATCAATGTTAAGTGTCTAACCGAAATCTGACGCCTTAGCCATTAGGCCACGCGGCCGATGGTGAGATCAGACCTTTTGCAAAACATATTGCCTTGCGCGGAGCACTTCGTGATGAATTGTCCTCGAAAGGTATCTGGGTAGGTCGGGACATGGCCTGACTGCCGGAGTATGGTTGGGTTGGGTTGGGTTGGTAACTGAATAGCCCATACTTGGTACTACTCAAACCCACAAATAGCCTTCTGTATCATGAGGATGCTGGGGCGGCGGTCTCGTTATGTCCATGCGTGCAACATAATATCTCTTGAGCGTAGTTGTTTATCTTGCACAGTGGCAGGCCAAGGAAGTAAGTATCCGCGGATATTCGATAACGATTCAAAGACCTCGTCAACTTCATTCGGCCGCAGACCAAAAAAAACGTGTACTGCCACTTCAGGTCTACTTTGGCAATTCGCTAACATTGAGGCTCCATCGTCAGGTTTGCAACCGCAACACTACAAGATTGCCCCCGGCGGCATCGTTCATCTTTCCGCGTCCTGATTCGTCAACATTCCAAGCGCGCTTGAGCTGTCCCGCAGAAACGTTCTAAATCTAGGAAATACGTTGGCGCTGAACCACTCGCCTCGCTCAACTTTGTTGAACCCCTTCCTGCGTCGGGGCGTCTTTCCGCCGCCCGCTTGTATGGACAATGAGATGATGGTAATTGCTGCGCCCTTTCTGAACTTGATGACCAAAACTGCCTCCTTCGCGAGCGGAATTTCGACGCGGGGCGTCTTGGTGAGGTCTGTGGAGAAGACCGTGTAACTGAGTATCAGAGACGCCGCGTCCGCTTGAGCAAGCCCGACGTAGACATCGTTGTGTTTAGCGAGTGCGACGAAAAAGGTCGGCCGAGCCTCTTCATCGCTAGATTTGTCATAAAAGAGGAGCAGCGGGGCGGACTCGACAATTACAGAATCGACCGGCCTCAACACCCCTTGAGATTCGTCCACGGACCAGCCTCTTCTGCCCTCTGCCAAAAAGGCGTAGCCGGAGGAGAGAACGTCCGCGACGCGAATTATAGGGCCCAAGAAACGGCTACGTCCTTCAGGGTCGCCAAATTGCGGCGCGGTTGTCTTGCTCGTCGACAAGCTGGCATAGGTAGTTGTCAAGGATGCGAAAGAGGACGATGGAATCCCCTTCACAGTGACAATTGAGGGTTTGTGGAGCCGGGATAAGACCCTCAATCCCGTGTCTTCGACGGAGTTTCTCGAGAGAAGGATACCCAATGGATTACCTTGGATATGACATCTTAGTGGTGCTATGCTAACGGGCTCGTAGATATACGATACCCATCGCTCGAGCGTATCCGGAGTCTCGTTTTCCCACCCACCCGCAGAGATTGAATGGATAATAAAACCAGCATAACCAAAAGTGGGTTGGAAATGGATTTTGGATTCGGACTCTTCGGGTGGCAGTTCCTTGCCATCATCCCCCGCAATCCTAATTATTGGCGGCACCAACTCTTTTACTTGGGCTGGTTGGTTAGTACCGTCTTCTGAGGCGTGTTCCACTTGAATTTGAACTGCGGGGGAACTGGCGTGCTTTAGATGCGTGGCTTCTTTAGCCTGTGCATACTGGTGGGCTTGAATGACCCTGTAGAGCGTTGGCTCGGACATCAACACTTGCAAATGCATGGCCTGAACGTTGCTCAAAAGCCGTAGCCTTATGCGGACTAGCCGGTTGACTATTTCAAACGGAGTTTCATACTCTTCCCTGTAACTGGATGCCTCTATTTGTGACGCATCCCTGAACTGCTTAGGAGACGGTGCCAGGAGCCCTGACAACCGGATGTGCGAGTGCTCCGCCTCGAGATATGACCACGCAAAGATGGATTGGTCCTCTGAGATTTTTAGAATCTCCTGTTGCAGACGCAGGAAGGCCTTGTGTCCCTCTCCGTAGAGAAGCGGCATGGTAACGTCAAAAAGCCCCATGAGGCAGTACGCCTCGTCCTCCAACCTGGTTGTGCGCCGCCCAGACGCCCAGGACATCTTTTGCGCGACGCTAAACTTGTCCCAGTTCCCGCCCAGGGCCGCGCCGTTTATTTTTGTAACTGCTGAGATGGCGCCGCTGAGCGATTTCTTGGTGCCGATCTCATCCCAGTCGGAGCCCAGAAATACAACTTCGGCCGGCGCAAGAAGCTCCTGCAGCGTCCAGCCCCGGGTGAACCAGCGGCTCGCGAAAAAGGACGAGCCTCCGACGGCGGGGTCCTCGGAGCTATCCACATCCGCTAGGTATGCGTAGCAGACACCTGCCTCCTGGTACCACTGGAACATGGAGTTGATGGCCTCGGACAGCTCTGCGCTCGATGTCTTATCGATGCAGCATGTGTCGACCCACGCGTGTTGAAACCCCTCAGCTTCGGCGAGCTGACAGAAGCCCTTGATCTTCTCGTAGCCTTTTTTGTGCTGGCATTTTTGCGCGACGTACTCCGTATAGGACACCTCCTCGTCTTCCCATGTGTGCGACAGTATGGCGTAGGGCGGGATGTCTTGGCCGACTTCGCCCACAAATTCCTCCAGTGCCAAAGTGGTCACGTTCAGCAGCCGCATTTCTTAGGTGTGCCGGTCGAGCTGCGTGAGCGGGGTTAATTGGGAGTTGACGCTGCGGTCCTGTTGCACGAGCGCCAGGGCTTTTGTAATTCAACCAGAAATGTCGCCAACGGAATTGCAACTCCGATATTCGAACTGGATTGGATGCATCGATAAGAATTCAAGCATACCAAATCTGAGAGGCTAGTCCTCCCATCTTTTCGAACGATTGATCATTATGTCTTAGCTCTCATCAGCTGCTTAGTCAACTGGGCGGCCACCGCTGCGGCCTCATCGGGAATTGTGAAGATAGGCTCATGTGATGCATCATTTCGTTTTGTCCCGCAAGGCATATTGGAAAGAGTGATACGGAAAACAGCTAGAATAGGTGTTTTTAATGCACGGATAGAATGCGAGATCCGCCGGGGTATCACGAACCACATCTGACGCAGAAAAAAAAAGTCTTGGAAACTCAACTCAGCACTGCGGATTTTCAATGTTTTAGCATGAAGAGAGAACTTGACAATATCGCGCATTTACGAGAGCTACACCTGTATCTATGTGGTTATCCGAAATGATTCCCGAGTTTATGGGAGCCTGCTGTGGTTGCACAACCAAGTTGCAATGTGGATGGGGATTCCGGAAATGCGAGCAATTGGAATAGTTGACGATCTTCGTTGTTGAAGGGGAGGGAGGAATGCTACACACGTATATATTTTCTAGGAAACGAACAGACAAGTAATGTTTGTCGCCTGAGAATTCATTGGCTAACAGAATACATTTCAGACTCCTTGAGCTCTGATGTAGCCTGATCACGAGGGGTTTGATCAATGAAAAGAACAGCCACCTTAACGGGCAAAATACTGAATAAGAGTCCACTGGACTGGGAAAGGGAGCGTCATAGTCTGGTTCTTCGATCCTGGAGGCGAATGTTCGCGAAACCCAGTGTAGACAAAATACGAAGAATGATGGCATTTACCCAGAGCACAGACATGGACTTTGGATCTAATCATCTGACTCAGGCATAACGTATTGAATATATTATGGCAATCACATAAACTGTCGTAACCAACTGTTTAGTGTAGAACCTTAATGCTATATCATGCTATTTTCTTTTTATTCGTTTGGGCCCTTAACAGGATAATATCATCGACCATCCTATACGAGTGTCATACCGCTTGGTACTCTCTTGTCCTTCAGCCTGCAGGAATCTATGAGCCGCTAGTAGCCAAGTGACACACAAACATCACGGACCCCAGTGGCTCGGACGTGGCGATATCGCTGGCCCAGGGGTCTGTATCTCCGGTTCGAGCGAATCCCTCCGTGCTATTGAGTTAATGTCTTGAATGACAACTGATGTTGCAGTCACAACCCGCGATAAACAGCTTGGCCGTTGCCTATGCGATTGCCCCAACTCCTCCTCACGTTGATTTCTATTCACACTCTCTCGGACATGACTCGGCATCTTTGTTGGCCACGTTGACAGTCGAAATGTCTTGCCTTGCACAAGCTGGAACCGAGAAAGGAATGATGACACAGGGGGAGCCATTTCGGCTGACGAAGCGCTGGGTTTCGGGAGGTTTGGTTCATGGCGGGATGCTGGAATGCGCGTGTCTCTGATTGGCGCCATAATTGATCCATGGGATTTCCAGAATGGGATGTAGAGAGGCCCAGCTGGAAGTCAGTCTCAGGTGGGCTGCACCCGAGGATCAAGATTACATGTTCAAGCCAATGCTCCCGGGGCTAAGAATAGACGCTGTTATAAGACATTCCAGTACTCAGTCCAGCACGTCGGAGGGGGGGCTGGGTCTCCGCGAGCACGCGCAGAGCTCAGTGCTTCCAGGGCTGTGATGGCGGCCGTCTGCAATGACACGGGATACGGATATGGATAGGCGCAAGGGGGCTACGGAACACAGGCATGAACGTGGAAGCCTGGAAACAAATAGAACCAAACAAGTCCAGGACCTAAGCGGATCGGCGCTGGATCAATGCTGGTCCCTCACCAACGTTGTTTGATTTAGTTTGGCCCCTTTGCAGACTTGTCATGTAGGGCTTGTTGGAACACTTAGACAACATGCCTGACAGCACAAAGCTGCAACGCGACAATGACGCAACGCAACACTGATCGTCGCCAGCACAACCTGGCTTCAGTCCGGACGAAAACATGCACAGAAAAAAAGTGGCGGTTGCACCAGCAATGGTCGGAATTGACCAGGTGTATGAGATCAGTAGCGCAGATCATGATAGAGATTGACGCCAGGGCTCTTTGCATTGAGAGATGCAAATTAGCAGACGACAGGGCCTTGATCGACGTGCAGCTCGGTTGGGCAGAGCTTTCAAGGGCTTCAAGGGCCGCTTCAAGGGTCCCAAGGGGCTCGCGGTCCAAAGCGAGAGGGCTGAAGCATGCATAGCATCGCGACAGGCCCGTTGCATAAAGAAGCTGGACCGAACAAGTATGACTCGCACTGGCGGCATAAAAGTTCCAGCCCCGAAATGGAACATTGTTAGCAGCTGCTACCGCTCTCGCACACGCACTCGCACACGCGACAATTATGCTTCCGGAGATGGCCTTTTCCCCAGCGCCAATCCCCCGACAGAACCCAGCCCAGCCGAGCCCAGCCCAGCCCAGTCAGTGCAGCCCGCGCTGGATCGATCAAGTCTCGCGGGAGTTTAACGGGCCAGGGAAGGGCTCGGGCGCCGGGTTTGGGGCTGGCTCACTGTGGGACTTTGGGCATAAGGGGGGGCCAGGTGGCGCGTGCCTGGTCGCTTTCTGAACACATGGGGTTTGGCGGGCGTCCCCTCGGGAAATGTGGCAATCTACCGCGAGATGCCTTGGGCAATCAAGCTGCATGTCATTGTCAGACGAGTCGATAGTGTATTGACGTCGACGAGGACGGGCAAGGGAAACGAGAGGGAAGGGAGAGGGCAGCGCGTGCTGGTGATTTGCTCGCCGTCCTCATCAAAGGGCAAATTAACATTGATGTCATCCACCCACCCAACCCCCTCATCTCCTTTTCCATTGGGCAGCCAGCGATGGACGAGAATGATGGTGATAGGCGCCGCCGAGGTCTCGTAGAGGAAAAATTACCCATCATCCGGGATATAGAGAGGCCGGGGTGTCATGATGGACGGACCGACAACATGTGACGGGCGAGAGCGCGTGGAAGGGAAGGGGAAGGGTTCAAAGGCGAGGGCACGTCAGACGACGAGAACGGCCATGACCGAACGGGGACGGACCCTGCAAGGGAAACGAAACGCATGTTCCCTTTCTTCTTCTATTTCGTTTCCTTTGTCTTTCATGCGACTCCCCTTCATCACACCGTCCCGGAGCGGACAAAGGTGGACGACGGACCGGACAAAGGAGATTGAGTGTCCATGGAGCCCAAAAGTGGGCGACCGGGGGGGGCAGACACCGGCCTTGTCGGTGCCGCTAAAACGATTGGGCCATGTTCCCGTGGCACAGCAGCTTTTCCTCAGGTTGATTGGGCGTTTTATTAGCACAGGAGCAGCAACGCATCGAGGAAAGCGACGGCGCATTGTGTCGACCAGGGAAAGCGAGAGGAGGGGGCCGCCATTGTTGCGAGGAGCACGCGGGGATCCATGTTTTTTTTTCCTTCTTGGTGCCTTGCAGGCAGGTTTTCCTTCTGTAACTTCCTTTTTTCTCACCTGCGCATCAAGTAAAGAGCATCCACATGGTGATTGCAGCCACGGATTGCCGAGCTCGCTGAGCCCAACGCGCATGGCATGGAATCCTGAACCAACGGGGGGATATCCGAACTCATGACGGGCAATCGCGTGCTTTGGGTTTGGGGAGTGGTCCCGATCATCCAGCCAAGGGTGAGACGCTACACTTCCTTGGCCGACGTGGATCCCAAGGATTCTTTGTTTTAATTGATAGGCTCCCCTCTGTAACGACGAGTGACTACGCAAAAGAAACAACTCGCCCGTCATGAGAGAACATAGTCATCAAGAGCTCTAAGACAGTCGAGCTGAGCTGGACGTGCCAGAAACGACAGGCAAACTGAACGCACGTCACAAAACACGGGCTGCATGACTCTGTCTGCAACACGCGAGCTGTTCATTGGGTCTGTCTGAGACTCGCGGTGGTGCCGTGCTGCTGCTGGCTGGCATTTATTGAATAGTAAATTGACGATGATTCCACTTGGGGGTCCCCTTTTTTTATTCCAAAAAAGTTTGTCTAGTATTAATATACCAGTTCCTCCTCAGGTACGCAGCAGCAAATTAACTGGGGGGCGTCCTGTATTGGTTAAAATGGGATGAGATTGGGGATGGACATACATGGCGCACGCTGCGAAAGTACGTATACAAGAGCCGTAGACAGAGGGCAGCGCATTACTGGGCAGGCTTTGGCTCTCTCGCTCTACCCTATTGACGCCACCCCTTGTGGTGTGGTGAACAGACCAAGCCAAGCACAGGACAGGTACACCCGCACCCGCCAACCGCTACCAAACCCATCCCGTGGGGATGTGGTTGCTCGGGACTAAGCCTGCCCGGGCCAAAAGGGGCGCTGGCATGGAAGCCCGCCTGGTGCGCCGTCCCTTCAGAGGCCCTAGGCCGGGCGGCCAGCTGAAGTGGTGGTGGTGACCCTGGAAAAATGAGAAGAAAAAAGGTAGTTGAACAAAAGCGTGAATGCGCCGCCGCTGACTGCTACGTGTGGGTGAGGGCTCCACCAGGGGCGCAGACGACACGCCCACAAGGGCCAGGGAGATGGGCGCCGCCCCCGGGAGGGTCGCCAGCGGTGGGTACAGCGCGTGCAGTAGGTGCGTCTTAGTGCACCATGCTCCCCCGCCAGGTGGTGCACTGTACCTGGCCTGCTACATGTACATTACCTTGACGCTACCCGACTCTTTAAGGGACCTACGACCATCTCGCATCCGTCCCATCTCGCTCTCCGCAACTCTGTCTCCCATCAACCCAACGACTTGCGACTTTGCGCCTGCTGCTCTAATTTTTCTTTTTCATTCTATTATTCTGTGATACCCCTCGAACTAAAATTCGAGACAATGAGCATCGATACTTTCAACACTTCCACCATGAACCGCACCGATGAGGAACTCGATGCCGACTGGCAGCCCAGCGGCCGTCGCCCGCAATCGTTCGTCTCTCTTCCCTCAGGACATCGACATGACGATGCCGCTCCAAAACTCTCGCCAATGGTCCGCAGCACCAACTAACCGGAATTTCTCTCCAATAGTACCATTGCCCGCTCATTCTCCGATGAGCTCATGAACATCTTCCGCATCGACAACTCCCTCACCGACCTCGACCAGCAAGTCTCGGAGAAGTACGTGCCTCTCCCCTTTCACTCTGCCCCCCGCCCTACTTCCTAGCCTTGTCTTGTCAACCAGGGCCCCTTAACCCATCAGATCAGCGCCGTCATCCCCCCTTGAGAAAAAATGGCGCTTTTTTACTTGGTAGTGCCTTTTTTTTTTTTTTGAACAAGTCTGACCAGCATTGCAAACAGGAAGCGATCTGTCAACCGAAACACGCAAGAACTCGCCTCGCTTGAGAAGCGCCTCAAGGAGATGGAAGAACGCCTACAGCGCAACAACGGTGGCGGCAACTTCAGCCGCGCCCCGCTGCCCCAGGTCCAGCAGCAGAGGCAGGAGCAGCTCCAGCCCCTCGACGCGGCCGCCAAGGAGGACCAGAAGGCCCGCTCGCGCCCTGGAACTGCCCGCGCCACCCAGCAGGCCCCCTCTGCCGGAAACATGCCCCCTACCCCAGGCGGTAGCGAAGGTGAGGATCACTAACACCGCGCCAACTCGAGTGATGCCCCTCGCTAACTTTCTGCTGCTTCCAAAGATGGAGACCACGAGTAATCCGCATCTTCTTTTTTCTCGCCTTTATCATGATCCTCGACCTGCTCAGTTGCACCTGACCATGGCACGGGACCGCTATTTGTTTCCTTATCCGACTTATCAACACACATGATCGACCTTAGCAACGGCGCATTTGTTAGTTAGACGATGAAATCCAGGCATTCCCCACCGCGTACCCGCCACACCGCCCTTCACCCTTCTACACCGCGCCGCACTGCATCTTCTCTGGCGGGCGCGCATTGCCTTGATACTGGGGGCGCCCGAATCCACGACACATGTTCCCACCTCATCTACGGCCGACTTATCTTTTTTCTCTTTTGGATTACGACAACTCTGCTGGATGGACACGGGGTCCTAGCTCACCAACCCGACCGGGCCCCCCCGTGTTTCTCTTTTTTTCCCCGTCCACGCTAGGGTCCTCAAGCTTTTTAATCGTTTTGTTTCTGGAGGGTGCTATGAACCGTGGGAGCGCATGGGTCAATGAAAGCCACCCCCTGGTCTCCTCCCCAATACCCTTTTTACCTCACTCGTTGAACGATAAACCTGTTACCCCGGCGTTATAGAGGCAGCATATTTGCAACTTATTTTTGCTCTACTTCTTCTCCCTCTCCATCTTTTTTCACAAAACAGTCTGATCTACTAATCGGCCCGGGTACACTTTTTTTCACCTCCCGGGCCTCTCCTCCAATTTACATAAGAAAGGGGGCTTTGCTTCACTTGCATGTCTTCTTCTGGGGGAATGGCAAGCGCATCGGGAGACCTGGGCGGTGGCATGTCACTTATATTTGTGATCAACTTTTTGTGAATGTGAATTGTTACTTGTCTTTGGAATAGATGTCGGGATGTTGATGTATGACGCATTGGTGAGGGACGGACCAAGACTGGAATTGGTATGATGGATGGCATGGTGTGGTATGCAACTAGGAAATCAGGCAAGGAGTGTATATACCATATCCAGCATTGGTGGTAATGCATCCGTGATTCCTTGAAAATCGTGAGGATTCGTTTGGTGAGAACCGTGTTCGCAACATGTCTCGGGTTTCGCATCGGCTTGGGCTGAATGTGTGGTACATTGTAAGGATCTTTTGAAATCTCTTGCTAATTATCTCGCATTGACCATTATCTCCTCCCGCCATTACCGCAATCGACGCAATCGACAGCACTCATTAATACGACAGTCTCGCAAACCTCACACAGCCTCGCACAGCCTCAAACAAATTATTCGAACCGTGCCACCTAATTTTTAGTTCCGGCAACCTGCGGAGTCGCCGACAGCCTCCTACCCTCCCCGTTATGTGTCGAGCTTCTTGTTGGCGAAGCCCACGCGGTGATTCTCAAGGTCAAACGCCACATAGAGCGCCTTGAGCATCACATCGCCGAAAATGGTTACCTCGAGATCCTCGGCACTTTGCATGCCTCCCCAGCAGTACTCTGGATCCTCGTCCACGGGGCCGTAGTTGAGGTACGGGCCCGGGATGGTCAGCACGTGTCCGTCAACATGGTCCTCGCTGGGCGGTAGTTTGAACATGAGATCTGGCAGGCCTTCTGCCAGGTTGCAGGGGAAGGTGAAAGCATTATCGAGGCGCGGGTCCACGCGCATGCTCGGCACATCGTACCAGTACATGCTGGCCAGATCCGGCGGTAGGAAGACGAGCGTGGTGCCTGTGTCAATGGTGGCCTCGAAAGGGTGCCTGAACCACGCACGGCGGGACCCGGACCAGGCTGTCAATTCAAAAGTGACATCCCAGTGGGGACTCTGTGGGTTGGTGTCGAGCCACGTCAGGTTGTCGCTTGCACGTGAGGCGTCGACGTGTCCGAAGTTGAAGGAGCCCGTGGCGTTGCGGCGGAGGTCCACGGCGAATACGGGGTTGTCGAGAAGCGGGCGCACCCGGTCCAGGAGCGACAGCGTCGGAGGTTCCACGTTGTTGTGGAGGGATTTTGCGAAGCCCATGATGCCCGAGAGCTCTGTTTCACGCTCGAAGCGCGGCGCTATAGTTTGGGCTGATTGCACGGCGGTGTCACGAAGCTCCAAGTGGCCAATGCGGACCGTGTCGTGGTAGACGATGCCATCAGCGTGGGTTCCGTCCACTAAACGCAAGCCACCCCAAGGTCAATTGGAAACTCCCGATATCATGGCAGCAGCGCATAGAAGGTAAAACTTACTATATTCGACGTACCAGGTGGCGTTGTCAATTCGACGAGACGAGTTAGAAGACTGAGGCTTGTACAGAGGTGCCCACGGCCCGTCCTTGTTAGATCGATACAAAGTGTCGGTGGATTGCACCCACCTATAGGGTCAGCAAATAGATGGAATGGGAACCCTGACTCTTCTTACATGTCTGCGGAACCAGTGTCGAGAGCGATCTTCAGCCTCTGGGGAGGACTGCCGATGTCGATGTCGGCAACGTAGAGGTCATCGGTTCCCAGGGGTTTTACATCCACGAGACCATCTGAGAACTGGGCATTAGCTGTTTTCAAATCACTGCGCAACGAGCAAGAAAACAAGAACACACCATCATCGAGAAGCGAGAATGTTGACAAGACATGCTCTGGTATCCCCTTCTTGCCCCATTTCTGTCTTGCGGCCACCCAGTCCCGGACAAAGCTGGGCTTGGAGTTCTGCGTCTTGTTCACGGGGAGGGAAAAGGCGAGAGGGGACATTGGCTGAGGTTTTGGCGGGGGGGTATCTCGAGGAACAGCCGTGGCTATGACTAGGCTGATGAACAGCGAGGCGAGAAGGACGAGGCCTCTCATGATTGCGTGTTTTTGTTGCTATTCCGACGTTGAAGGTGTGGCCTGTAGGAGAAATGAAGGGAACGAGGTAGAGAAGGGACGAGCGTGATGGAGAAAAGAGTGCTGTTGTGGCAGCAAGAAGAAGATGAAGAGCCAAGGGAAACAGGTAGGTAGGCAAGAAATCACAACGCCCCTACCAGCTGTCAATCACTGACAAGGCAGCTGTTGTCAAATGTCAGCAGGTGCCGAGCCAATTGACTAGCTTGATTCACCTACTTTGCACAAGTCGAATGCACCGTTCTGTGTCCTCGCTCGTTGACGGTATAAGAGAATACAGTAGGATTCTCGAGCCTTTATAAACATGCCTCCATCTCTAGCGAGTGTCGTCTGTCTATATACATCTCTGGTCACACCGCATCTATTTCCGCCATCCCAATTAGACGAGAGAGGTAGGTCTTGGATGTAGCCTGCGTCCTCATCTTGATCCTGCTTTGTGGCCCCTTTACACAGCGGCAGCGCGACACGACACGCAACACCACTCGTGCCACCCGCCTCCTCATTCCTCTCCTTCTCTCTCCGGTGCTAGGCCTCAGACTTTCTTGGAGCGGAAGCGAGCAACACTGACTCACCCAGCCCGCTGCCCCGGCAAGCAGGGCAAAAGATGGTTCCGGGACACCCTGCCATCCCTGTGCGACGCGGAGCAAACATATTGCGTTGAAGCAAACTATCACGAAACCCCCAGCATCCCTGACACGGAGAAACCATTTGTGCCCTGTCCTTCTCTGACAGAGGCTCAGTCGGCACACGAGGGCAGCAAGCTGCACATAAAACAGATGGCATCGATCCCTCCGATTATTTCGATTATTCTATCATGTGCTGTTATGGGACATTGAGGATATACCGTCCAATCCATTACATTCATTCATCACCCACACAGCCAGGCGATTCGCAAACGTACCAAGCCTTACGGTGGTCGAGGAGGACAAGCAAAAGTACGCAAAACAAACTCAAAAACCCGGCGTTTTAAGAACTTCATCGCCGCCTGTACTTCGGTGTGCTGTGTCTAAGGCCTTACACTAGACGGAGTCGGGATATTTCAACACTGGAAGTGTAAACGCGCACACTAATCATGAGAATTCGCGACTGAATTGGGAACCGGTCAAATAAGCACGAGATACCTGAGAAGCGAAGGTCTGGGCCCAAATATCGATCAGGTAAGATGGAATCCTTGCAGAATTGCTTTGGAACTGGACAAAGTTTGCAAGGCCTCGTCATCGTGATGCTTTGTGCGCCTGGTCGTTCCGTTGAGGGGACTTGCATGCAACGACGCAGAAGGTCGCTGGTTACAAATTATGCGGCAACATAATTGTATTATGTTTGCTGCTTCACTGGACGCGTATGCTCTTGTAACGAGGTGAGATATGTCATCATCCGACTCTATCCGTGTCATTTTCACATTGTCGTGTGGTCTATTCTTACACGACCTCGGTATCAATATCAACAAAATGGCCCACTTTTATCCCCTTCGCAAACCATGAATGACAAAAATTGGACTCCATCTATAGCTCATCGTGAGGTGGCTGCTTCTCGCCATCCTTTTCCGTCTTCTTCTGGTTCTCCTTCAGCTTCTGGAGCAGCTGCTCGAGCTCCTCCTGGGATGGGCCCTTGCCATCCTGATTCCTGAGCTGTTCCTTGAGGAAGTCCTCGGCGTTGAACTCGACAGTCTCCTGCGAAGGCTTGGCGCTTGATGTTTGGCTCTTCTTAGCCTTCTTCTCGGCCTTCTTAGCCTTCTTAGCCTCCTTTTCAACCTTCTTCGCTCCCTTCATGGCAAGCGAGATGCCGGCCTGTTCCAGCTTGCGAGTCTTGAGCTCCAAGTCCTTGATACGCAGAACAGGGTCATCAGTTGGGCCGAGGGCAGACTGCTTAGGCTTCAGGTTGTTAAACCACTTCAGAGTAGATTCGTAAAGCTCAGAAACTTCCGACATCTCTTCAATTGTATACAAGGGAGGAACGGGTCCTTTCTCTCGAATGACATCCTCCATCTTGCGAGCGGTGTCATCCTCGTCTTCGAGTCCGTCAAACTCGCCCTTTGGAGCCTCGGCGCCGGCCTTAGTGGAGCTCTCAGAAGAGGCAGAGGGAGACTCTGAGGCAGACTTCTGCCAAGCATCGTGCTCTGCAATCTGCTTCTTGAGCTGGGTGATGAATGTCTCAGTTTGAGTGAGAACTGTCTCCATCTGGCTAATGAGGCCTGGTCGCTTCTCGGCCTCCACAATCCGCTTTTGGGCGGGCTTGACGAGGTCCTCAAGGCTCTTCATCTTAGCCTTAAGGGTGTCCAGGCTCGCCTCAGCTCCGCCATCGTAGAGCCAATCGCTAATCTCGCCAGCCAGTTCGGATAGCTTAGCCCGGACCTTGTCGGTTGTAACTTTGATGAACTCATCGTCGTCCAGAAGGTCTCTAACCTTGTATGTGAAGGCCTCGAGCTGGTTCAAGGCCTCCTCCCTCTGGAAACGGGCCTTGTCAGAAGCGGCGAATGCCTTGAGACGATCCTTGGCCTTGATGAGCTCTTGCTTGGTAAGCTCTGGCACACCAAGTTTTTCGATAGTAATCTCGACAGGAATTGAGACAAGTTCCTTCTTCTTGGTCTCGGCCTTGGTATCAGCCTTGGCATCAGCAGATTCGGAAGCTGCTGGCTCGGCGTCGGTGACAGCGGAGGACTCGGCAGACTCGGAAGTAGAAGAGCTCTTGGCGGAGTCCTCCTTCATAACCTCCTCGGAACCTTCAGTCTCCTCTCCAAGGGGCTTCTGGTCCTTCTGGTCCTTGTCCCTCTTTCCAAAGCCAAAGAGGTTCTTGACGCCACCGACAAAACCCTCGTCAGCCGCATCGGCCATGCATTCAACAAGAGCCTTGGTGATTTGGAATTCGCCATTCTCAGAGCTTAACTCCGCGGCAATCTTGAACTTGATATCTGATTCAACGCACGAAGGGTACTTCTCCTTGATACTAGCCACGGTAGCAGTCAGGTTCTTGGTCGCAAAGGTCTTGAGATCCCTTTCTTCAGATCCAACCTGCTGGTAAACATAAGCAGAGAAGTCCTCCTTGTCATTGAAGGTGAGAACCTTTGCGACGCCCTGAGGAGAAATGGGGCCCCACAAGCGCTGTCGTTCCTCCTGATCGTTGACGGTACGTTTCAATCCACTAGAGTAGAAGGCACCCTCAGAAATGCGGATGTCCTTGACCCGGAAGCTGGGGCTGAGCTCAGCAGCACGGAAGCCGGCTCCAAACACAGCAGCTTCGTCAGAGTTGACATTGGATCGAAGCTTGTCAGCGGAGCCAACGATGGTCTCCAAAGTCTTCTGCACGAACGGAGTTCGCGTAGCACCACCGTGGAGAATAACGGAGTCGAGATCAGCAATGTCAAGGTTGGCCATCTTGAGGGCGTCCTTGATAGCGACACCGATTCTCTCGATATGCTCCGCAGCCATCTCCTCAAACTGAGTACGCGTAATTTTGTACTTGAAGTCGACATCCTCATAGAGACCTTCAAAGCTGGCGCCAGTGTTCTGGTTGGCGCTCAAAACATGGCGAGCCTTTTCCACCTGGTTAGTGAGTTTGGCAATGGCACGACCGTGGGCCTTGACGCCCTCAGCGGTGGCAGAGATCTTTTCAGCACCCTTGGACTCGACAAACTGCTTAACCATGTCGTCAAGAATGAGGTTGTTAAGGGAGTCTCCGCCAAGGGTTCGGTCCCAGCCTGCTCCCAGAACCTGGACCTCCTGGACAGTCTTGTTAAACTTGCCAATGTCTTTAATTGATTGGCTCTGGAACTTCATGACAGTGGCCTTGGTAGAACCAGCGCCCATGTCGAAGACCAGGTGGTACTCGGGCTTGGCTCCTTCGCTAATGCTGGGGAACTGTCGGCTAGTGGCGTAGTTGAGACCGACGGCGAGACCGTCACTGATTAGGCTGAGGACCTTAAGGCCAGCGAGATCAGCGGCGGTCTGGATAGCCCGCCTCTCATCAGTAGAGTAGAAAGGAGGAACAGTAATGACGATTGAGCGGACCGAAGACCCATCGCCAGCCGCCAATTCGGCGTTTTTCTGAATGCTCTGGAGTTCCATGGCGAGGAGTTCCTCGACCATCCATGCCTCTTCTTCAGCAGTAAATGCCTTGCTCTTGAATGCAGCGGTACCTCGAACGGGGTGAGCCTGCAATTGCAGGGCAGGGTGTCGAGCGGCGTACTCTTGCACGATCGAACTGTCGGCGGGGAGGCCAAGGATGGTCTTCAGGTTCGGGTAGACGTCGCCAGGGAATCGAGCGCTCAGGGCAATGGCATCGGCACCATAGGCCCTCTCGGGGTACTCTCCGACCTTGGGGGCATTTCGGGAGGGCTTAAAGACGATTGCTGAGGTTTCTTTTCGTCGTGAGTCCTTGGTCAGGACAATGTCGAGAGGGATGCCAGGCTTGACGAGAGCGGCCTTGATGTACTCGGTTCCCAGGTCCACGCCCAACACGGCGGCGATAGCGAAAACATTGGATGCAAAGAAGAAGACGGCTCCGAGGAGCGTCACCAATGGCGAAACGCGAAAGGTGGCCATGGTTGGTGGGGGTTGCGCTCGCTCGGCGCAACCAGCTCAAGAGGGGACTGTATTTAAGAGGTACACCGCCGCCCTGCTATGACGGTCGGAATTGATGAAGACGTTGGAACGCCCAAAAAGATAGCGGGAGAAGGGAAAGTAAAATAGGGAGGGAAATCCGAGTCCCAAGGCCCAAGCTACGCGAGGCCAGAAAAAAGAGAGGTAGAGGTGGCCTCAATTTCTCCAATGGGCAGTTGAGTCGGTGCAGCAAGAAGCCACGAAACGGTTAAGCTTGAGTGCCCGTCCAGCCACTCAGCAAAGAGGACAAGTTGGTACAAAGCGCCGTGACGTTCTTGCTTCTGCAAGGCTGAGGGGTTCTGAGGGGGGGCGATAAGACCTGCAGAGATTGTTTATTGGTTCGATAAGCCTCGGGCGGGGCGCTGAGCCCCAGTTTCGTCCCTCGCCCGCATTCCCTTGACAAATAATCAGGGTCTTGAGGGCCCGGTGTTTCTGAATCTTCATGATATCTGGTAATGCGGATGACATGCTGCCGAAAGCCTAAAAAAAAGAGCACTTTTCTTCATCTTACCATACATACTCACTTAGTACTATGCCACATGTTTACTATTGATTGCGTGGCGATTCTGATCGAACACCTCGTATACAACCTATTCCCATTGAGCTGCCACAAGATTTGACATCACAGTCAATTTTCGCTGCACGGCACAGCAATCACGCATCATATTCAAAACGAGCCCTTATTTCCTCTGGATTATTATAACCATTGATCGCTCTCTTCAAATGATGGCCGTCCTCGTATACGCTTGGGAATCTTGAATTTGGCGCTTCCTTTTGTCTTTTCATCTGGGGATATGCTGATTTACTAATGGATGAGAGACATGGAGACATCATCTTGCGACCTCATCACCCATCCCAATACCGCTTGTGTAAGTATTTAGAACTGAGCAAATTCTCGGACAGTGGTCAAATCAGACAATATGATTATTAGCATCGTATAAGAAATAAAGAGAAGGCCACCAGTTTTTTTTCCGTGATTGTTAAGATCCTTTATCCATTCCACAACACACTATTGCTCTTGCCCAACTCGCAACTCGACCGCATATCAGATACATCTCTTAATCACCAGTGTCAACTTCGAGGTCGAGCTGCACGCCGTTGCTAACTCCATAATCCTCTAAGCTAAGCTGGTCTTTGAATGGTCGCTCGCCCTGACGCTTGAGCAGAATCTCATGCGGTTCACGACCAATGCGTGCTGCGACCATAATCTTGAACTCCTTGATCCGGTCAGAGGCGTAGCAGGGAATCGCTGCCTTGGTTCCTAATCGATCGTTGACGTGGACGATAATCATCTCTTCGCCGCCTGCAGGTGCAGCAGGTGCGGCCGGGGCAGCAGGCTTAGCCTCCTTCTTGGGCTTGCTGGATTCGGCGTCATCGCGGTCGCGGTCGCGACGGCGGGGAGATCGTGAGCGTCGGCGATAGGGTCTGTCGTCACGGCGTCTGTCGTCATTGCCACGGCGTTCATCTTTCCACTTGAAACCGCCTCTGCCTCGAGGCCGCCTCTCGCGGTTGCGGTCGCGATCTCTGTCCCTGGGTCTGTCAAAGTCCCGATCTCTTCGTCGATCTCCATCGCCGCCTCTGTGGTTGTCGCGACCAAAACCTCTGTTTCTGTCTTGTCCATATGGCTGATCCCGATCCCGGTCAGATCTGTCGTCGCGTCTGTAGGAACCGCGGTCTCGGCTGTTGTTCTTGTCGCCACGCCGGTCAATTTCACCCTCATCCTTGTCGCGCAAGTCTCTCTTTGGAGAGTCGCGATCGCGATGGGGAGACGCCGACCGGTCTGCCATGGCGGCGCGTAAGGGAGTGTCTCGCGAGGAACGAGAATGAGTATGTATGGAGAGGATTGGGTTTCGCTAAAGTTGCTTGTGATGAAAGTCAAGGCTCCAAGGCGAATAAGCGGGGTGGAGAGCAGTTGGCCAATTATACACAACCATGTGCTCCCCACATTTTCGTAGATCCCTTGAAGCAGCGTCACTTTTAGCTTTGCCCATCGCCTATCGAGTCTGATATCAGCCCTACCGTACCAACTTTGTTAATCGGATGACACCATTTCAGACTTTTAGCTACGAGAGAAATAGGATACTGAAGGCATGGTGTAAAGTCTTAATGCATTCCTAACCAACTTAGTTTCGATACGGTTTGATAATTCATTATCGGCAAGGCGATGTAGATCATCCATTTAGACATCTAATCACGCGATTCAATCTTGATGGAGCAGAGAGGTTTGGCATCACCATATCAGCAGAATATTCTGCCCCTGGTGGGTATTATTTCACAGTTCTTTTCTGTATACCCCTTACCGCATCTGGTTTTCCCACAGAGGACCTTCCATTGTTACAAGATTAAGCAGAACTCCCCCCGACCCCTTCGCCGGACAAATCCGAGTCCCAAAATTCAGCAAGCCCAAATGCAAAGTCCCAAACCAACCGTCCCTCAGTTTTTTCTGAGCGGATCCGTGACTTGTAAACGCCGTCATTTCATGGTACACAGTCCTTATAGGGAGATGCGATGAGAATAGTGGGTTACGAGCCCATCTACGGGATGCCATTCAAGAGCCTTACGACTCCTCGGTGCGGCGTGGGCGAGGGGGGCCACCAGAGCCACGGTTGCCACGTCCACGTCCACGTCCATCGCCACGGAAGCCGCCTCGACCACGGCCGCGGCCCCGGTGGTTGCCACCCTCACGGGGTTTGTTTCGCTGGACCTGGTGGAATCCATCATTGGCCTCAGTAGGGGCAGGGGCGGTCTGAAAAGAAGATAAGTTAGATATGATAGATATTGGTGCAATTGCGCTTCATTTACCTCAGTAGCTTTCTCGGGGTGGTCATCAGCCCAAGACTGATTGTTCGTGCCAGTGGGAGTGGCAGCTTCGGCCTCGGCCTTAACATCAACCCACTCTTGCGACATGGAAAGCTCGGCGTTGTTGGTGTTATCCCAGTGACTCTCAGCGACAGCATTGGCAGCTTCGTCGGCAACGCTAGCGTTGGAGAGGCCGTTGGAAGCCGGCTCATCTGCAGGGCCGTTGGACAGAGCAGACTCTCCAGCCTCAATCTCGGTGGCAGTGGCGTTTGCGATGGTGGGGTCAGTGACGGCCTCAGTCTGGCCTTCTTCGTAGTACGGAGCCTTGTACTCTTGTGCGAGCGTCTTCACCTTTGAGTCTTGAAAAAATTAGCGTCTATCCCAATTCAAACAAGGACAAAACATACAGCTAGTCTCGAGCTGCTCGCCAGGAACGCTGATGACCTGATCTTCAGCTCCATTGACAAGCTTCAGCATAGACTGCACAGCACCGTCATCACCAGAGTAGATGGCGAGAAGCACGCCTTCGATAGCCTGGCTCTCGTCAGACTCGGGGTCCTTGGCCTCCTCACGGCGGTATGCAGCAAGTCGCAGAAATTGCGACAGAACCAGCAGGTTATCCTTCAGGGCGTTCTCGGCCTCCTGCTTCACCTCGCTGACAGCATCGGCCTTGGCCTTCTCCAGGTTCTTCTCCCACTCAGCCTTGTCAGCAGCTGCACGTGTGCGGTACTGCTCCTCGACCTTCTGGTATTGGGCAAGCTGTTCCTCGCACTGGACAAGCTGAGTCTGCAGAGCGGGCTTCTTGAGAATCTGGGCCTTCTGATCGGTATTGATAATTCTGGCTTCGACAAGCTCATCAAGAGACTTTCCAGCGTGCTGGCTCAGAAGGGCATCGGTTTTGGAGGCGTTGGTCTGGCCACGGTTGTTAGTGGGATGGGTCATGCGTTGGGCAGCGGGGTGGTGCGGCTCACAATCTTCTTGTTGATGTTTCGAATGTTCCTTTTCCAAACGGTCAGCATGTACAATTCGCAAACGTGAGAATCTGCAGCATGAGATGGGAGACCTACTTCTGGAGTTCCTTGATGAAAGGGTTCTCGGAGTCGTCGCCGGCCTTGTCAGCGGCGGAAGTGACGCTTGGGGCGGGGGAATCGGTTCGCTCGATAGCCCTGGCGGCCTTCTTCTTCGCCGACTTAGATGGGGGCTGGACAGCAGGTGCAGCCATTTCGGAGGTTGTGTTGAGTGTGTCTCGGGGAGATGTGGTCTAGCTAAATGGAATCTCGTGCTCGAGGTTGCGCGAGAGAGTGATGGCACCACGAATCGACGATGGGTGGTAGCGAGGTGGCGAATGTGGGAGAGGAGTAGGACAGGAGATGTCACCAGGAAGGTTGGAAGGATTAGAAAAGTAGTGTTGAGGTAAACAGGGGGTCGGGGAGAGATTGCTTCAAGTACGGAGGCGAAAAGAGGAGTAAGAAGAGAGGGTCAAGTATCGAAGGAGGAGGAGGCAACTGTCGCAGGTAGTGGTGGCACCAAGCTCCCCCCGTCGCTGGGTCATTGCTTTTCAGAGGGCTCCAGGTGCTGTAACCCCATGTCCACAAGGCTCCGATTGCACTAGGGCGCCTGGCAACCCCTGCATGGCCCAGTCAGTTCTTCTAGAACCAGGAGGAAGATTTCGGGACTTGACAGCTGGCAACAGTTCGGTTTGGGCTTGTGGCGTTGTGTTTCTACTTTAGTGACCGACTCAATGATTCACTGACAGTGCTCATTCGCACAATGGGACGCATTGCCTTGTTTGTCTGGCTCGACGGCGATTTCCATGTTTTGTTTGCTGCATGCACTTCGGCGACAGCTGTCATCAGTTCAAAGGATACGGGAGCGTTCCCATCGGGGCGCAAATAACTTAGCCCCACCATCCCGCCAGCTATCTAAGGATTCCTGCGCGTGCGTGGATGCCATGGTCTCGTGCGCGACCAAATGACGCCGCCAGGGCCCAGCAGCTGGCTGTAGTCGCTTCAGCTCTCCAGCTGCACATTCGAGGCCCCTTGCCTTGTCCCATTTCTCAACCCATTCAGGACTCGGCATCGCCGAATGTCTCGAGTACCGCGCCGGCCCATGGTTTTCTTTCCTTGTTCGTCTATTGCCTCCCCCGTATTTTGTTTATCGCTCCATGTTTCCAGACAGCATTTTATGCGGCGTTGGATAACATGGTATTCGTGCGTAGCAGAGTAACTGTTCGCTCGTAGTAACAGTCATGCGCAAGTTCGAATAGGTCGCAGCGGGAGTGTCGAGTCACGGCCACGGGCACTTCGTCTATCGTTCTCTTGTTCATCCTTTAAATTTCGCCAGAGTATCCTGCGAGTTCAAGGAGTTAGATCTGGTTTCGCAGCGGACGAAACTGGGATCGAAACATACTCTCGTCACCTTCTTCACGCTGCGCGCCGATAATCCTCGTTCGCCTGACTTTTTTGAGTGAATGGCAGCCTCTTTGACCAATCTGAACAAGTATTAGCTCGTGATTGCACACGTTTCCGTCGCGTTTTCAGCCTACGTTTCCATGAACAGGACGTAGTTCAGAAAAATCTATCACGTAAATGTTAGCATCGCGCAAATGAATGATGTAACAAACAAGCGCTGGCGCAAATAAGGCTGACCGTCACATCGGCATTCTTCTTGAGACCGTGGTCGGAATGCGCTTTAATAATCTTCTTAACAGTCGCCTTGGGATAGGGCTTTTTACCAAGCGCCATGGTGCAGAATTGTTAGTCGTATGAAGGATGATGATTGTGAGGGTGCTTGGTTGGCCCCGCGAATGATTGTTGACAAGGCGCGTCCTCAGTCCGGTGCTCTGACCTCACCAGACGACCCCTTGATGTGGGGATGGCCAATCGGCAGGGGCCGAGCCAGCGGCGGTACGTACTGCCAAGCCAACCTAAGTAGATGCTTCAATTCAAGTCAAGGAGAGCATGCAAATACGATAATTAAAATGCCAAGTAATTATTAGTGTTAAATACTATATTTGGCTTATTTTGATTAACTATTTCGTCATGCTAATTTGCAGTCGTCTTCTATGTGATATGTTGGGTAGCATCACCCATGGTCTACTCTCACCATGAGAAGGCGGGGTACACAGTGTATTATATAACTACTCAAATATCTACACTGTAGCCCACCTTTGGACTCAAGCTTGGCTTGGTGGGATTGGAGCCGCCTCAGAGGCATCACCACATAAAAATCGACACAACGGCCGCGCCAGCTACAGGTGCCCATCATGGCTTCGATTATGCAGCGCCGAATGGTAAGCTAATACATTTATACTACAAACTACCATATAGCTCACATAGTTCGCAGCTCTCTAAGGCTGACGAGGAGGCGGCGGGCGATGAAGTGGAGGTGCGACGAGAAGATCAAGACAAGATCAACCGATTCAGCCGATTACACCAGCGAGAGCTCGCTTTGGAGGAAGAGGTCAACGGGAAGAATGCAAGTCCACGCATGTTGGCTAGTCTGGGCAGAACGCTGACCATATCCGGCAGAAAGAAAAGGAGGAACTTGAGGACCTGACCACTGAACTCGAGCTCGCCGATGAAGACGAAAAGATCCAGTACGACATCCCCCTACCCAACGACACGAGCTTGCAGAACACCTGGCTGATAAATGCACTACCATTTTAGGTATAAGATCGGAGACGCCTTCTTCCATATCCCCTTGGAACAGGCACAAGAGATGCTCGGAGAGGCCACCGAGAAACTTGAGGAGGAGACGACCACATTGGAAGAGAAGTTATCTTCGATCCGCGAAGAAATGACCAAGCTCAAGGTCGAACTGTATGCCAGATTCGGGAAGCAAATCAACCTAGAGACATGAATCGTTTGAGTTTGCTGCGAAACCATGGCTACTCGCCGGCAGAAGACTTTCCCGCAAAGTTGTGGATGAACCCCTTGCGGCGTCATCCTAGCTTGTGACGCCGCCGTTTTCGGTTCGGTCCTCAAATCGGATCCGATGTATGTCTTCAAGGTGTGCATGCATTCCTTAGCCATGCATAACCATTTTACAACAATGCAACACCATCACCCCCTTGTCCACACCCAATTCATCATGAGTCTTGTGCAGCAATGCTCCGAGAGGGCCTCCAAGAAGGCCTCATCTTGGCAATAAAGATGCATATTCAAAAGCCTGTTGCCATCCCAATCACTGCGCTGCAGTATGCAGCCGTCATCAACCCCAGTCCCTGCCGTGGTATTAATAATAAAGCAGCCAACGGTTTAGGGCGCCGATTCAGATCCGATGTTGCTCCGATGTAACCGGTGTGACTACCGGAGCGATCGCCGGGTAACATCGCCCTTGACACAACACATGGCTGCCTTCTTGATCTCATGCCCACGGCATACCGCAAACCCCCCGGTCAAACTGGTTGGGTTAGACCAGTTTGCCCCGGCTTAGGAGAAGGGACTGGCCAATGATGGCCCTCAACGGCCCTATCTGAGCGGGGTTTACACGCCCTTTGCTTAATCCCGAAGCCATCACTATCGGTTATTCAGATGGCGTCGACATTGGCGTGGATGAGCGGTCCACTTCTTGCCCCCCATCCAGAACTGGCAATTGCTGGGGGGAGAAAGATGCTTTGGCGCTGTCCCTATGACCCCAAGATGTGCACGCTGACAATTACTTTCTTGTTCCTTGTGACTTTTTCTCTCCTCTTCTTCCCTCTGTCCCAATTCTCCTCGTGAATGATTCTCGTGGTTCCCCATTTGTGAATATCTTCCAAACAAGATGCCTGGTAGCGAATCCAGTGGTACGGTTCGGGAACCGTCCCCGTACCGTAAGTTGTACCTCGGTTCTGTTGGTTCCCAATGTCGCTGGGGTCGAAAGAAATTTCACACTTGCTTACCATGTCTCTCCAGGTGGACGAAGAAGGAGTAGTTCCATCACCGACAGGATCACACGTTTAGATGAGCTTGATGCTCAAGAACGCTATGAAGAGGAGGCTGCAGACCGTGGCATTGGTGCTCTTCACCACATTCGCTCCCGTACAAGGAGTCGTACCAACGAGGTTCTAGTCAATTGGGAGCTAAACGACCCAGAAAACCCATACAACTGGTCAACTGTAAGGCTACCAAGATGCCGCTCGCTACGCACTCACCCAGAGCATGTTCAACCGTCGATGGTAAAAAACGCTAACATGCGTTTCTTGTAGAAAAAGAAGCTACTGGTGGTCTTCTATACCTGCATCCTCGTCATCAATTCAACCATGGGCTCTGCCCTTCCAAGCATGGCCATCCCCAAGATTGTCGCCCATTTCGGAATCAGTTCCGCGGAACAAAGGGTCCTGCCCATCTCCGTTTATCTCATCGGCTACGTGTTTGGCCCAATAATCTGGGGTCCGCTGAGCGAGCATTTTGGCCGGCGAGACCTGACCTTTGTCACATTCATCATGTTCTCCATCTTCACGTTGGCATGCGCCGTGGCACAATCCTGGCCGTCACTGCTGGTTTTCCGCTTCTTCACCGGTGTGTTTGCGAGCTCGCCAATTGCCATCGTTGCAGGTGTTCTGGCAGATATTTATGGCGAGCCAACCACGCGCGGGAGGGCGTTTGCTCTCTTCATGGTGGTAAGTGGTGACCCATGAAACTATACTTGCCGGGCAGGTTGAGTAAAGGCACACTTTTCCAGGAGTGGAGTCTATATTCGCTGCAGGATGAATCATGCACCTTCTACTGTTGCTGAAGAACATGCTTGCCGATCCAGAGAGCTCATTGGAGTGTGTTCTTTACTCAACCCACCAGGCTGCATGTGGCTTTTTTTGGTGGCATGGAGATGCTGACTTCACTTCCCAGGCCACCACTTTCGGTCCCATCCTGTCCCCAATCGTGTCTGGTTTCACCTCCGAGACGATTGGCTGGCGATGGTGTTTTTGGATTGCACTCATCCTGGCCGGCGTCACTATTCTCTCGACGCCATTCTTCCCCGAGACGTACGGCCCCATCCTGCTCTCGAGGCGAGCCAAGAAGATGCGCAAGGCAGACCCCAACTCTCGGGCCATTGCGCCGCGCGACCTCGAAGAGACGGACCTGAACCAGCTGCTGACCGTGGTCCTGACCCGGCCGCTGCGCATGATCTTCTTTGAGCCCATCGTCACCACGACGTGCGCCTACCTCTCCCTCGTCTACTCAATCTTCTACATGTCCTTCCAGGCCTTCCCCATCATCTTCCAGGACGTCTACAGCCTCTCGCCGGGCGTCACGGGCCTCGCATACCTGCCCATCGCGGGCGGCGCATGCCTCACGTTCCCCATCTTCTACTGGTGGGACACGACGCTGCTCCGCGCCCAGGCACGCAACGCCGCCTGGGTCAAGCGCGAGGAGTACCGCCGCCTCCCGCTCGCCTGCGTTGGCGGCCCTCTCTTCGTCGTCTCCCTCTTCTGGCTCGGCTGGTCCGCCAAGTCGTCCGTCTCCTTCGTCGCCCCCATGCTCGCCGGCATCCCCTTCGGCATGGGCTTCCTCCTCATCTTCATGGCCCTGCTCAACTACCTCACAGATGCCTACGAGATCTTTGCCGCCTCGGCCAACGCCGCCACCTCGACCTGCCGCTCCCTCTTCGCCGTCGTCCTGCCCCTCGCCACCACCCACATGTTCGACCGCCTCGGCATCGCTGGCGCCTGCTCCCTCCTCGGCGGCCTCAGCGCCCTCATGTGCTTCATCCCCTTCATCTTCATCTGGAAGGGCCCCAGCATCCGCAACCGCTCTCCCTTCTGCGTGGCCCTGCGCGAGCGAAGAGAAGAGATGCTGCGCAAGGCCGAGGAGGACAAGGCCAGGCGGGAGCGCACTGAGCTGCGGGAGAAGGAGGAGGCCGTCTGAGCAAAACCTCACCCCGTTCTCAGCTCTTCGAGACCTACCACCATGCTCTTCCCAAATCCTCTTGTTACATGAACTGACCACAAACCAGATTGTGCACAAGGTTTGATGACCCCTTCGTACCACTACAGGTAGAGACTTTTCAAAATTGGACTAATGACTACGAATTGAATGGAGGCGATGAAGACTAAAATTAGTGCAGTCTAAAATAAATAGTAATTCTAGATTATTCACCCAGTTCTTCTGCCCCTCTCTAACCATATGGATCAAGTGACAAAAACAGAATCCGAACTGTTGGAATCACTTCAATGGCAAGTGGCATAGCACTGCCGCTGGGACTTCGGCCGTTTCCTGCCTTTCATCCGTATGGTCGTTTCTCTGACGGTCCATGAACAGAATGTATGATGCTCACAACTATAGCTTTAAATTTAATGGGATCATGCACAGTGTGGCTTGGCGGCTGAGAGAGATAGTTTGCTCGGAATAAGAGCTGATCAGCTGTATTCATAGCTATACGGGAAATAACCCCAGAAAAAAATATAAAGCCCGTTTATATCTGCCATAGGATAATATTTCCTGTTGGGTAGTGCTCCGAAATCTCCAATGGCAGTGTCATATAATTTCTCCGTCGGTCGAGAATTCCCAATCATAACTTGGACTTCTGTTTGCAGTAGCTCATCCACAATAGCCTTCTTTCGCCAATTAGTAAACAGCTACTTTTGTCCTGTGTCAATCCCTTGAACCAGTTCTTATTCGGATCAAAATATCAGTTGATGGACCTAAAATTTAAGTATGCGTAATAACAGAGTCTCTGTCGTTGGGTTCCTGATTAACATTGAGCCAATGTATGAGGACCTTTTGCCCTATCAAGATTCAATGTCGAGAGACAAGTGGCTCCGAGGTGTGACAAAAACATCTGTCAAAACCTCGCTTCCTTGGATCGGGCTATTGGAGCGGCTTTCTGGTAAGCTAAACGGTGCTGGAACCTCGGTTTTCGAAAAATTCTCATTACAGTCAGGAGTAGGAGTTTGGTGGATAAACGGCGAGGTCTTGTTCTCCCAACCAGTTGCCGCTTTTGACCCCGTGGGATGTTTTTCAATTCCAGAGCATGGCCCCGTATCTTCCGGTTCGCCGACTTGCTTTTCTGGAGCATATCTTTCGTCGTACCTCGAACTAGTTGGAGGAATCTGGAAATTTTCACCCTCTGACGACTTTTTCCTTAGTGAAAGGATTCTCCGTGTCCAAGCAATCGCCTTAGCTTCACGGCTCATTTCACAGGATGGGAGAAATCTGACGAGCTTTGACCTAACGGCTTGCCCAAACTTGATAGATCGGGACGGAGCGAGCCCCTTTCCAAATGTGTGCCTTTCTAAAAAGGTCGCATCAATGGCCCGTATCGTATTACTATCGGGCCTGTTTTGTGCTTCTGCGGATTCTTTAGGATTCTCAGAACATGAATATTCGGTTCTTCCTTCTCGCGCATCAGACCAGATTCGTGGTGGTTTCTTCAATTTACTTGACTCTGGTTCGCTAATGACCCCTACACTTTGTGGTCGTATTTCAGTTATCCAATGCCGAACAATCCATCGTGTTCGTGCATCAGCGGGAATTTTATCACCTTTGAGGGTCAGTTGGGACTTTGTGTGATCCAGGCTCTCAATAGATGCTAACCCACTCTTGACATCTTCTCCTCGCGATATTTCGGGATCAAGATTTCCTGAACAATATCTGTTTGATTCAATCTGTGAATCAATGCTGACCGTACTGACACCAGCATGCAAGCTGCGCTTTCCCTCAACTTCGTGCTTGGTGGCCCGCTGCCACGAGTCTGTAGCGCTCTTCTCTTGTTCGGGAGAGGACCTCGAGTAAATATGCGACGACGGTAGATCTGCTGATAAACAGGTAGATATATTAGGTAATTGCTTGAACTTCTTCTCTACTTTCATACTGCATTGATGGGCTTCAAGTCCAGCAACTTGGGGAAATGTCCCCACGCATCGTTCTCTTCCCTCAAAAGTTTCTGACCTCAATCTGAGTTGCCTCGGAAGTATCAGTTGTATCTTGCTGAAAATTGATATCTTTCTGGGCCTCGTGGGATTTCCTGCCGAAAACTCTTCTCGAAACCGACTTCTAATTGCAAACGATCGCTTTTTATGGGCCAGTACTTGACCAAACCGCTTCTCAATGGTCTGGAGTTCTGCATCTCGAATCAAAAAGCTGGCTGTTTCTGACCTGGGTGAAGGACTGTTATGCGAATCCCCATCAATTCCCTCCTTGTTGATATCAAACACAGCATCAACCCGCTGCTTGGAACTTGAGATAACCCCAACAGGTGCTTCCTCTAGGCTCTGAATTTCGTACACTGATAGTGAGCTTCCAGGCCCTGTAGCAGCACAAGTCAGTGAGCTTCTTTGATTCAGGTTCGTGGGCACTCACAGTCAAAAGGTGAGATCCCAAGATCTTTAATATCATCAAGATTAAGGCTGTGAAGGTTCGGTCGGGATATTTCTGGGCTATGCTGAAAACTTGGGAGTTTTGATGCATAGTTAGAAGATGTATTGTCGGCTACAAAGTCGACAGCGGTCTCCAAATCATCTCTACCTGAATTACTTCCACTTGGGGGTGCCTTCATATTCCGAGCTGAATCAAAACTTGCTGTTGAAAGATCAGGGATAGAGATTTGAGCCCAGTATTTTGAAGCAGAGATTTGGCTCAGCCCGTTAGGAGAGTCCAGAACGCTAGATGTTTGATTGCGACGACATTTTAGCTCAGGTCTGTCTTTCGTGGCCGTTTTAGAAGCACCAGCAATACTTTTTGCCTGTTTTTGAACATAATTCTCGCCGGTGGTGTTGGTACTTTCGATATCTTCTAGCGGAAGATTTGAATTGTCTCGGGACCCTAGCCCCTGGGCAATAAGCCATATTCCCAACGCGGAGTGTTCGTCGGCTGAGGAAGAGTTGCTCCGACTTGAGAATCTGTTATTGGGCCCCAAAACATGTTCAAGCTGCGAGGCGCTGCCTGAAACTTGGACGAATAATTTGGAGGCGGTCTGGGGTAGGCTCCCATGTGTGGATGATGAAATTGAGTCCACGGCAACAATTGAGGGACGTAAACAACGCACTGTTCCTGTAACCTCATGGATGGATTGGCCAAAACTTTTATAGCTAGAGGTGGGAGTTTGGATATCACATTCAGCACTCGCGGCATCTTGGAGCTCGTCGTCGGAGATGGTTTGTTCTGGCTTCTGTTTGACATTGGTAAGTGAATTGTCAACACAGGGTATAGCAACAGAAATTTCCATGCAATCTCTTAGGCCAGAATCCAGAGCGAGAGACTTTGCAGCGAATGGCTGAGAGCGTATGCTAGAGATTGGTTGGTTTTTCTTCTTGCCATCGGTCTGCTCAATGTGAAGTTCAGCTTGAATTTTGTGCATCAAGCTCTTCAACTCAGCTCCCCTAGCAATTCCTTCTTCGATATCACCATTCGAGTTTATTGGGCGACATATGCTAGCGCTGCGCTGGACCCGCCGGAGAAAGTTGGTTTTTACAAATCTGAATGTGCCACGGAATGTCTTTCTGCTTCTTGGCCCATCCTCGTCGTCTTCAGAATCAGCCATAACCTCATCGAGGCCCGACGTTTGCAGATGATCAGTGACTGAAACCCGAGAGGGTTGCCATATTTCCTGAGGGAGTCCAAGGACGGGTTGGTTGATTGGTTCAACTCTCTGGTCCGGTTGAAGAGTAGCTGGCCATGACATGCACGATTGTACTCCCTGGGCAATGTCTCGAGAACCGCAGCAATAAAAGAAAGGCATGGAGACTTGTTCGTGACCACAAACAGAGAAAAACTAACCAACGAGGTGCCATGCAAAATTGGGATCTGGGGAATAAAGAAGAGTGACCAAAAAGTTCGCGCAACCAAAGTTAAAGGGTGGTCAAAACGACCAAGACGCAAAAGTACAAAAAGACTGAGGAATAGCGAGCTCCGTCATCCAACAACGAAAGAGCAACCGAACCGCTATGGGCTACTCTGAAGTCAGCGACTCCTTCCATCCCAAGTGCAGTACATCACCATAGCCTGAGGAAGGCGTTGAGAACTTATGGAATAGTGGGAGGAAGCTATCGCGACTAAGAACCGGCAAATTTTTCATCCAGTCTCGATAAACGCGGGTTTTATTTCGACTTCTGCAAGTTGTACCATGTTGTCATAAGATATGGGAGCCCGGTGCCCCCAGCAATGTAGAACGCGCTTGCTACTAAAAGCTTCATCTTGAGATGTGTACATACGCGGAAAAATCATCACAGAAAAGTTCGGCTGTCATGACCCCCATGACATGCAGAGGACGTGCGCGCTTGGTCCCCACACTCCCCTAGACATGATAGGATTCAGGACATGCAGGATGATGAGATTGTAGTCGGCTGATTTGCTCTGGTCTCAGGCAAAAGTACGATCACGATTGAAAAGAATTTGCTGGCATCATCTCACATAAAATGTCTCAAGAGATGACGTGGTGGACGGTGAAGATTATGTTTATGTTTCGTCGAGGATCCAGAGTAAGCACAGAACTCGACAGAGTGTGTGGGTATTATGGGTCATGATGGATGGCCAAAGGCGTGCCTCAGGCGTCGGTGTCATTGAGCAGGACCGGGGGGGCCCAGGTCCGAAAGGAACGAGGTCAGCATGGGCAGCTTGCTACGAAAACTGCTCGGCGGGTAGCAAAGCCTGGGTCTCGGAATGTTTCTCAACAAAAAGCCCCGATATCGTTCGGTGACTATTGCACATACCAAGTCGATGCGAAGAGATTACGAGACCCTGAAGCACGTGGGCCCGTGGCCAGGCGAGGGGCAGACGAGGGGTAGTCCAGATTGCCCCTCGTGCCCCTCGTGCCCCTCGTGTGCCTCGCCCGAGCTTGTAGTGGGGGCAGAAAAGAAGAAGAAAAAAAGGCGCGAAGATTGAGTGTGCTTGGAAGAATGCAGCAGAACGGGTAGATCAATCAAGATAAAGGAGGGAGCTAGATTCAAATTGAGGCCATTGCATATTCGGTCACCGGCTGATTCGGAGTCGCGGACCGCTGCGACTGTCTTGCTCTCACGTCAAGCCGTCAGGGATAAATCGTCACGAACAATCATGGCTCTGGTACTGATGCAGCAAGTACCTGAGCCACGCCAGCACCAACGGCACAGCCAAAATTGAATTCGAAGCTAGCCCAGCAGCCAGGCATCAAACACGAGCTTGAACAGCGGCAAGGCGGTCAGTCCCAGCAATGGCTATGAGGCGATTGTCGATGGCGCAATTCGGAAGCCGAAGAGTTTGCACGCCGCCCGTAGCCTGTAACAGCAACGGAGTTGAAACTAGCTCCGCCGACAGCCCGCAACCTGGTAGGTACCCACCCGCCAAAAGCCGGCCGCCGTCCGCCCACCAGCAGCTGTCCAGCGCCATTGTGACCCCCATGTCGAACTCCCCAACCACCCCCCCGGCAACCGATCGCCGACCAACCACCGGCGCCGACCTGTACGAATACGTCGCTGAGACGTGCCGGCTTGCAATCCTGCTAAGCTCATCTCGTCTTAACGCCTTGAAAACAAAACTCCTTCGAAGCTGGCCTCGCAGGGGAAGCCCCTGCCCAATCACCATCCCGCCTCTCACCGTCCGCTGTGGGCGTGCTGCTCCCTGTCCACTCCTTCGTCCCGCCTGCAGTAGCTCTGTACTCGCCTCGTCTTGCCGCGTTGTCGGAGTTACATGTCACTTCTTAGACACTTGCTGCAAATTGAGAGGTCTACTTTGTACCTGGCTCCATCGCACATCACTGCTACCCCTCCCCCGCTTTCGGACTGGGCGCTGTCCAGAATTTTTTTTTTCCTGGGCAACCTTTCGTCTCCATCCAGCTGCTCGTCCTTTTTCTAGGCCGCCTCCCCTTCCTCTTCCTCTTTTTTTTCTTCCTTCCTTCCTTCATCCTCCATCTGCCCTTTCTCCTGGTCGATCCATTGTGGTACAGGCAGGGCTTTACTTCACAGTACGTTCTCCCCACGCCTCTGCTGAGCTCTCATCTCAGTCTGCCCCTCGCTCCACCACCACCACCCCGCCATTCTGACACCCTCTCACGCAATCCGAGCTTCGCTAACATCTCGAAAGCTTTTTTCTCAATATCACATTTCAGAGTAACCGGATCAACCGACAAAATGGTTCAGTCCGCTGTTCTCGGTTTCCCCCGCATGGGTGTCTTGCGTGACCTGAAGAAGGCCACCGAGGGCTGTCAGTGCACCTCTTCACTACACCTTCATGTCCACGATCGCTGACCGATACATACAGATTGGGGTGGCAAAATCACTCAGGAGGAGCTCCTTGCTGAGGCCAAGCGCCTCCGTCTTGCTCACTGGAAAATCCAGAAGGATGCCGGTGTCGACATCATCCCCAGCAACGACTTCGCCCTGTACGACCAGGTCCTCCACCACATCCAGGACTTCGGTGTACGTACCCTCCCCCCCTCACCTAAAATTCTGTCACCCGTGCTCACATAATCTTTCCGCAGGCTGTCCCCGAGCGATACACCAAGGATGGTCTCGACCTCATTGACCAGTACTTCGCCATGGGCCGTGGTCACCAGAAGGAGGGTGTCGATGTCCCTAGTCTGGAGATGGTCAAGTGGTTCGACTCCAACTACCACTACGTCAAGCCCACTCTCCAGGACAACCAGACCTTCAAGCTCGCTGAGAAGCCCAAGGCTGTTGCCGACTTCCTCGAGGCCAAGGAGGCTGGCGTTGCTACCCGCCCCGTCCTTGTCGGCCCCGTGAGCTTCCTTCACCTCGGTAAGGCTGACCGTGGTCAGTCTGTCGACCCCATTGACCTTCTTGAGAAGCTCCTGCCCGTCTACGAGCAGCTGCTTACCCAGCTCAAGGAGGCTGGTGCCGAGACTGTCCAGATTGATGAGCCTGTTCTCGTCTTCGACCTTCCCCAGAAGACCAAGGATGCTTTCAAGCCCACCTACGAGAAGTTCGCCGCCCTTGGCGACAAGATCCCCAACCTCGTCTTCACCACCTACTTTGGTGACATCGTTCACAACCTTGACCTCCTTCCCAAGGACATCTACGCTGTCCACATTGACCTTGTCCGCAACCCCGAGCAGCTCGAGACCGTCATTGGCGCCCTTGGCTCCAAGACTATCCTCTCTGCCGGTGTCGTCGACGGCCGCAACATCTGGAAGACCAACCTGAAGCGTGCCATTGAGACTGTCGAGACTGCTGTCCAGAAGCTCGGCAAGGAGCGTGTCATTGCTGCCACCTCCAGCTCCCTCCTCCACACTCCCCACACCCTCGCCAGCGAGAAGAAGCTGGACCCTGAAATTGCCGACTGGTTCTCTTTCGCTAGCGAGAAGGTCGTTGAGATTGCCATCATCGCCAAGGCCGTCACCGAGGGCCCTGCTTCCGTCGCTGAGCAGCTCACCGCCAACGCCAAGTCTATCCAGGCTCGTGCCACCTCCAGCCGCACCAACGACGCTGCCGTCAAGGAGCGCCAGTCCAAGGTCACCGAGGCTGACCACAACCGCAAGTCTGAGTTCACCGTCCGTATTGCTGCCCAGCAGAAGAAGCTGAACCTCCCTCTCTTCCCCACCACCACCATTGGTTCTTTCCCCCAGACCAAGGACATCCGTGTCCAGCGCAACAAGTTCACCAAGGCTGAGATCACCGAGGCTGAGTACGACAAGTTCATTGAGAAGGAGATTGAGGACAACGTCAAGATCCAGGAGGAGCTTGGCCTTGACGTCTTCGTCCACGGTGAGCCTGAGCGTAACGACATGGTTCAGTTCTTCGGTGAGCGTCTTAAGGGTTACGCTTTCACCACACACGCCTGGGTCCAGTCTTACGGTTCCCGATGCGTCCGACCTCCCATCATTGTCGGTGACATCTCCCGACCTGCCCCCATGACCGTCAAGGAGTCCAAGTACGCCGTCTCGGTCTCCAAGAAGCCCATGAAGGGTATGCTTACTGGCCCCGTCACCTGCCTCCGATGGTCTTTCCCCCGTGACGACGTCCACCAGTCCGTCCAGGCCCAGCAGCTTGCTCTGGCCCTCCGTGACGAGGTCGTCGACCTTGAGAAGGCCGGTGTCGACGTCATCCAAGTCGATGAGCCCGCTCTCCGCGAGGGTCTCCCTCTCCGCTCCGGCAAGGAGCGTGACGCCTACCTCAAGTGGGCTGTCGACGCTTTCCGTCTCTCCACCACCGGTGTCGAGGACTCCACTCAGATCCACTCCCACTTCTGCTACTCTGAGTTCCAGGACTTCTTCCACGCCATTGCTGCCCTCGATGCCGATGTCCTGTCCATCGAGAACAGCAAGTCTGACGCCAAGCTCCTCCGCGTCTTCGTTGACTCCGAGTACCCCCGCCACATCGGACCTGGTGTCTACGATATTCACTCTCCCCGTGTTCCCAGCGAGCAGGAGATCCGTGACCGCATCGAGGAGATGCTTCAGTTCCTCAAGCCTGAGCAGCTCTGGATCGACCCTGACTGCGGTCTCAAGACCCGTCAGTGGAAGGAGACCAAGGAGGCCCTCCTCAACATGGTCAACGCTGCCAAGTACTTCCGTGCCAAGTACGCCAAATAAATTTTGGAACCACTATTTTGAAGGGGTAAGGGGGCGTCAGGTGGTTGTGTGTAACTAGTGTGTTATTTGCGGAGAGCTGTATCTTTTGAGAACAGCTACGATTTCAACATCGGCGTTTTGGGACTGGTCAAAAAGACCAGTTGTGTTTGCTGCATCCTAAAAGTTAACCTTCGGATCAGGATTGGGATTGGGTTAGGAAGACGGTTGGGCGAGCGCATTCAACATATTGCATATATACCCTCCCAATTGGGAGCTTGATGAGGTCAATGAATCAACAGAATGACCCCTTTTTTCTCATTGAGAATATTTGAGAATAATTTTTCCTCTTGCATTGCAAAGTGTTTGTGTGATGACTTAAAACAAAATAATACACCTAAACGTAGACAAAATTGAGATGAAGCAATCGTGCACTGCCGCGAGCCAAGTGTTGATGAGGTATGTAATAATGTCACGTGATTGCGCGCCAAACTCGGCCACATGACCAGACGCGTTCCGCAACACATTTTCGAATTCACGCCGCGATTTTGGAGCCTTGTCCTCAGTCCCAAGGCTTTCCAAAAATGCCCCCAATTATCATTGCAGATTCTGACGATGAGGATAATGACTACTCCCAGCCGCATAATCCCCAGGGCGGTGGCCAGTTTGCTGGCGTTGGTTCAAACAATCTGGGAGGTGTAAGCCATTCAACATCCACGGATCCATCCTTCTTTCAAAATGTGTACGACGAGCAAAACTATGCCACGCAAGAGAATTTCAATAGAGAATACCCTGGTTGTTCGGCTGCCGGGGATGGGATTTCGAGTTCAGAGATGACCGCGCCGGCACCCTTCCAGCGAATGGTGACAGGCTTAGCTCATCAAGCTTCCCTGACGTCAATTTCGGACCCAACGAACCCAGCTGGCCCCAAAGCGTCGAGTGGCAAAGGGGCGAATGAATGGACTCAACTTTCCACACCAGGGAGGAAGAAAGCACCCACGGCAGTTATGGACGACCCCTGGGATGTGCCGAGCAGCCCAGAAGTAGGAATGTCGCGGGCAGTGCCCAAGATGCCATTGAAACAACCAGCATTGAGGGAAAGGAGGAACCAAACCGCGGTCCCTGTGGGCATGTTCGATTTACCTGGAGACATAGGCCCAAATGGCCAAGCCTCCCCCGAACGGAAGAGGAGAAGGGTTGAATCTTCATATCCAACCCAGCGCAGCGCCGATGAGGTGGATTTGGTGACCCTCCCCTTCAGCCTTGGGCCTGCAGACACACAAACTAGCATGTTGCCACCAACGCTCCCCGTGGATAAGGACGCTTCCTTCTTCATTTCTGCTCGACCGTTAACGGACGCGCAAAGAATGGAATACCAAAGCGTCAGTCTGCCATCCAGCGGAGGACATCAAGATGTGCTGCCACCAGTATATCACCAAGGAATGCAGGATGTGTTCTCTAGCGGGGCGGCCACAAACTTCAATACACCACGCAACGATGACACCGGGTTTAACATGGCCCCTTTACCATCACTCACGTCGCAACCAGTCCAAGAGCTGCCTGAGCAATCTGTCCAGCAACGGCTACCGTCATCTCCCGATATCATTTCTGCAATCGAGTCGCCTCCCAAAGCAAAGCGGAAGAAACAAAAGAGTAAAACAAAACGCGACAAATCTCCTATTCCACCCGAGCATGAGCAGACCAGAGGGCAAGGATCGTTAAATCAAACTGCTCCGCCACTCGAAGATACGGCGATACACGATAAAGAAACCGATCCTCCGGTTCAGCCTACCAAACCAAAGAAAGCAAGGGGGCGACCACGGAAAAAAGACACGGAAGAAGGGGTGAAAACACCAAAGAAGCAGGTCGAGCCTGACGCTGGGGATACAGAAGCCAGTGGGAAGCAAAAAAAGAAGCGCGGCAGGCCACGGAAACAAGACAAGCAGCTCATACCTAAGGAGAGCCCATCAGCAGCAACGAATACACCGAATAGCAGTAAGCAAGCAACTCCTACACTGCACTCGAAGTTGGATGAGGCGTCTCCGACGCAGTGCAACACTATGGACAATGACGAGAGGACCGACTCGAATAATATTGACCAAACTCCTACATCAAAAACGGCTGAAAAGGAAGACAAGCCAAAAGCGGCAGTGCTTAAAGAAGCCAGCCCCGACTCCATGGTTCAAGCTGCGGCCCAGACCCCTGAAAAGGACGTCAAGTCCAAATCACCGGATGCGGCATCAAGCGAGGTGGAAGAGAAACCAACTCCACATATTCCAAAGAGCGCAACGAAATCACGGGGTCTATCAGAACTCACAGCGATGAGTAAACCAATGTATCGTGTTGGACTAAGCAAGAGGTCTAGAATTGCACCATTGTTAAAATCGCTACGCAAATGAGAAACCATGAACAAGTTGAATAGATCAGTGAAGCCATGGGGAAAGCAAAAACAGACGAGACAGATATTGCACGTTGCTTAAATTTTGATACGGGGATGTCGACCTGGGCATCGTCACTCCACGACAATCGACGCAACAAACTCGCCATATACTACGAGCTGAGGAATATGACCCAGAACATGGCTTTTGCTCGGTGCCGAAGAGATTTTTCAATCCAAAAGAGGCACACATGACAAAGCCGGTCAAGCTATATAATGCGTTTGTTTTGAAATAGCCATCCACGTCACACGGATAACTCGGGCCGTCTGCCCAAGCGAGCAGCGTATGGGAGTGGCGGCTCATATCTCGAATACTTTGGTTTGACTGGTCATGAAATCACCATTGCTTCATGATATGAGGAGCCAACATGTGTTTTTTTTAACGCAAAAACCGGCCGCAATGATGAAATAGTGCAAGAGATATGTATGATCTGAAGTGAGTATAGATTTGTGTGGTAACTAAGCCAGGTCGCTCAAGCCGATTGATATCCTCTTGCTTATCGGTTCAGTGGCATTGTGATAAGTTTAGACTACGGTTATAGAAGGCGTTAGGTTTAGAATTAGCTTGCGACCCGGGTAAGAGTTGGCAGGATGAGAATTTATGATGAGACGACTACTTTATGCAAGGGGCCGTGGATCGCATCTCGCGAATTCAACATGGATAAGAAGGGGTAGGTTTAATAAGATGACAAAAATTGTTCCAACTTTAGACAAGTCCACTTAGAAGATAAGAGCGATAATGACAAAGGGCACATCCAATCGTTATGATAGATCAATAAGATAAAGCCAAATCAGCGTTCGGGTTTGAGACGATAAGCATAAAAGGATACGATGCATGGCGTTTCGAGCCCACACTTTTGCGACGAGACGTGATGCATTCAACAGCCTGCATGCAATATGCATTGATCGAATGCGAGGCAAAACATCTCACCAGACGTCATGATGCTTCGACGGAACCAAGTCTCGCAAAAAGAAAAAGAAAGAGAAAAAAAAAGTCAGGTCATTCGAGATATGATTATCATTTTCACCCTCCTCCCAACAAGACGGCAGAAACATGCCATTGATTGCATGGCGAACAGACCAGGAAGCCAAAAAGGAGCAGCAGATCATCTCAATAAATATAAAAAAAACTGAACAAAGTAATTTTTTTTTACCACTACACTTGGAATTACATGTACTGTCCATTTATTGCAGCAGCAGCTTTTCCTTATCGCGCAGTTGCAGGGGACCTTGTCAAGTTTCCCCAGAACCCAACCCCCTGGCAACCCCGAAGCTTTACTCAGGCTAAACTTGGCCCCTTGCATGCATGCGAGTAATCCAAATCACTTGTCAGACCACTGGTCCGAGAAAAAATTATATCTAAAAAAAGAAGCGAGTGGATGGCCCAACAACTCGAGAAATGAAAAATAGGGTGGTGAAATATTTGAATGCTGGCTTCGTAAGCCATTTCCATTTGCTTGAAACCAGAGCGGCTTCTACATTCTCCCGGAGAACCCAAATAATCACATTTCCCCGTGGTCCGTTTCCTTATGCCACTTCGTAACACCTTTGATATATGTTGCCATATTCCCACATGCTGAATACCCTCCCCCCGTTCCCTCCAACTCAAAACAGTTTGGCCGCCTGCAGTAATGTAAATAAAAAAAGACAAGTTATCCTTGGTTACCCTGACTTGGCTCGTCAAGGGTAACGCAAGAACCATTGGGCGGCAAATTCGGGTAGTACAAACAAGTCAGGAAATGGAAAAAGAAAATCGCCGAAAACGCCCATCTCATAATGCATGCATGCCTGATCCCGCCGTTTCCCGTGGTGCAACCCCCCAACCGCCCATTTACCCAATGAATTCCCAACCCGGTCTGACCCGGCCACTCCCACAGCTGCACTTCGAATTGGTGTAAAATCCTCTGTTGTTGTTCTCGTTATTGTCTCGGTCTCATGTTTATAGCTTTCCCTGTTCATCGAGCGTGTTGATGTGCTTCTTGATAAACTCAAATGACGAGAAAAATATGGCGTTGACAACGCACGATCGGCTCATGGACACGCCGAGCCCTCGGTACATGTGGCGCTTGAAGAATTCAATCTTGGGCGCCGGCTCGACTGTTTCTCCTTTGGAATATAGCAGGGAATTGCGCTGGTAAATACTCTTGGCTGAATCAATGGGATCTGGTTGACTGTAAGCTTGGGCCAGACCGTGCCAACTCCCAAAGGAACACTTACATATCATGGCCCATGACACTAGACCACACATGCCTCCAGCAGCAACCACAGCTAGTTTATTGCTGTTGGGGTGGTCGCCCGCGAACGTGTTTCCGATTTGCTTGCCGCTCTCATACACCATAAAATAAATAGCTGTCCCTAGCGTGTCGCGCACTGCGGTAAACCCCATCCATTAGCATTGATCCACCACAACCCCTTCAAGATTGGTGAAACGTACATAGGTGAAGATTGAAACCGGTGTAGAGTCCCAGGGCACCGCGGTGCTTGATTATATTGGCCATCGTCCTGAGTGTGCCCTTGTTCTGATAGCTTGCGGCCACGGCATGACTGCCCTTGGTGCCCCCTCCGCGCTCGGCGAGCAGGACAGACACTTGGGCGCTGAGCTTGGTGAGCTCGAACGGACAGGCCAGGAAGGTTATGGCGGACCCTGCCGTGGCACCGGCTGCGCCGAAGCAGGCGACAGAGTACAGGTTGGGGTACGTGCCATTGCGATTCACGTGGCCGATAATGTCAAATCCCGTGTTTCGTTTCACCCAGGCGGCATAAGAGTACTTTGAGCGCTGGTATATGGAGAATGAGATGGTTCGAACGAGCGTGATACTGGCCATCGGGGCCGTGACACCTGTAGGACGAGGAATTGGTTAGATCCGCTGGCGCAAACTCGCGGGTGGTGGGGGGTGGTTGTCTCGGCTGCATACCTCGAAAGAAGCCGCCCAGCTTCTCCGTGCGATAAGTATGGCGGACGCAGTCCAGGAAGCCCTGGTACTGGTACGTTTGCATGCGCGTCTTGACACTGTCGAGAGGAAAGGCGGCGAGGGTGGAGAAGACACTGGAGGAACTGGCAGCTAGCTCAGTGCGATAACGCTTCACGAAGGGGTGGTAGTGGCCATTGGGGCCGAGTGCAGCGGCAGAGGTAGCCGTCGCCGTCGTCTCGCCGCCGCGTCGTCCTCCAGCGGCGTTTGGCATGATGGTGGAGGTTGCAGCAGCTGGGGGTGGCAGTGGCGATGGCGATGAGGTGCCTGGGACATGTTGGTGAACCAGTCTGGCCTCCGCAGTCATAGCTTCCCGCTCTCCCAAGGAGGGGGGGGAAAGCAATTGGGGCCTCAGAACAGGCCGGGACGGTCTTGCGAAAGGACGCAAGATGTTCAGGGGAGGTCGCGGTCGCAGCACGGCCAGTCGCCAGAGGCTGCTGGTTCCATTCAGACGCCGGAGAAGCTGTGGTGCCGGCTGCGGAATGCGGGCGAGAGATGCGGGACGCCAGAGGGTCGTGTCGGACGGGTGGTGCGCAGGCGCAGTGGGTAGATAGCGGATGACGGAGAGTGTGTAGTGGGGAGGTGGGCACCGCACGCGCTGTGGGCTGTGGATGGCAGGCGGTGGGCGGCTTTACGACGGTGGGCTCGGGCGCTCGGGCGTCCGGGTGGACGGCGGCGGCGGCGAACGGCAGCAGCAGCGACAGCGACGGCGTGTATGCGCTCTCTCTATCTGTGTTACTGGGGGGGAATTGGAATGGGGAAAAAAAGAGGTTGAGGTTTGGTGCCAACGCAGGGTTGCAGGAGAGTTTCGGTTTTGAAGTTGGAGCTGTGAGCCAAGAAAGGGCGGGGTGGGAAACGGCAGAGATTGGGGGGGGGAAGGCAAGAGTGCCCGAGGGAGGACATCTTCTCTCTCGTCCGTGTGCCGTCCGTCTGTTGCTGAATTGGGCAGTCTTTGAGGCTAAGCAGCGCCGGCAGTGAACCTGTCGTGGGGACCACGTTAATGGACTGCGGGGTGCTTCTCTGCCGTGCGTGATGCCGCCCCCCGGAACCCCTGCCGTGCGTCACTACCGCCCCTATTCGCAGGTGCCCTTTAGGGGTCGGTCCGCTAGCCCTGCTCTATAGCCAGGACCAGCAAACCGGTTTTCAGTGTCCGGCCGCCTTGCGCACATGCTTCCCGTGCCCGCTCTTGCGCCGGACATTATACATTGGATACGGCATCCCCCATGACCGCTTGTTCCATTCACATGCTTCCATTAACAATCATCGGCCCATTCGCTGCCCGCGCTCGCCTCAGCCTGCACCTCCTACGCAGGCTTGCAAGTCCACCAAGTCTCTCTTACAGATTCCGACACACGCAGCGTTGTGGTTGTGGCCCACGCCCAGACCACTCCCAGACCATTCCACTGCAGCAGCAGCATCAACCTCTCACAACGCAGCTTCAAGACGTCCGCCTCCCTGTGCGACTCGCCGACTGCCACCCCCAAACACGCGATTCACATCCCCATTCCCCCAACGTCCCCCCTCAGCTCTCCAGCTCAACAATCACCATTGCGCCCTCTGCGATTCGCCCGACCGTGACCATTAACCACATCCCCAGGTTGCGCCCGGCGGACTTTCATGTCCGGCCACCTCTGGCCGCCAATGGCCGCTTCGGCATGCCCTCTCTCTCCCCACCCTCCTCGTCCTGACTCCGCCCGCTTCTGGCGCACAGCTCGAGGAGTAGCCGCGTTTACCCCAAGCACGATGACATCGTCTGGCGGCCTCAGACCATACATCCGGCCCAGGACCAGCAACTGATCTGCCCTCGCTCAGTTTCCGTGACATGATATATGCATCCCCCACCCCCAGTCCTCGAACAAGCTGTTGGCATCGCTTCGTCACATCCTATCCCCGACCGAATAACCACTTATCGCAACCACCTCGCTGACCCCAATCCTACCTCAAGCAGTCACCCGCATATGCACTTATTTCCCTTGGGAGCAACGTACGTTTAGACCGTCATTGTATAGAACCTGTGCGCTACCATACTGTACGTATTCTTCTACTGGGAGGGAAGACGTCATCTTTCCTCAAAAAAATGAGGATGGACGAGGCGACGAGATTCACCATTCGTAGACCTGATGGAGCTTCACTTGTCGTGAAATGGTCTGCTCCAGCAGGGCTCGGGCTTGCCTCTGGATGGTCTGCCCCCAACGAGCCCAGCGAGTGCTCGAAATTTCCCACAACGCCTCGACCCTCTCTTATAAACCTATAAACAAGCTTCCTGCGATTTTCAAGATCCAGATGCCGCCGCTGCCTCCGAGCTTTCGGCAGGAGTCTCCTCGACAGTATCCAAAGATGTAGGCACAGCACCATGTATAGCCGCAAGTCGCTCCTCCTCCTTCTTTTCTCGAAGAGCCTCGGTCTCCCTCCTGAGCTTCTCCAAGTTGAACATGTCATCGTCATCTTCGGATTCGGACTCATCCTCATCCCTCCACTTGCCGCTCTCGAACAGGGCACGACCAGTGTTGTCCTTGGCCTTTCGGGCCTGTTCCTCGGCAGCTTTCTTGTTAAGACGCTCCTTCTTCCACTTGGCAAAGGTTTCGGGGGTGACGGGTGTCAATTCTCCTGTAAGCTTGTGTCGCTCTGACTCCAAGAAATCTTCAAGTGTAAGCGTCTTGAGCGGTGACTTGTCTAGCAATGCCTTCTCTGCCGCCCTCTGCTCCTTTGTTTTCAAGACGAATCTGCAAAACAAAGTCAATGATTCGTTTTACCTGGTCAGCAATATTGCGAACACATACCCTGGTGGTAGAGCATGCTTGTACATGCACTTGTCTCCTCCATTTGGACAAATCCAGAACCAACCGTATTTTCCGTCCTCGATGGCCTCGATAAAGTATTTGCAGACCTTGTCTGTGGTTGTTCGCTGGTTACCCTTCTTGGACAAAACGACCTTTCGGAGTTGTTCTTCGTCCCAGTCTGCTGATGTTTCCACCTTCTTCTCTTCCTCCTCCCCTCGGTTGTCCGCATACAAGTTCCTCTTCTCCGTCTTTCGCTCGACGGCGAGATCATGCGCAAACTTGCACTTCTTACCCTTTTCACAGTTGCCCTTCTTGAAGAATATACAGACAACAGTCTTGGGGTCGACACCAAAAGGCACTTTTTGGATCTGGGCAGGCTTGTTCAACAAAGCCTCTGTCTCCCTCTTGGCGTCCTCGGCAGCCTTTTTCTCTCGCTCTCGGGCCTCCTTCTCAGCAGCCTTGCGCTTCTCATCAGCGCTACCACTGTTCTTCAGGTTTGCCGACATGCGAGCAATCTGCTTCTGGGCGGCACCACCTTTCTTATTTTTCATACCGAAAGTTCGGTCATCGACCGACTTGACAGTCTTCTTGGGCTGGTTGCCCTTGTCCTTCTTGGGAGGCATGTTGGGCGGTCGGCGGCGGGGTAATCGAGATGTCGAAACGCAATCGAGGAGAGGCGAAGGCCGTAGTCTGTGGAGGGTCGTTTTTTGGGCTTCGAATGTTCTTGATCCTGCGTTGAGCAAAGCCCGATGCAATGTCAACAGATGGATAAAACTTGCGGAAAGGGTTTACTGGTTGGTGGGCTGCCTGAGTGTGGTGGATGAAGTCACCACTGGTCACGTGCTGGACACAGACATTTTCGTGCCGTGGGGTTTTTGTGCTTTGGCATTTGGGTGGCGGTGATCCATAATTATTCGGTACGTACCTCCCCAGACGCCGCGTGCGGCTTGAGTGGTCCAGCCAGCAGCAAAGCTCCAACTGGCCAGTTTGGAGCTCGTCGTCATCGTCCACCGTTCAAGTGTCGCGTCCAGGGATCTGCCATTGCTGTTTGTCGCAACACCTCGTTTTTTTCCTGCATTCGAATTCCCCTTCAGACTCAGTGAGTGTGACAAGCCCGCAATCGGGCCCAGGAATCAATACAAGTGCAATCCCTAACTCATTATCTCGCAGCTTCTCTGTCGCATCCGGCCCATCCATCAACCACCCCTTTGTTTTCCGAACCACTCGCAACAATGATCTCCGACGGCGATTTGTACCGCCTTGCCATCTTCCTGGGCTCTACGTCCATGATCTTGATTGTCCTATACAATTTTCTCGAGGTCAACGCGAGAGGGCAGAATGAGAAGGTCGAAGCTGCTTCCCCCGAAAAGCAGGCTGCAAACTAAGCACTGCGATGAAATCATTTATCATCATCACCTATCATTTCTCTTACCAACTCGAACCTGTATACTATGGATACCAGCACTTGGCTGTGTGAAAACGGGACAGCGTTGATCAGCAGAGGCAGAGGCACAAGAACACCACTGTGAATACGCACACAGCCTACCCTGCACCCGAGAACTTGCAGATTAGAGCATAGACCTGGGGAAAGGAGGCAAATGGGCGCCTCTGCGTAGCAAGGGGACGGACAAAAGGCCAGAGGGACTTACTCACCTGCATTCAACCAAAGGGTGGCGTGTGAAGGAGCGATAAATATGAGGAATAATCTGGGGTTGGGAGTTATTGTAGCCAATGGATGCTTCAATACACTAAAGAGCTACCCTTGAGCGCGAAAATGCGTTTCCCCGTGCATCAAGAATGATGTGATACATATTTTTTCTAGTTCTCGTAATTGTTCGCCTAATTCAAGTTGGGCGCAAGTGCCGGATGGTGGTGCTGTCAAGTTGATGGGACAAGACACGATTAGGATGCGAGCTTCCATGGCCTTTCCGGTGCGCCAAATGCTTCGAAAATGTGCCATTGCTACGGGGGGCAGAGTTGAGCACCTCTGGGCCCTGGGTGTGGATTGTTGCATCCTAAATTTATCTCGTCATCTTACGACGCGTCCATCGTTTCTTTCTCTCCCATAAGCTTGATCCGTTCTCATATTACTTTCCGCCATTATTAGTCTGCCCACGCAGATTTGCCTTTCAAACAGGTTGCCTCAACGGGACGGCGCCACGGTTCGCGGCTTCTGATTTGCCAGGCAATGTGGCGAATTGTGGCTCGGGGAGCATAAGAGTGGGCTAGTGCATAAAGGAAGCTTTATGATACGTGTGTGTGCACCCTTGTGGCTCCCCCCTAAGGCGCCCTAGTCTGGTTCTTTGTGGCTCGACGCGCCCGCGCCTTGGGCAGGAGTAGGCAGGAAGGCGGAAAGAGCTGAAGGCAGCGCCCAGGTGCGCCCACCCTGGCCGACACCCCGTGTTTTCCTGCCCGCATATCTGCCTGCCTTCGCGCTCCTCACCATCCCTCCCTTCTCTCTTCTTCCATTCTTCATTCTTCACTCAACCAACTTGAAGTCTCGCACGCAAAGCCAGCCCCATTCCTTGTTCCACTACGGATCGCGCTGCAATTCCCCAACGCGTCCTCTTTGTTTTAATCACCACCACCTGCGCTTCGCACTCGCAGTTCCGGATCAGCCGCCCCCTTCGCGACTGATCTTTTCACTTCGACCTCCTTGCTTTGCGACTCTCTTCCCAGAGTCACACACCGGCCTTTGGCGCGCGCTTTTGCTTCCCGCGAAAGACGAACCGACCTACTCGATAGCTTCTGCTGATCCGACGCCGTGACAAGCTAGACCAGCACACTTTCGACGTCGTCAAAGGACATCGTAATCCCCAATTCACCGACCTTAATTCTTCTCACCACAAACCGCAAATATGTCTGGCAAGCTTGATCAGGCTCTTGACGACATCACCTCGGCTCAGCGCCGCAGCGCCCGCCGTCGCAGCGCCCCTCGCCGCTCTACTGGACGCCCCAACACCGCCGCTCCCGTCGGTGGCATTCAGAAGAAGACGCAGCCGACTCGTGGTGCTGGCGCAAAGCCCGCCCCCGCTAAGGCGGCCCCTGTCAACAAGGACAGCAAGATCATCGTGAGCAATCTGGTAAGTCATTTGGACGACTGGCGCAACGCTTGTAGATCATCTGCTAACTCACCACAGCCTAAGGACGTCTCGGAGCAGCAGATTAAGGTATGTCTCCGTTGAGGCGCTTCATGCCCTCGGACTTTGTTCGACCTGTTCTTTCTCGTCGCACTCCTTTTTGCCTTTCGACATCGCGTCGTCTCGTATAGTCCATCGACTATACACGCTGGTTTGGAGCTATCGCTGAGCCGGTTCTCCTTCTGCTTCGGAGCAATTTCTGAAATATGGTGCTCCGTAGCGGAAGTTGAGACCATCCTTGTCGCGCAATGATTTCGTGGAAATGCCTGGTCAGCTACTCCACATAGCGTCGACCGAATGGATGAAGGCTTGATGGATCGATACGTAAAATCCACCAGCTTAGGCAAGCGATTTTCCTTCGGATGAAACCGCTCTTGGAAACCTATGCCAGTTCAGCGAGCAACAGCAGTGAGCACATGCAACACTTAGGAGTTTTGAATGATTCGACGGCTGGTTGAGTATATCTCCAGGTTGAGAGCCTCATCACCTTTGACTGCCCTGGCGGTAGCGTCCTCGAATACTTGCACATTGTCTCGGGATTGGGGCTGGAATCCCTTTGCGTGCGAGCTGTGCTTTTTGAAACAATTCCCATGGTGACAGTATTGAGCTGCTGTTTGATCCCCGAGCCACCACTTCTGGTTGGTAACTCTGGAGTACTTGTCATATGCTCACTGCTTTGCTCGTTGGCTCTTTCTCGCAAATATTATCCATACCCTGGCGACGTAAAACTCCCGGAAACTGGATCGACCCGAGGCTCAAAGATGGAATGACGGAATTGCGGTTATATTTCAACTACACGCATTCGGATAACTAACACTATTTCCCCCGATAGGAGTACTTCGTCCAATCTGTTGGCCCCATCAAGCGAGTCGAAATCTCGTACGGCCCTAACTCTCAGAGCCGCGGTATCGCCAATGTTATCTTCCACCGGGCTGATGGTGCCAGCAAGGCCTTCCAGAAGCTGAACGGTCTCTTGGTTGACAACCGACCCATCAAGGTACGCTTTTTTTCTGGCGCTAAGAAAATATCAAATCTAACATGGTCAGATCGAAATCGTTGTTGGCGCTGCTCAGGCCGACAAGGTTATTCCCGCCGTGAAGACGCTCGCCGAGCGCACCACGTATGCCAACCCTTGAATCCTAGAGACATCACTTTACTAACAGACACCAAGTCAACCCAAGGCCCAGCCCAAGTCTGCCGCTGCTGACAAGCACAAGAACGCCAACGCTGCCAAGGGTGCTGCCACCAAGGACGCTGCTGGCAACAAGAAGCGCCGTGGTCGTAACAACCGTCCTGCCAAGAAGACCCAGGAGGAACTCGACTCAGAGATGGCTGATTACTTTGACTCGGCTGCCGCCGGCTCAAACAATGAGAACACCACTGCCGCTCCCGCTGCTGCTGCGGCATCTGGCGATGCTCCCATGGAGGATGAGATCATGGTAAGTTGTGAACAAAAGCTGCGAATCACTGGCCTACGCTAACACCGTTAGTAAACAGTGAAAACAAGTAAAATAATGGTTGGAGTGGCAATATTAATAATAAATATCAAAAACAAGTCCGTCTGTGGAGGCGTTGCGGAAGAAGGTCAATGACGTTTTTGCATTATCAGAATGTTTTTTCTGCCCCACAGGAGAGAGGTGGGAAAGAGAGGAGGCATATTCCGAGGTTCGTCTGGGTTTGTGTTTGTTACGTTGCAACTTTTGAAGTTCTTCTCTTCCAATATATGCCCTCACCCAGCATGCTTCTTTTTTTGCCATCACTTGATCCTTTTGGTCTTGTTGCTTGGTAAAGTCTGGGCCCATGACAAAGCTGTGTATAATAGCTGGAATATAAAATTCCATCCCCACGATCTGTTCTACATATGTGACTGTGCAACCCCTGAATGAGAATGTGCTGTGACTTCTCGCTGAGACAAAAGAGGAAGTGGTCGCCAAACTACAAGTATAGTGATAATATTCTCTCCAACAAGTGGTTATTGTGCAACGACCAGGATGAAAGTACATCAGGACCATTCATTCAAACCAAGTCATGTTGTGTCCTACCGAGTTCTGCAATGTTGCTGTATACTCATCCCGTCTTGGCATGTCCGGTTGATGAGGCATCAATGATCATGGCATGCCTCTGGAGCGGGATGGCATGTTCTCTTGGGTCAATCATGGGTTCATGCACAACTGTGGCATGGGTCATATCAGAAGCCCTGCCGTTGCGTTGGCAAAAGTAGTCCAAAGTGAAGTTTCCCCAAGTGCAACCATCAAATAAAATAAAAAAAAGAGAAAAAAAGAAGAAAAAAGGACTTGCAGCATGGAAAGAGATTTAAGCCCAACTCTCCGGTAAGCTCGTTATCATAGAAATACAGTCAACTTGCTCTCAGATGCATAGCTGCCTTTCTTCCGGGGAGTAAAAATCAGAAGTGAAACAGGCAACGAGTTTACGAGGATTAGGTACTACGATAAGACATAGAAATTTGCACAACAGTTGGGCGCAAAAGAGACAGGCCTTGAGGTTCATTATTTTATTTTCTCATCATGATTCTTTGGCTTCCTTGTCCATGCCGACCGCCGTGAATCAGAACAACAGCACATAGGAGAGAACAAGACAATTAAAGGTTCACGTTAAGTCATTTCTTTTTAAGTGCTTTCATATGGCTTTTCGGATCGCCGAAACCCAACGCCCAGTCACTTTCGCTCAAGTTTTCGTTGAGGGGAACGACACACTCCCAATGCCGTCTTCTGTCAATTAAGCCTTCTTCTCAGCGGCGGGCTTGGCGTCGCTTTCCTCAAGGGCAGGCATGTCATCGTCGTCATCGTCGTCGTCATCATCTTCGGGCATCGCGCCGCCCATGGAGCTCAGGTCAGGCATGCCTTCCATGCCCATGGAGCTCAGGTCGGGCATGCCGCCAGCACCACCGCCGAGCTTGGAGAAGTCGATGCCGCCAAAGTCGCCTCCTGCGCCAGGCATGCCGCCCATGCCGCCGCCGAACTTGCTGAGGTCGTCATCGGCAACCTCGTCTTGCTCGTCCTCGTCAACCCACTTGTCAAAGTCGGTCTTGAGGTAGTGGACCTTCTTGGAATCCTTGAGCAGACGAGGCCAGTACTCCTCCTTGAGCTCCTTCTTCTGGAGCTTGAATTCCACACCCTTGCCGGTGTGGTTCTGCTTGGACTCGGCGGGGTCGATCTCGGCAAAGAGCTCGAGGTCAATGTGGTACGTCTTCTTCTGGGTGGAAGAGGTACCAGTGAATGACACGCCGGTAGGCTTCAGCTCGATCTTGAGGTCAGACGCGGGGACATCGGGAGCGGTGATGGTGAGGTAGACGAAGTTCTTTTCAGCGTCTGTGAGGGAAGATCGCTGGGCCCAAAGGACTGGAAGATTGGTCAGCCTACCGATAAAGGAAAGAAAGGGTTGGGGAGTGAGTTCAATTGCGCATCGTGGGCAGCGCGGAAGCAAAGGGGAAGAGTGCGGCGATGCAAGGCGGAGAAAGAAACGGAGCTCAAGGAAGAGGGGAGGGGGTGGTGTAGGAGTGGGCTGGAGCAAAACCAGAGCGAGAAGCGGTTGCACACATACCTTCGGGGATAACGGTGGTAGCCATTTTGGAAGGTGTTGGTGAGGGAGCGAAAGGAATGCGGGAGGGTATCTAGCACAAAGAAAGAAGACAAGAAGATGAAGTGGTGGTGAAAGGTTGAAGATGGAGTTGGCAAGTTTTTGGCAGCCAAGGGTGGAGTACGAAGATGCGGTGCAGCTGGGCTGGGGGTGGAAGATACTTGTGTGCGCAGCAGGCAGAAGGGCAGCTACACGAGGCGAATATGCATTACACGGGGGCAGCTAGCGCCTATGTGGTATTTGGTGCCGTTGGCATCGGTGCCTCGTCGAGTAGCATCCGCGAGGCGGCACCACAGCACCACAGGGAAGGCTGGGGAATCGGTCGCGCGCCGCATGGAATGTCCAAGAAGGAAGCCGAAGAACGGGTTTGGCACGTTAGTGAGGGGCAGCAGGTGGCTGAGATGCCGCGGTACATGGCATTGCTAACAAGTTGCGGTGCATCTGCAGGTAGCCCACTATCCCTATCCCGCAGAGGGCGGAAATGCAAGGAGGGGTAACCAGCGCCACTGCCCAGCTCCCACTGGGTCGTTGACTGCACGTTGCGGCGGCGCCGGTCAATCACCAGCCAGCGTTGCAGGGGAGAGAGGCCCCCCACAGCCTACAGCGGCCGGGCGCGATACCTCTTGAAGCTTGGAAAGGCTCCAGCAGTTACGGGATGCTTCCATGCCACCTACATTACGCAGCAGTGTGTGCCATGCAGCTAAGCCCGGCAGCTCCTGGTGCACTTCCCGAGTTCTGTACCTTGCTTGCTCATGCTTACATGTATGTGCTTGCACCTTACATAGAAAGAAAGAAAAAAACACCCTAAACCTACGCCCGGCACATGGCATGGCCCAGCCAGCCGCGAATGTGTACCTTGGCCACCGAGACGGCCGGCCAACTAGCCTAGGCACGGCATCTGTCAGTCGGGTGCCTGATTTACTGTGCACACGCTAGTTATCTGAGGATCCCAACAGCCACCCTGGGCAGATTGGCGGGGTAAATCATGGACGGCAGCGGGGTCAAAACCAAGCCCAACAGTAAGTAGCCAAGCCGCCCTGTGGTCCTCCCCCTGCGCGCTGTGTGCTGGCGCTGGGAGCCTTCTGCACGCTTATTCGCTGGTCAGCTGGGTGACAGAAATGAGGCTGCGAGGACAGAAGCGACGCGGGGAGGCATGACACCTGTGCCGATTTGATTCAACCGGATCAACTGAGTTAATAGACACATCCTACTTGCCTGGATATGTAATTGGGCTCAGGTTATGGAACTGCCATGTACGTTGTTGTGCCGTAGGCTGTAGCAGCCGGAGACAGCCTCGAAGGGTCCGGCCCTTTTTTCTGTCAACCATCTGCCAGCCTCGCGGGCTGCCGGGCATCGGCCCCACCGACCGCCGCCATTCCCCTTCCAGGCTTCAACGTCAGATAGGCACGAGAGCCTCACCATCACCGCCGCCCACCACCCAACGTCTGCGGTATGCACTGAGCCGCCTCCCAGCGCTGTATCATCTGCACAACCGACTGGATCCTGCAACACATCTTCTCCGCCAGGCACACACGCGCTCTCAGCAGTCCCCTCCCCCAGGGTCACTCGATCGCGCTACGGCTCCCCGACCGCCAACCTTCTCTCTCTCCCCCCCCCCCGGTTGCGTCATCAGACGCACCTTTATCTCGACAACCGCCTCGCTCTGCCGGCCCAGGCATCTCCTTCCCAACATGGAGACCTTCAAGGCCCTCTTTACCAAGCCGGATCCTCAAGCTCAGGTGCGCCAAACCCCGCAAACATGTGCCAGCCCACGGCGATGCCCTCACAGTCCCGTGGCACGACGCCCCACCCTCCCAGTCGCTAACTTACGCCCATTCAGATGCGTAAATGCAATGCCCTGATCCGACAGAACATCCGCAAGCTCGACCGAGACATTGTGGCCGTCAAGCAGGCCGAGGCCAAGACCAAGAACTTCATCATCGCGGCCGACCGCCGCGCGCAGCGAGACCCGGCCCGAGCCAAGCAGGCCCAGCAAGAAGTGCGCAGCTTTGCCAGGGAGCTGGTCATGGCGCGCAAGACGACGGCGCGGCTGATGACGGCCAAGGCCCAGCTCAACTCGGTGCAGATGCAGGTCAACGAGGCCTTTGCCATGCGCAAGATTGAGGGCTCCATCCGCACCAGCGTGGGCGTCATGAAGGACGTCAACTCGCTGGTCCGCCTGCCCGAGCTGACGGGCACCATGCAGTCGCTGGGCGTCGAGCTGATGAAGGCGGGCGTCATTGAGGAGATGGTCGAGGACGTGTTGCCCACGGACCCCGACATGATGATGGAGGACGACGAGGCCGAGGGCGAGGTGGACAAGGTGCTAGGCGAGATCCTCAAAGACCGCAAGGAGCCCAAGATGCCCACGGTGCCTGTCGCCGAGCCCCAGAACAAGGTCGAGCCCGAGGAGGAGGAAGAGGAGGAGGACGCCGAGGCCATGATGGACCAGATGCGCAACAGGCTAGAGGCCCTGCGAAGCTAAGAAGGGGGAGGCATCATATCTTGTAACCCGGCCCCAGAGGCAAGAAGTGGAGGGCAACCATGGCATTTGACGGCTTCGTTTTAGACCCGTCGCAACGGGAGGGAGTTTGGAGGAGTTTGGCGCGATGTCATCTTCTGGGATACACTGGACCGCAGCTTTTTGTCTTTTTTTTGGTAGGATTGACGTGTGGTGTTTCTTTTAGGAGTTGTCCACATATACAGGATCAGGCGTCAGCGTCTTTGCAAGACGTGCGGGTTCAATATTGAGTTCTGGTCCATCACATGTGATATTTTTCAGATGGACATGATCAGTGAGAAGTTGTATTGAACATGATCAGCGAGAAGTTGTGATGGTTGAACATGGTGCATTACTAGAAGAATTGGCATTGACATAGATAGAGTCATTCTTCTATCAGTCGTGTGGTGCGAATTGGTGTGGTATGCTTTCAATTGTCCAAGTGTTTAGTTGCCAAGTTTGATTTGATTATATACACGCCTACGGACAACAATGGATATACATTATCGATGCAGATTCATCGAATAACTATATTTCATTGGACAAGATGTGCGCCCAAACTTATGGACTGAGTTGCTTGACAATGAAAGTGGCTTGCGAGTACTCGAAATGTAGATGCAGTTGCATGTGTGTTTATCTCACGAGCACCGAGTATGCAGAACCTGGCTCGAGGGTCATGTTTCAACGTATATTATGTCTCTAGCAAGCAATACGGATTGAATAGCACACAAAACCGAATAGATAAACCTGTATGAGCATTGTGGAAGTTTCTCCCATCGTCCTCAATCACATCACTTTGTTGTTTCACCCTGAAAGTGCCAACTAAATCCAACTTACCCTGTATGATATGGCAGGCAGCTTCACTTGTCATGTGGAGCAGACAACACTCGAGTCCCATATGACATGTGTCAATCCTTGGCGTGTTTTCGCTACATTGCTTTAATTGATCTGTATCCTCGTTTAAATATAGCACACGACAGCTCTCCGTTTCCCCGTTTCCCCGTTTTCCCGCCGAGCTATTTGGGGTCATCTGATGGGAAATGGCAGTGGCATCGCCAATTAAAACATGTCAGCCAGACATGACAGGACCACTAAAACTCGTCTGGACGATGGGCGCGCGCCCAATCAGAAATACCGGCCGTGGAAGCATCTCAATATATCCAATACCAATGGCATGGCGGTCCGGGTGGGCGAGTGACGTGGGATTGAGTGCTAGCTAGTTCCCGTAGCAAGCTTGGCCAGCACGCCGAGCTCCTCAATGTAAGTGCGCCACGACAGCAGCAACAAACCCGTGGATATAGTGTCTCTGCATCCTGTAAGGTGGCATGCGCGTCATGAGACAGCTTCATTTCTTGCCTCGCCTTAGCAAGCTGCGAACTCCTCGTGTGTGGATATTGGGTGTGTTTCCCTTGTGTGTGCCGCAGTGTGTATATGCTGAACTGAACGGGGGCGTGTCCTCATAGGTTGCCTGGTAAGGAGAGTGAAACCCGTTGATAGCATCAAAGCTTTGGATTTCTTTTTTTTTTTTTTTTTGACGAGGAATGCGCCAGCATCTAAATCAATCCAGATGGTTAAATCGATTGATCCAGATCCATTTCCCCAGCAACTGTGTCAATTTCGCCCTTTTCTTGTCGCATCAAGCGCGCGCCCCCCTCCTCCCTTGATGCGAACGGTCGTGGACTTACCCTACACACCCCCTTTGAATAACCTCCCTGGAACACGACGGTTGCCAGACCAACATTTGCTTCTTCTTCTCCCCCCTCTTCTTGAGCAACACCGCAATTGAATGGGCAATGAAACCGGAATCGAGTTCCGCCGGATGGTCCAGATGAATCTGTTTGCATTCGCAACACGTTGCGGTGGCACAGACGGGGGACCCAGCCCATCATCTCGAACACCACCCCCTCCATTTCTCGTCTCGACTTTCTGACAGACACGGGCCCTAGCAGGAGATGGGCACAGGCAGACAGCCAAAAAGGGCTGAGGGAGGCAGCTTGACGTGAAGGGTTCCAGAACTCAATGGGTTACACACTAAGTGCACATCAATCTATCAGCCGGCCGGAAGGGGCAGCGCACGGAGGAAGGATGTGCAACGGATCTGCGAGCCCAGGCCTGGTCTTCCGCAGCGCACCCGGGAGATCTGGGCCTGGTCTGCTGTGCACCGCGGTGATCGGACGTGGTGGTCGTCCATCGTCCAGGCCCTTCGAAACAGCATTCCAACACACGCACACACACCTCCTCCTCCTCCTGCTCCCGCGCTTGTGCTCCCTTGGGGGTGCTCTCGAGCTCTCGACCGAGCTCTCGACTCCCGTGTGTCAAATCCTAAAAAACAACACTTTACACTAAACGAGATGACAAGGCTCCTTGGGCATCTAGAGTTCGCTGTCAATCTGAGGCCACAAACACCCCCCTCCCTGCTTCCCCCCTCGTGCTCATGCTTCATGCTTCATGCTTCATGCCCCTCCCGCCTGTCCGATTGCCAACAAGTCAGATAGCGGAATGCCATCACATGTGTGCGCAGGCCCGAACGAGTGCCAAATATGAGTTGTGACAAAAAAACCAAATTCGCCCTGGCGCCTCTCTGCCCTACCCACTCCTCCCATCACCAGAATGGGCCTGCCAGTTGGGCATGCATGACAGCTCTGCCTGCCCCTCCCCCTCTGAGCCATTGAAAAAAAAAGAATAGGGCAAAAATGGGACAATTGGAAAATAGAAGGGTGAAGCGAAGCAAAAAACGGAGGGCCGCAAACGACGCCAGCGCAGCAGCACCAGCATTAGATAGTCCTGGCGCCGAGAGAGAAAAAAGATAATTCTCCGACGCACAAACAACACAGCGCAGCATGACTAGCCAGTGTTACATGACATGCCCTGCAAGGAGCCTGAAATTTCAAGGGCAGTGGGCGAAGAAAACTACATGCTGCGCTGTGCTGCGGCGGGCAGAAAAGCAAGTCGATTGATTGTAACCTTTTTGTGACTCTTTTTTCCTTCTTTCGTTGCCTCTGGGTTTTGGAATAGGCAGGGGGGGCAGGGGATTGAGTAACGTAACAAGTGCATACGTGGATGGGGAAACTGAGGAGGAAAAAAGGCGGTATGCACGCCGAACGTAAACTATTCGACGTCCTTGGTAAAGAATGGTATGGTACGGTACAAGATACTCGCCGGTAGTAGGAAAAAAAACCTTGGTTCGCTTACAGGTACTCTCCTGAGGGTGGTGATGCGATTGCCCGCCCGCGCGGGCATTCGGTGTGAGCAGCACAACACCACCAACCCGCGCCGCAACTCAATGGCATGTCGGTGAAAGGCGCTCGGGCAGGCATGAACAGACAGGCAGACAGGCAGACAGCGAAGCTCCTCCCGGGAGGCCGGAATTATTCTCCTAGGCTTGCGTCTGCCACTCGCCATCGTCCGCGCGAGGAAACGATCTGCCGCTGCTTTCCCACCGGATCCGATGCAGCAAGGGCATCCGCTGTTGCTCAGACCTGTCCCCCGCCGTATCTAATCTGTTGATGAAAACGGACCCTTGATACATTGGACAATAAGGTTTGAGCCACGCTTTGTTTCCCCAGGGCTATCGCGTTGCCGCAAAGAGGGAACAAAAGCACGAGAGCCGGTACACACGCCCCCTTCAGCTTCCAGGGGGCCCATATGCACAATCTGGTGGCTTGCATCTCCCATCAGAATGGCATCCGTTTTCTCCCCCTATCTGCTTGCTATCTCCCCGCCACTGGGTAGAGGCGATCCAAAAAAGCATTTCCCAGACCTTGGTAACGGTAAATTACGACAACCAAACCAAGTGGAGAGCGATATGCCCTGGTAGAAGAGCCAGCCATGGGTTATACGGGGGGGAGGAGGCATGGTCGCCGCGGCGGGCGGGACGCCCGGATCGGCCATTTTAGTGCTCAGGGCTTGAGCGGGAGCTAGGGATTGCCGGACGGCCCCCCGCATAGCATCAGCGCGCCCGCGGGCATGGGTCCGCGTCAGTTGAGGCCAGAGAGGTGAGGTTGCGAGGTACACGCAGCTCAGAACAGGGCTGGCAAATTAGGAAAGAACCGCCAGCAAGGTACCAACGAGGGATCCGCGTGGGCGAGGGAATTGCGCTGACAGGAGTGATCCGGAACACGCGCGCGTGGGGGAGCCTTGCAAGCGTGGGCGTTTTGCTCGTTTTGTCCATGTGTAGATGAGACGACTGCCATGAGCAAAACGGACAGGAGCAGGGCCTCCGGACGGCGTCTCTCCATAGTATTAAGAAAAGAAAAAAAAAAGAAGAAAAAAGAGGCGGCGACCTGTGTGTCCGACAGCTGTCCACCCGTAGCCAACGAAGCACATGCAAGATAGATGGATCGGACAGCTAAGGCAGATTAAGGCAGGGGGTTTTCCAAGGGACAGCAACACCAAGCCGGAAGCATCGCGATCTTGGTCTGCAGTAGAGTCATGGCGCCGCGAAGCCTTTGCGCTGCGCCGGCTAACGTTGGCTTTGATGCTTTGCCACTGGACTCGCCCCAAGGCTAGCCTTTGCCCTGCCCCTACCTGCTAACGCCATCGCGATCGCAAGAACTGCCAACTCTTGTCGCCTTCGGCGGGTTGGCGATTGCGTGCGTGTTGGTGGAGAGAGAACAAGACGAGACAACAAGACGAAGGCGTCAAACGGACTCTCTCTAGCTCAAGCTACGGGGACGAAGGCACGCCCCCCGGCCCGCAGCGCGCTGCCGTCGGAAACGGGAAGGAATACGGGATCCCTGTTTGGCCTCCCCCGGACTCCTTGACCACCGCTTGTTTTCTTTTCTGTGGCCTCTTATCGTTTCTTTTGCCGTCTAGACTGAGACGGCTCGTTACGGTAATGCGCTATCGTATCCCCCGAGATGGGTGAGAAAACGGCGGGTTGCTATTTACGCCAAGGTTGCGATCGTGTTACACACGCCAGGTATGGTGGGATCGCATATGCCTTTGCCTGCCCTGTGTCAGACATTAGCATCTCCGAGGCCGGCTTTGCGTGCTATGTTCAATCCCCCCCCCTCCTCTTAGCAGTTGTGCCCATCCCGCGGGGATAGTATGGGGATGAGGGGTTGCGTTGCGTTGCGTTTTCCCCCACGCGCTGAGTGATACAAGTAATCTATACTGATTGCCGGAAACCGGAGGGCAGGCAAAGTCGCAGCGAGGAGGGGGACACGGGATGAAGGATGGGGGGTCTTGGGCACGAGGGCATGAGGTGAATGATTTCAGGGTCGGATTTGGCCTTACAAATTCATCCAGATGTTGTTGACGGTGCAGTATGCAGATGGGGGATTACGGGGGCAGGCAGCTTGGATTACCAAGAACGGGGACGATGAGATGCATGGCAGCGGGCTCGCTGGCTGTGACTCCCATGTCTCGCCTCATCTTGACCAAATCCGATCTTATAGTTCGGAACCCGTCGCGCCGTCACGGCAACTCTTTGTAAGCCCCGATGACAAAAGAACTCCGACCTGATAAGACAGCAGCACTGGATATTAGTTGCCAGCTGAGCTGACCAGACATTCCTCTGCCTGCCTGCCTTGGCGGCCCTCACTCAGCCCAGCCCTCAGCCCAGGCAGCCCAGCGCCTCACCCCCATCGCATGCGGGTGGATGACTATTCGCAGCGTGCCAAGTCATACCCTAAATCCCCAAATAAAACAACCCGCAGCAGAGAGGCCCAGGCAGGCCAGGCCAGCTCTCGATGTAACCAGTAACGCCGTCCAGGCAGGTGACCATGAGACAATGAGTCGAATTGATGACGAAGTGTCCGTTGAAGCCTGCCGGATGAGCAGAAGGAGGAGGGGGGTGTGCGATGCCAGCCTGTAATCCTTTATCCATGAATCATCACGGGAAATGGGTGGAAGCTTCGCCTTCAGGGCTATGCGGTGCCAAAAAGGAAAACCCTATCAAGCTCCCAGGAACTGGAGCTGCTAATCACAGAGCTGGGCCAATACAAGTTTTGGGTCTTTGTTGCGTGTGGCTGGAGCTCCGTTGTGGCGGCGCGCCGCTTCCCCCTTCCTCCCCGACTCCCTCTGCCCCCTTGCAATCCAATCCCCATCCTATTATTCGCCTCAAACACGAGCTTACTCCAGCGCGGCGTTTGCGGGCAACCAAGCGACGGGCGGCCAAGCCTGGTCAAAGCCGCGATGGGATGCGAAGGCGATAACGAATAGCAAATCCGCAAAAGCGAGACCCAGTGTATAAAACAGAGTTCAGAGGGGTGATGGTCATGGGCATGGGGATCCCCCCTCCCGCCCGCCGTCCTCCTGTGAGGAGCAGGTGCAGCCGCCTGCTGAGCCAATCCGGGCAGGGTTTCGCGCACACGGGTCCCAAGAATACACTCATCGACGCACCGTATCGAGGTCCCTCCGTGACCCCTGCTCACCCCCCATCTGGCAGGCAGCAGCACCTCTGTGATACGGGCTGCTATTCATGGACGCTCTCGTCCACTAAGCGTCGCGGGTGCTTACACGGCAAGTTTCATTTGTTGACACAGCTCGCCCTCGGTTGACCAGTCAATCAAGGACCAGAGACTGCCCCCCCCTAATGAGGAGAAAAATAAAACACAACCAACAACAATAGTTTGGTGAATGGCTATGCGCTGCGAGCCTTTGGCGGTCGGGCTCATTTCTGATACCTGACGGTCGCATTGTGATTGTGACTAGAGGTGATTCACCCCCCTCCGCAAGCTGAGACGGGGGGCGCCCGCCTCCTTGCTGCAACAAACGAAACGTTGCAAACCGAGCTGGTCTCTTTTTTTTCTTCCGTCCCCCCTCCTGCGACCTACGTTACCGCCTATGGCTGGGGCGCAAGGGGAATTTCAATAGCCAGTAGACACCTGCGCCGATGGCACATATTGCGTAGGTGGTGCACACACATTGCGGGTTTGAAATGTCGTGGGCACGCTCCTCCTCTCCTCCCGCCTACTGTATGTTTCATGTGCACCCCGTGTTTCTCCCGATCTGGCCGCATTGGCTTGTTTTTGCTGTTTGTGGAGAATCAAGCCCTGTCTCGTGAGTGAGCGTTTGAATCGATCTCCAACGAATTTCCAATGGCGGGGGCCAAGACATGGTAAATGTTGATCTGTGACTGGCACAGCTTTATCTCTCTGGATCACCACCTCCAAAGGCCCTAATTGCATGCATGCCATCTGAAAATACGATAGCTCACCGATGCGTGCGCGCGCGCGCGCGCCAGAGACCAATGACCCAGACGCTAGAATGCTTAGCAGCTATGTACGTAGATCCCTTGGCGATGGCATCGGTGCATCGTTGCATCGCGTCAGAGCAGCACCGCTTCTGGAAATTGCCCAAAACCGGAGAGGAGGGCAGGTTGCTCGCTTCCCTTCTAGAAGACCTTTTTTTCCGGTGAGCTTGGGAGGGGCGATGGGGAAGGGAAAAAAGGCTTCAAGCATTGGGCGCGCCCGATTTCATGCGCTCCGATTCGCGGGGCTGGGGGGAGGGGAAAATGACAAAGCGTTGTCGGTGTGCTTGGCGAGGCGTGGGCCGTGAGGAGCTTCCCGAACGGGACAATAAAACGGCGAGTATTTCGGCGGAACGGGGGATTCACCGACCCCAAACCGCACCCGCGGCTATCAGATAATCCTGGGGACAGAGTTTTTACGGAGGCTTGCCCGTCAAAGCTTGACCGCGCCGCACCCTCTTGGCCGCCACACGTGGGACGGATAAGGGGTGGGCACGGGGCAACTGCGGCTTTCCTTTGGGATCTCTTCCCCAGACTGGCAAGTGCTGGGACCGGTAGCGGTTCCGTAGCCTCGAGACGGGGGGGGGGGGGCAATACAAGATGGAAGAAAAAACTTTGACCAATTCCTTCCTTTCAAGATTTGCTGCTTCTAGTGCGGGTTCCGTGCCGGGGTTAGGGTCCGGGCGGGATGGCCATTGGGGGCGAGCGACTTGCCTGGCTGGGGATGGACGAGGTGAAGTGCCTTCCGTCATTTCCCCGAGCTCCACCGAGGTGGTCAGGGCTTTTTTTCCTTTCTCAAACGGCTGGGGGAGGAAATTCGGGAAATAGCCGGGTAAGAGAACCGGAGTTTCGGGTCTGGGGGATGATGTGAAGTGTGGGGTTTCTTGGCAGGCTTTTTTGTGGAGAGTGTGCCAGGAACTGACAATTTTGACAAGTGCCAGGATCTGCCCTTGGGAATACAGGCATCCCATGCCCTGGTCTACATAGAATTTCTTGGTTATATTTTATTTTATTTAGTATTAATCATAATTAATTATCCCTCTTCTTTTTTTGTGACTGGGATCGGGAGGTTGACAACCGAGATTTCCCAAACCCTCGGTTCGCCAGAACGGAATCCCGCCGGCTAGAGCCCCTCCGCCGTGTCCCCCATCGGCTACTTGCCTAACACGGCAACTCGGTGTAATGCGCGAGCGAGCCGTCAACATTTCCGGGAGGCGAGGGTGAAAGGATTAGTCCAGCGGACAAATTGATTGCGTGCACACATGCGCGCGCGCGCAGCCAGACAAAGGATGCACACAGCCAGACAAAGGATGCACACAGCCAGACAGCCAGACAGGCGATGCGCGTTCGGGGTCGGGTGAATAGAGACAGACCGCATCATTTTCCGACGGACAGCCTTGGCTCCGATGCGGCCGAAGCAGAGTCAAGAACCATGCGGATGACGTTGTGGATGAGCAATAGGCGAGGCGCATATAGGCCGTCGGCGCGAGGCTTGTACCTCGCCTACCGTATTGTACGGAAACGCGCCCACCAAAAATCCATGTTTAGCCCCACCACCTATGTGAGACAGAATTTGAGCATTCCCTGCTTTGGCGGGAGGGAGCAGAGGCAGCCAGGCGGACACGCACGCAACGCAACGCACGCACGCAGAGTTTAAACGAAGCGAGCGCTTCATTTCAGGCAAACACACGGCGAGGCGCAAGCAAGGAATGCAAATTAATAGCAGCATCACACAAAAAATTTAATACTGCTGCAGCAAGCTTGGTTGAACCAGGCAGTCACCCGGGCAGCATCAGCCAGCCTCAGATCAAGGCAGCGGGCATGCTTGCGTTGGTTGCGGTGACGCTGGCTTGTGCGCCCAAAGTAAAAATATATACGTATACGAATATAGTATTCGTGTAAGCCGGGGAAGGGCTGTCCGGCTGGCTCGTACACGTTAACCACCACACCCACAGCCGGAAGCTCGGGCTATGTAGGGCCACACAATCGCCGAGCATCTCAGCCCAGCGTCATCGACGTCAGAACCCGGCCTGCGTCGCCGGCGGCGATGACTCGGCGAGGAGATGTATTAGTGATGATGACGCTGGGCGGTGACTGCCGGACAGGCCATCAGGATGAGCTGGATTATGCATCACAGCATGGCAGAGTGTGGGAGAAGCCTGCTTTTTTTTTTTTCCCTCTTTGTTGTCTGAGTGACAAAGACGAGCACCGGGAGGAGGGGAGTGGAGGGGAATGGTGTGTGTAATAGACGAGACACAAAAACAACGAACGCTACACGGTCGCCAGCAATGGGGATGGCTGTGGTGGTTCGGTGCGAGAAATGCTACCGACGTGTAATTTTTTTGATTTTTAATTATTGTGATTACATTCAATAATCACCAACCCGAGCACGAGAGCGCATGTGCTTCCTCACTCAGACGTTACCACACACACACACGGACGCTTTCAGCCACCCAGGCGCCGTACCCCAGGATGGGGATCAGGGAGCTGCCCGGCGCGCGCTGAGGTAAGGCGCCCAGCGCCCAGCGAGCGGTGGCCTCGGAGAAGAGCGAAACGGTGACGCTGCGGAGGGGTGGAAGAGCATGGTTGCCATTTTGGGACAATACGGTGCGAGCGTCAGCGATATGCTCTGCTGCCGTTTGCGCCGCACGCCCCCTCCTCTACACTCTAACTTTAGCAATATGAGGGACACACACACACACACACACGCACATGCTGCAAACTGTGCGTGGTCGGCCCACGCCCCCTCCATCTCAGCCGGCGAGCGATATGCGCTGGACGGATGTCAAATGGCGGTGCAGAGAAAACGATCTGACTCACTCCCGTTTTGGCCAATCACGCCCCCTCGCTGCCTCTGACCGCCCTTGCGGACATCGATACGGTGCGTTGCCCTGCGGATGCAATGCAACCTACGACCTGCACGAGTCCGGCTGCGTGGGACGGATAAGATCGGGAAGGGGAAAAAAAAAAGTGTGAAGAGATACAGGGTGGGGAGTGCACATTAAACGGATCCCCAACTTGGCGAACAGAGAAAAAGAGAGGCCAGACAAAGAGAGAGATAGCTAAGAGGAGGCCACAAAAAAAACGCCATTTATTCTGCCCCTCCATGCAGGCAAGCATACCCCTCGTGTCCTTAATTGCAAGCAAGTGTCTCCATTGAAAGGAGATGAATCAATTCAAACGGCCCGAGCAAGATGCTGTTTTACCACTGGGCGACGCAACACGCATCAAAGCGTTTTGTGGTTTCTGCATGGTCCGTGGGCAAGCAAACGCGCAAACCTCACACGTCATGGGTGGCAGTCCGGAGAAACGCGATAAAGCAGGTTCAGTTTCGTCATTGTCAAAAGGAACAGGGCGTCCGAGCATCTTTTTCTGAGCACGGCGCGTTTAACGGTGCCGAAAGTACACGAGGGGGAGGGGGAGGGGGAGGGGATGAGGGATGAATCATTTTCCAGTCGCGCTCTTTGCTAGTCCTGTGTCATGTTCGTGTGTGCGTATGTGCGCGCGGTGCGCACCGTTTCCTTCTTGGTTCCCGCACACCCTAGAGCTGGAATCACAAGCAAAAAGGCCGAGAGGGAGAATTAATGTTTTTTTTTGTTGTTCCCTCGTTCATTTTGTTTTGTGTGGAAACTAACTAGTCGAAACGATCCCCCTCCCCCTTCGTGGTTTGAATCGTGAGGGTGGGAAGCCCGCCGGATCGACCACACTAAAAAGCTCTTCCCTCTTGCCCAAAAAGCATGAAAAACTGCGGGGAAACCCGACGGGTCATCAAACAATAGTGAAAAATTAGTACGATGAAGGCTGAAGGATAAAAAAAATTTGCCTACGACTTGTTAGTTAGGTGCAGCAATGTCTCAGACCCCTGGATTTATGATATATCAGAAATGAACAAGAAAAAAAAAAAAAAAGCCCTTTTTTAGCGGAGAGTAGACCAGTCGCACCCGCAGACAACACGTGCATACACAGGACAGACGCGCAATGCGCAAGGGATGCACGTTTCGAACACGCTGACTGGACGTGGCTCGGGAACGGCTCCGCAACATGGCAAACGCATCGCGTCTAGTCGCGCCGCGCATGGTTTGTGGCGGCGGGAATCAAATGCAGGGAAACACGACAACGGGGCCCAGAAAAAAAAACAAGCAATAAGTAAAAAGAAAGCAAAATTTAGCCCTTCATGAGAAAACTACGCCATCAAAATCAAAAGAAAATTGATAATCCCAAAGCGACCAGGGTTTTGAGTAATGCCACCGGACTAGGAACCCTCCGCGATCCTGGAAGCCCCCGAGTAGCTGGGAAGCCCCCCGGCTAGGGGCGACAAGAAGCCTTCTCCCGGGAGCCAAACCGTCGGGGAAAGAAAGCTGGGCTTCCTCGCCATCGGCGCTAGTGGAGCTCCCGCCTACGCGGCTCCCGGTACCGCGGCGGTACGGAAGGCTGGCAGCGCGACAAGGGATTTGAGCAACGGCCTTGGAGCTACTGGTGACGACGGGGGGCAAAAAGGCCGGAAGACGAGGTTAGGGGTTCTTCCACTGGGTTGCTCCGTTGATTTTCCCGGATTTCTAGCCAATATAGTTTTGTTTCGGAGCCCCGAGGGCTAACGCCATCCAGGTTTAAGTGACGGCTGAGATAGGGCATGCACCATTGGCCAGCAAGGCCATTATAGTTATGTGACAGAGCACTTGTCAGTTTCCCGCAGCCTTTTCCTTTGCTTTTTGATACCGTGGCGTTAAGGGTGCAAGACTTGCAGCTGAAAGCCAAAGTGCTGATATGTGTTTTTTTTTTTTGCTTCTTTGCTTCGTTCTGTGAAACCTGTCGTGTACTTTGTGTGTGCGGATTTGCTCGCTTCGGATCCGTGGGTAATATGCGACGGATCCCATTCTCTCCACCTAGACCTTGCATTTTTTTCTCTTTCTTTCGTTGCGGATAATTTTGATGTCGCAGAACCCTGCGCATGCCCTGTCGTGGGGCCTCTAGGGTTCACCAGTTGCCATTTTGCCATACCGACTGCGAAAAAGAAACGCGGGTATTGGATCCCAAGAAGCGAGCAAATGGCCTCCGATCGATTGGGTACCGGTATCGCTTCTGAGCAGGGATGGGCACCCCAGCCGGCGGTGAAGCACGCCCACCCACCACCATGCACACCCACGATGTCTTTTCGTGCTGCGGGGGTCTAATGAGTCGCGTGGGGCATGCCGGTCCGGTGGGGGGACCTGCTGCACAGTTGCAAACGGGCTCCATCCCGCTGATACGGTACATACATTTTGTACATACGGGACTGGGACACCGTCTCGAATCGCTGGTGCATGGGGTTCGAGGAGTGGGATGCGATTGGGATGGGACGAATTTTGAGTGGGTGGGCTGCTGCACGAGGGAGGAACGTAAATCCAAATCCCTCCTCCACCGCTTTTGTGGTGCTCCGTAGCTTGCAGCCTAGAAGCTTTCTTGTTGTTGACCGCTGCCGCTGACGGCCACACGCAAACGGGCTTCCTTGCATTGCGTCCCCCTCGATGATACCCTCGCCGACGACCTCGGCGAGAAGCCCAATCATGCCGCCGGGCGGTCGGGACGCAGCGGCACTGGCTCGCATCACCAGGGCGAAACCTGAAGCTCTCACACACCCAATGCGAGAGGCACACGATGCAATCATCACATACATTTGGTAGGGCCGCAGCCGACAGCAAACACATCTTCCCCCCACGTTTTGCACTCTGTTCATGACACGGTCAAAGGCGGTCAGACTGCCCATTCTCGCACATCGGTGTATTTTGCATTGTCTGTCGGTGCGACAACGGTTTGCGATTCAGAACGCAAAACGAGCGCCTGCAGCGCACGAACACTCGTCGCCACGTTATTCGGACCGCATCTTGGTGTTATCGGGCCAGTGCCGCCGCGCCTATTCTGGCTTGCCATGAATAAGTGTCACGGTTTAGTGAGCTAGGTATAGAACGGAGACGAGGGCCTGTCTACGCAACGAGGAATTCCGAACCGGAGAAAGGGACGCGATTCTGAAGCCGATTAACGCCACGCCCCCTCAATCTGGCACCGGCACTGAATTCCTCTGCGACGGGCACTGTTGGAGGGGTGAGGTTAGTTGGACCTGGCGTGCGCACAACCATGGATCGGCCTCGCTCCCGTTCCTCACGGACGTGGAATCGGCGTGCTTTGGGCCGTTGCTTGCTTTTGGGCCGACACTAAGTGAAGGGGGGAGGAGAGGGGGAAAATAAGGGCTTCTCTGGCTGCTGAGCAGAGGCGTGGGGGAGACAACAAAGGTAGGTGTCGGAAAGGTGGGCGACGCCTCTTTCTTTTTTTTCTTTGATGATTCAATCTGGTTGTAATTGTTGCATTGTATTCATTTTTTCGTTGGAGGCGGCGCAGTGGGCATGTGGGAAATGAATAACAAAATGACAAACGCACAAACACAAGCACAAGCACATGCTCCATGTCAGCCCCAGTTGGGCTCAGCTCAGCGCAAACATGGCACAGCCCAAGTCGAGGCCCCGTTATACCAAGGTTGGAGCTCCCTATCTCCGCCGTTGCCTAACACGTTCGTCTGGACTGGCTGTCATGGACCGTACTGCTTGGGTTGGCACTGCTCGATCGGGACTCTGGCGGGGCGCGCGCCAATCCCCGCTGTCTGTATCTGACTTTCCTGCTACTTGCGGGACCTACCTATTCAAGCGCTGTCGCAAGAGTATCTTTTTTGTCCTCCCCATTCTAAACGGAGGGGCCACTCAGCTGTCTTATCTGACCGTCCGAGACTTGACGGGACCAGCCCCGGCTCTCGCTTGGGGAACTTGTACTCAAACTTGGCACCAAAAGGTTTTGAAATCGGTGTGTGCATTCCGTCCCCCTTGCTTGTTTTGCGGTTTCGCCGGGCCGCCCTGATTTTGACATGTCGATTTGAGGCACGACAGTGTTTGCTCTTGGACCTGAATCCTCCAAATGAAAAAGGAAAAAGACCAAAAAAAGAAAACATCGCAAAAATTCCCACAGGATCCAAAGGACCCTTCCTTTCCCCATTACTAGCCTCGTCAAAGTGGGAATAGATGCAAGAAAATTTTTTCCTCTTTACTAGGGCCCTATCATCGTGAACCCGGCTATGAGCAATGTCAATAGACTTGCCTATCTGGAGGGGTACAGCAGTCTCCGCCGGCAAAGAAGCAAAAAAATCCACAAGCCACCCCCGGCATCTCTTGCTCTCTGGGGCTGCCCGCAAGGGTTCGCTGGCGGTGGATAGAAGGGAAAAGTGGCGCTCCCCCCTCTGTAGGTTGGGTTCTGGCAGAGGCACTCTAATCGTCGGATCCGCTTGCGTGCCCTTGATAGCGAGGGCGAGGGGGGAGGCCAGCGGTCTCCAGCGCTCGAGCATGCCTTGAGTCGCGGCGCCCCGGCGGCCATGGACGGTTCCACGCCTGCGCGCTGCCACACCTCCGCATTACTCGTGTCCCGTCTCCCTCCCACCGCTTTGTTGTCTCCCCATACTTGGCCCAGTGAGAGAACAATGTGTGTGCGCACGCCCCTCCATTGTCTGGTTTCCTTTTGTCCACCGTTTTTTTTCAGATGCCTTTCCCGCCATTTCGACGGTGCGTTGTGGTGCGCTGCGGCAGGCCAGCAGGACAGCGTACGGACACCAAGGCCGTCCTCGTGCGCGCTTCAGCATACTGTTCCCGGCTCTCGCCTCGCACAGGAGTGCTAACTTTGCCGGGGGATCCATCGGCGTTGGTACTGTGCTGTGTGGGCAATAGCAGGGCTTTGATAGCGAAGGCTGTTGACAGAGCCGGGCTGGGGAGCCCTGAATAGAGTCTCTTGTTGACGCCCGAGGAAGCGGGTTGCTGGGGGCCGTTTGTCCTCGGGCCCTGGGTTCTTGGGTCGCTGGATCCTGCTCCTCGGTGCTGGACGCTGGGCACCCTGGCCACTCAATACGGGATTCCTTCTGGGAAGTCTTCGCCGCCACTTCTCTCAGTCAATTACCCGTGCTAAAAGGGAATCCCGCACGCCCCCCTCACACTCCCTCGCTCCTCGCTCCTCCCTCATCCGCATACCGCCCACGCTCTCCGATTTTCACCCCCTGCACTCCCGCACCCGCACACGCCCCTCCAAGACACTCTCACGCCCCCTCCTCCCTCCAGCACCCTGTGTGCCAGGATCACACACGCCCCCGGCTTCCCGCCTGCGCGTCCTTGTCGTCCTCCTTCCTGGGCCTCATCCATTATCTTTATAATACCCTCGTCCCCAGGTTGTTCAAGACCCGTTCCTTCGATCTCTCCACAAAGAACCAAGCTTCGATCAACATCATCTCTTCACAAGAAGGCATCAGCCTCTCTACCGAGCATAACCTTTTCTCTGCTCTACATCTCTAAGTCGACTTACACTTCGACACTCTCTCCACAACATTCACAATGTTTGGTTCATACGGATCCTACAGCTCCATGTGCGCTGCCTCGGCGCCCATGGATATCACCTCCCGAAGCCTCAGCGCTCACGACTCCACCTGCGCTTTCCCTTCGTGGCCTCGCCGCTACTCACTCTCCGAGTCCGACCGTGAGGAGCGCCCTTCATCTTATCTCTCCGACGACGACCTCTTCCTCAGCGACCCCTTCGACGACGACACCCGCTCCGTCTCCAGCTCCAGCAGTGCCGGCTCCCCCAACGGCATGATCTCGCCTCCCCAGATGATCTCCGACGCCGAGCTTCTCGAGATGGAGCGTGAGCGCCTCGCTCTTCAGCGCGAGTACGTCCGCGCAGTGGTTTCTGAGAAGGAGCGCCGCCGCGCCGCAGCCCGCAAGCAGCGCAAGTCTGGCAGCAGCAGCAGCAGCAAGAAGTCTCCCAAGAGCAAGCTCACCATGGCTCCCATCGCTGAAGGCAGCGAATAGAGCAACACATGGATGAGCAATATGTGCTCTTGATGACTTTACGACTTTGATGACAGCGTATGTACATTGTGTGCTACACAGCATGCCGGCGCGGTCACTTACACAGGCACAGGCTGCTTTGTTCGTTTGCATTTCGGCGATTTGATTGATACCCACGAATACCCACCATTCTGCGAGGGCATGTGCACAGCTTCTCAGCTGCACATGCCAATGATCTGCAACTTCGATACTACTCTACCACCAAATAATCTGGGGTCTGGACGGCCACGCGTGAAGGTCATAACTATACACCTTTTGCGACACCGACTTTACCTTAACCTTTGATCCGCGCTGGCGCGACAATGCCAGCCTAATAATTCTTACCCTTTGGGGCAGGCGCACCCACCCGCAAACGGTTTTTCACTACTACATCCGATGACGCCATGGTCCTAATCGGACAGAGGGCAACTTGCCACCCCCACAACGCCGAATCGACCCGAAAAGCAAAAAAAACGTGGCGGTAAACAAATCTGACTGCGACACCAATACGAATGAGTCAGAATACCGGAAATACATGACAAGGCGCAGCGGTGGGGATGCACTGTTCCGATAACTGCCGAGGGACTCGGTCACCCATATTGTGGGGTGGGGCGCCTAGCCCTCTCCTCCGGATAACACTTCGCCTTATCTCCCCGCTTCCGGCTTTCGCCATCGGGGCATCGGCTCGTGACAAAGCGGCTGGATGGAGGGGATGTCTGATGAGGGCCATGTGCCTTTGTCATCACCCTCGGAACCGCTTGTTCATTTCTTTCTTACTACTATTCTCTGTCTCTGGGAGCCGCCCGACTCCCTATTCTTTGCACCACACTAGTATTTCTTAATTCTGTTTATTATCGTCCCCTCACCGACTTGGTCTGGGACTTTACCCTGTCATCTTTTTTAGCGCATGGAGTATTGCTTTTTTCGTCACGGCATTGGCATGGAACTGCATTATGGATTATGGAGCATGGAACTACAATTGGTCTTGGCTACCCACCGCTGGGTTTGAATGTCATGGGAAGCATTACGGACGTGGTTATCACCACGAGAACTTGTTTTTGGATTTTTGTACGGGCATAGTTTAGATACCTAGGTAGTTTTTTACCCATCGGCTTAGATCGCCAGTTGGCTGGTCGATCTACAGATACCCTTGAGGAGTACAATGGATGATAACTTTTTCTACACTTTCTTGATTTCCCGTGCCCGCGCCTTGCGACAAAGTGAAGACACCTGACTTGGAAGTTGGTTGCCCTCCAAGCTACAGTTGGCACTTAACACTGCCACAGCATCGGTGACGCACCGCGCACCTGATCTAGCGACCCTACCTACCATTCAGCCCAACTGCTCGTGTTTGAAAGCGCCGGCGGTTGCCCGTCGCAAGTGTGAGGGTCGGCGGCTAAGACGTCACCAGTCCGTCACAAGGCTGTCACGGCGCCAGCCTCGGTCGACGAATAATGCGCATGAACGTGCTCACGCATCTGCCGCCCGTCTTGTTTTTGATTTCTTTTCTCTCGTGTTTCTGATCACTTTTGGTATTTTTTCTCTAATAATAATTATTTTTATTTTTATTTTATTCTATTTTTTCCTTTTCTTTTTCTTTTTTTTTCCCCCCATCTTTCCTTCCGTCTCATGTCGCGCCGAGCCACCGCCGTCACATGCGCCCGAGACCCCCGCGGGCGCGCGGGATGAACTAGGTGAGGCGCCGAGGGGAGCGCCTGGCGGGGTTTTCAACTTTCATACACATGTGTGTATGTGTGTGTGTGCGTCTGTGTGTGCGTCTGTGTGTGTCATGTGAGCCCGCGTTGAACTCGTGGGAGAAGCCTGATGCGACGGTACTTGGAGCGCGGCCAGATGGAGTTGAAAAGTAAACCTAGCTGATCGGACAGAAGGGGCGGACGGGGCAGGCAGGCAGACAGGCAGGCAAGAAGGCGGTATGCTCGGAGATGGTGGATGGGGAGTGTCGATATTCTTCTTTGCGAGCTCCGCTGCGAGACGGCCGGCCATGTTCCGTTTGAGTCGGGCCTCACCGGTGGTGTGAGTACGGTACACTATCCATCTCTTTAGTTAGGTTTTGAATGTGATTTGGGAACAAGGTGCGGCAGCGAACCGAGCCGACGGACGAGGGTTTTTTTTTTCTGTTGGAACACGACTAACAACTTTCTGCTTCCTTTGTCTCCTCCGACTTGACTAATGAAAGTCGCCGATGGGGGGAGGAGCGGGGACATGTAAACCACGGCCTGCTATATCGGCGCCTTGATGCCGGAGCAGACACCATGACGTCCGACATACACCAAAGGGTGGTTGTGAACCAAGGAAGAACTGAAACCTGCATTCTTGCAATTGTGAACCTGTTTTTGTAGCATAATGCCAAGCTCGCAACCCAACTGGTTCCCCCCGCACGCTGTGATATAGAGCAAGGCGTTGCCCTGCTATCTCGGCCCGTTGCCAAACAACTGTGGGCAGACCGAGTTTCCCCCCCGTGTTTTATCATACCAGAGATCCCACTCTCCCGGCGGATGGGGGCGGGCCATCCCAAGAGACGGGAAGAGTCTTGGTAGATCCCGCCAGCACGGGTGCCGGGACCAGGGTGGTAGATTCATCACCGGTTGTCTCAAGGTGTTTCGACCTTTTCTTTGTTTGAGCCGCCGGGGTCGCAGCCAGCCCAGCCTATCCGCGTCCTTGGTTTCCCCCGTTCCTAAAGGGGTTGCAGCATGTCGAGTGTGGGGGTTTCGTAAAACAGTTGCCGCCCCGACTTTGCAACCAGGAAAGGAAGAGAGGGAAAGTAAAAAAAAAACTATAATGTCTTGGCGGGCTGGCCTCGTTAGCCAATCGGACGCTGTGCTCTTTGAGGTGATAATCGCACCCGTCACTGGCCAGCGAGGCTTCCCGGACACAAGATCTGTGACAGGGAAGCCAGAGCCCGTCGTGGTTGGTCCAAAGGGCCCGGTGATTTGTTCCATCTCAGCTGCTCTTGGTCCGACCATGGCGGGTACGATGAGTCTTCCTTCTTCTCTATCGGCCCGGCCAAGACGCGGTTTGTATGAAGGTGCGCTGCCCACCACCTCCTCCTCTCTCTAAGATGCCGCCCCAGAAACTTTGAACCTGGTTTCCCGCCCCAACTTCTGAGGTGATGAGACTCGGGTCTTCTCACCAGCAGGATCTTGTGACGACGGGTCTTCCCAGAGACACCAGATTATGCATGCAAACGGCACTTGGCCGGGCTCGTTTGCAAATCACAAATCTGCATGACTACCTGTGACTACCTAGTGCCAGACATTGTGCAATCGCTACCACACTTATTCGTCACCGTTTTCATCTGTCTCGAGTCGTTCCGTAGAAAACGGAATCGGGTGTGGGCGTATGCCTCGTTCCTCATGCGCCTCAGTACACTGATGACATAGAATTGCCGAGTGTGAGACGTTAGTTACTAAGGCACAGTGAAAACGACCTGCTACTGAAAAGTGGAAAGAGGTGTCGCAAACCAACAGTGAATATGGAACTGAACAAAGGTTATTTGGAAATGGTTTCGGCGTCCATCTCTACCATCCTGCCTGACGCAAGAGGCCTTCTGGAAAATAAAGATGATGTCCCTATACATGTTGGATATTGATGCAAACAATACACCTCTGCCTGGCTCCATTCAAGGTTGGATGAGTAACTTTTGGGCTCATATTTGCTCATTTCAGTGCCTCTAAAACATGAACACCTTCTCTGGTTTTATCAAAACCCAACACTCGATGATCATGGTTCACTCTTGTGTATGTGCTGACTCTAGTCCAATTCATAATTAAAACGCCATGTAACTCACTTTCATGTATTGTTGCGGTCGCTTTTCTGAATATATACTTCAACCACCCAACCTGAGTTTGTTCGAATGAAACATGGCCAGCAAAAATGTAACGGCACACAGAAGTTGGCCTTCGCGGAACAATATCACGGAGATACAGTATGGACATTCAAAATCAGGGGACCTCGTACATGCTTTAAGCCCATCACTGCAATTTGGTAAGGGGACGACAAGTATTGGGGGTTGATCAAAGACCCCTCCTCCTTGTTGTTCCAAAAGGCACCCGAAAGTAGGCAAATAACCTTTGGATGGGGAAATTACTTCAAATATAGAGAAACGCCCAGACTGGGAACACATTAAGATCGATAAAGTACGCTCGAAAAGTGCCCAATTTCATCTCTTCCGTATTGAATGAGGTGAATAAACCGTGGAAACCCGGAAATTTAACCGACTGGCTGTCAGATTATCAGTGAACCTGTGGGCTTTTGGCGCTGTGGATCATGAACGCCTCAGCCGGTCGCGGCACAAAGTACACCAGAAACCAGCCAGAAATTACCCTAACCGAGACCATCTGCATCAGACTTTGTCGGCAATGTATGTCCACAAATGTCTTTGGATACATGGTCATCTCTTTTGAACCCTCAAACATAACCTGGTATAGATAGGCGGTCTCTCGTTTGCAAGTGCGTTCTTCCCCCGTGTCTCAAAAGCGCACTGACATGAATACTTTTCTTTGTTCGTGATTCTGATCCAATCTCATAAACTAGATTAACCGCATTCAAAATGAATATAATTATGCATAATGAGTTCTGTTGTAGGTTCGGCCATTCCGTCACCTTTCTCAGCATTCTTCAAATTCCTACACGAACAACGACGAATCTGTGGCCCTTTCAAAAGTTCTCCTGAAAACCCTGAAAATTGCAGAAGAACTTTGCTACAAAAAAGTAATGTCACAGCATGAAATACATGTCGCAAACAATATCATTTGATCTCGGCTCGAATCCCATGTTCAATTGCCATCCATAACATTTGGAGGATGGGTTGCCATTAAAGGAGTGTTTCACATGCGCATTTTTGACTCACCTCAGGGCATGGCACGGCAGGGATTGCCGTTACTTTTTATAAGAAAGACACTTTCAGAAAACCTCATAAAACATGATTGACGAGGAAAATAGGGGTTTGGGAGAAACCCACATCTTATGCCTCGTGGGTCGACAAAAGCATGGAACTCATACATGTACTTGCACCATTGAAACATGAATGACTACCTTCAAAAATTCGACACTTGAGAATTTTCTGCTATGAAGAGTCTCAAGGTATGCATAGTTGTTGCATTAATTGACTGCCGTTTAGTGTCGTGTAAGCGTTTTTGGAAGCGCCGTTCTTGTCCTCATTTTCATGGCAGCATCTTTCATATTTCAAAGATCACTTCATGGTTTTCTCATAGAGACATAAATAGAAATGCTGATGAATTGGTTCGAGCGCACAGACGAATACGTTAACCTTCGGGTCCTGTACAGTTGAGCCCTACAGTCAAAAAAAAAAAAAAAAAAAAAAAAAAAAAAAAAGGGCTGCGCAGTGATAGAACAGGGATAGATTACAGGTTCCCATGGCGGTATTAGGAAACCAAAAGGAAGATCCGGGAGTGTGAAAGAAGATTGGAAAAATAAATGTAGTTCTAGCCCCGTTCGAGTTTAGTTTTCGTGGCCATAGCAGGTGCAATCGCCCAATTAGTTCTTTTGTGTCTTTGAGGCGACGATATAGCACTTCCCTACACTAGGCTTGGTATTCTGAAATAATCAACCTCGTGGTTCTTGTGCACAATACTTTCATAATCGCTCCCATACATTCTTTTCATTGGTTTCTCATCGTAACATTTCCTCCCGTTTTGAAGGCGCAGGCGCTTTCACGGCTATAGAATTACCAAGCTTTGGACACTCGCGTTGGCCACGACCAAAGCATTCCTTTTTGTATTTCCTAAAAAGTAGACTCTTAATAACTTGCTATTATTTACCTTTTCTTTCTATTATCTCTATGATTCTGATGAAACGGCTCCAAATCGGTCGTTCCTCTAGTAACCATGTTGGAATACCGCGGAGCAAAAGACGAAGCTCGCCTAAACCAAAATACACAGGCTTCCAAATACATCCTACGGTCTATATTCATGGGAAACTGGTATGTCTTGGACTCAGTTTGCATCTATGGCTTGGGTTGTGCTTTTTGTGGCTTTTGCTGAGAACGAGGAATATTCTTTGCTAGCTCGAACACTCGGCTCAGCAAGCATCATCTGCCTCCCACTTATCAGTACCAAACGCGAGTGGGAAAACTAAACCAAGGGCTTTTTTTTTAAATACAGCTCAGGGAGAATACCTAAATGTCTTTTCGCTCACCAAATCGAGGGTAATCTTCCCCTGTTGTCGGATCGAAACAGCAAAAAAATGCAGAGACACTGGGATTTCTACTGAAACAAACAAGACCTTCCGGTGGCTGTCCGTTTCTCTAGCGGGGAGTACCAAGCAATTTGTATTTGCAACAATAAGGGAATTTAGACTTGGCTACTAATGCTCATCCTAGGTTATGTTCAACTGAGATGAGGTTATCTGGGATATGTTTGCCAAAACGGACATGAGTAGAGCTATCCCTGTATGACCGCAACTTCCAGTGCACCGGGTCCAACTGGGAAGCGGCCATCTTCACTGCATATTCATCATTTTGGGCGCAGTGAAACCCGGCAACAGCGTAAATAATAGTCCCAATATCAAATTAAACAGTAGGCTATGTTGCAGTACCTTCTTAGCGCCTTTGTTATCTCGTTCTCGAAACTGCCTTCCCGAAAGCCGTGCAAATAAAACGGGCGAAGCTAGTTGCAACCAATACAGGCGCAGCACTTCGCAACTCATCCGCAAGCACGCTCAGAGCTTGAGGCTGCTTGACTCCCCAAAGCTGGTTATGGCATATGCTTCCTAATGTTTGTTTTGGAAATCCCAGCTTAGTATGCTTTGATTTTGTTTAGATCATGGGCCACCGACGTGGTGCGCCCACTCAAAATGGTTTCAAGCCCATCTCTGTAGTCCCCCGGTAAGCACAAAATAAAACATTCGCTTGGGACATAACCAGTTGCAACTCTCCATTCCTGGAACCAAAAGCCCAGTGTGCTACAGAGCCCTCGTTCTACGTGGCTGGCTCGATTCTATTCCTTATTTTCAAATATGTAAGCCGGCTCATCTCTTTGGCGCTGAGCGGGCTCACTTATGAGCAACAGCGCTCAGGTTTGTCCCGAATCAACATATGAAATGTTTTTTTTTATTTTTTAGAAAAAGAAAACACTGACATCAAAAGAGAAAGCGACTTGAGTGCCACGTTATCTTTCTGGTGGCACTTCCTTGGTTCTTTCCAACGCCATATCTCACTCACTCTATTTGTAAGCCACCACACCTCCCCAGGGAAATTCCTCGCCTTGGTCATATTACACGGCAAATAAAAAAAGTTGCATTCTCGGGAAGAACGCCAAAAGTAGACATCGACGTGGGCCTGATTCGAACAGACGCCTCCGAAGAGATATGATTTCTAGTCATACGCATTAGACCACTCTGCCACCACGCCATGTTGGTTGTGCTTAACACTTGGCAGCGTCGAGAACAAGAATCGATTTATTAGGGCTCATTTCTGTCTTCGCAACCCGCCTCGTTGCAAGGACGTGGGCAATAGATCAGAGGAGTCCTCCCCTTGGTGGCATGCCAAGTGCTGCTTTTGCCAGCACTGAGATCACCTCCTCTTTTTTTTGTGGAATGTATTTCTGGATACTTCCATGTGCTTGTCAGAATCGTGGCACACAAATCATTCTCACAGCACCCTTGCGATGGGAGCTCCTTAAATAGCTGCAGCCAGGACATGGTTTCATAAGTTCACATCGATACAACCTCGGTATTCATAAAATTTGGTCCACACTCTTCTTCGTGAAGAACCCGTACCAGTTGGTGAATGATTGCATTGTTGTGCTGTCGTTTAATGCATTACTCCATGGAATGGTCAACATTTCCTCATGACGACAAGGGCCAAACCAGTTGGATCTGCTACTTCGCACAAAATAATGCTTGATTTGGGGGTTATGCGCATTTACTATTGCGGCGTATCCAGAAATAAAAGCACTCTCAAGAGTACAACCCAGCAATGAACAGAGAAGCCAACTTTGGAGTCTAGTACTATAGGGTATGTACGTGTGACGCAAACCAATCCAACAATATTGATAACCATAAGGCTGCGGAATAAACTACTTTTGACTTGGTTTATTTTTTTAATGATTAAATGATATATATTCCTTATTTGACGTACAAGTTTGTAGGAATGATGTGAGACCTCATAGTTGGATGTGGGCGCAAACTACTATTCTTGAGCGAAGGGTTTCAATCACAAACAGAAGCCAACGCATTGAATAAACCTAGTACATAGCAGCATCTCGATAATCGCCACGTAGATCCAGCAATGTACTTACACCAAAAAAAGAAAGAGAGAAAGCAACTCCATTTCAGCATAAGTTTGTTCTACAGCACTCGCCACTTTCTCGTCAACTGGCACAGCAACTTTTATCCAGCACCAAATGTATATAAAACGATTCCCGTTGCAATGGATAAGGGCGTGGTGCTATAATGGCATGATCAAAAGGTTTCTTAGTTTCCTGGGGAAGCGTCCCGGGGACACAGTTTCGGTTTCCAGGTCAGAATTGAGTTTTCCATTGGCACTTTCAGGGTCTTTCCGAAGAGAGATAATATTTAGTTTTCTTGGAACATTAAAACTCTACTCTGAGACGTAAAAGCTGCGTTCTCTTGTGGTCACGCCGTGAAGAATAACTACGTCATCTAGTTGCTCAGGTGCACGACTTTGGTCTTGTCGCTCTGATAGGCCTGCTCAACGAGGACGAAAAGTGGCTTGAAATATATACCTTACAGGAAAGCTTGGTGTATTTGACTTTGTCAATCATCACCACGTTGCGCCCGTTTTAAATTCTCATCCGCCACTTGTGATAAACTTTGAAGGGACGGATGTGAACTATTTGAAGCCACGGCCAAATCCGTCACGCTAACAGGTTGCTTATAGGCAGATTAAGCGAGAGATATAAAATAGGCTCTATTTTACATTTGAGCTTTATTTCAAGGTTCAAAGGGCTCAAAGGGATTACGAGTCCCTATGCTGCGTTGGATACTTGGGCCAGTAGAAGCTCTTCTTGAGTGAGAAATAAGACGCAAGCGACAGCAATGTGACGCGTGGGCGGAGGATAGAGCTTGTTCAGCTGGATAATCCTTGTTGCAAACATGCCAGCACCGTCGTTTTGGTTCCGATTATCTGCCAAGTGTAACTAGTATGTGCATAGCAAGTAACCTGCAAGCCACTCGAATTTACTACCATGATCCTAGTTCCGGATTCATCTGGAAGGCATCAGTACAGATGACATGTCAGGAGGGACCCTCATTCTTGAGACAGGCGGCGGATGACTGGTGGCCATTTACACGCTGCATCCACACACATTCACGCACAGACGCTTTCACGCGGCCACTCGGATGCTGGCATATGAGGAAAAAAAAAAGGGTGTGATGAACAACCCGAAACAACGCTTCCGATCCCATATAGCTCGGTTCCAAGCGTTAAGGGTCGCTTGGTCATTTGGCCGATCACCCGTGGGCGCGGGTTCCAAGATCGCATGCACGCATAACATGTATGCAATCCTCAGGGTTTCCCCCGCAACCCATCCGTGACAAGCCACGGCCCAATAAGGCTGCGGATATGCGTGTGGCCTTTTCCATTTGCTGCAGGGCGACGAATCCCCACGAATCCCGATGCACCCAATTGGGTCTCTGCATGAGCGGAGCGGGATGGTATTTTTTTCTTTCTCGGTGACTGGTGTAACATGCCTTAGCGGGCGAGTGAGGGGCTGACGGGACAGTCTCAGTCCAAGTTTAGCTGTGGGCTGTGCAGACCCGTTTCATGTCTCAACTCCCTTGGTATTGAGGGGGAGGGGGGATGGGGATGGCAGTTACGTGAACCTGGCTGTGGGGGTTCAACGTGTGGCAACCACGAGGAAAAGGGTGTTGGTGTGCGCACCGTTTTGGAATGTCCAAGTACACAGGCCAGTCAGCGAACATGCCGTGAGCTGGGGTATCGGAGGTGCATGTCGTCCCCAACTTCGTCCTTGGAACCACCAATGCACACCAAGCTCACGCACGTTGATTTGGACTTGGACTGTGCTCCTTCTCGGTTCTATCCCCGAAGGCCAGCGTCAAGTTCAAAAAGCCAGCGCAGCGTAAATGGTGGCCTGGCTGAGCTTGCTTCAGCTATGCCCCGAAGACCTTGTCAACTTTCCGAGTCGGTAATTGGGGCAGCCATTCTTGGCTTAAACCTGTTGATCACATCGCTTGGCGGGGTGTGAAGCGACCCAACTTGGACAAAGGCGATCGGTAACCATGCCCATGCTGTTCGTGATGAGAAACATTTGATGATACTAGCGGCCGCCTTCATCACACTCGCTTCAGGCCCAGGCTATATCAACTCCACTGCGTTCGCCTAGTTTTGTCACAGCACTATGACCTATCGGCCAGGGTGACTAGCTATCGTGGGGCTATCGAGATACTATATGGTAGGATTCACGCAAGAAAGAATGCGACTGGCTGTCGCTGATATCGCGGGCGCGGGGATGCGGCGACAGTGTTGCAGTTTGGACGAGGTCCCCATTATTATCTCCCGCAACTGAGGGGCCGGGTGGCTCAATCACCCCCATAAGCCCGTTGTCTTGAGGCTGGCATGGGTAAGTTGGGCACAATTGTCGAGCCAGCAGGGGTGAGCTTGAGCCACAACCCGCTAGCTTAGTGCTCCTCCTGTCACTAACCGAAGCTGAAGGCTTAGTCCGTTGCCTCGTCGGTTTCAGCTCAACGAGTTTGACTTCAAGGGTAGTGGTTTGAGCGATGGAAGTTGACGGAATCGGCACGGGGCTTAAAAGAAATAATTTCAATTTTGACAACGAGGAAAGCTGCCGTGCTAGGTGCGTTTGGCGCGATGAGGTGACAGGGATGCCAAACAATGGGAGGTACTTTCCACAATGGTGTGGAATGTCGATGGAAGCCTTAGCTGGGCTAGAGTTACATTCGCCAGCGGCACCGTAGCAGCTCTTCGTGTGTTGGCGGGAAATCAATGGCCCTATCTACTGTGTGCGAGCAGGATTGATTGTGTTGTCCATACTGCAACGCTCAATCTTGAGACCTGCATGTATCTGTGAGACTCGAATGACCTGATGAACAAAGCTCACCGCATGCATTTCAGACGCGGTCCCGGAGTTTATCACGGAGCATGCTTCTGCTTCAAGGTCTCGACATCGCCACAAGACATCAGAGTTACACTAGAAGATGCGCGCCTGGCGCAACTGATTGAGAGTCTCCACCCGAACGCAGACTGACAAAGATGCGGTGGCGTACAACATTAGCAGCAGTGTGCCGTCACCCTGGCCGCGGTTTGGGCCGCAGGATATCACCTTATGGACGAGGGGGCGCCACCGGAGAGCCCGCGGCCGGACTCGCTACCCTTTTGCAATGGGCCGTCCTGCAATGACCAACATTCTCGCATGTGGGGTCATCAGGTCACGGGCCGGGGCTCTACATGAGTGGATGAACTAGAGCAGATGGCGGAGTTGCAGTTGGTGACGACATCCGAAAGGATCACGGCGGGTGGGACAGCAGTTACGAGCTGCAAGGCAAGGAAGATCAGGGCCGGAAAGACCAAGCGGTTCGTTGAGGTCGAGCTCATGCTGTAGGGGCGTCTGAGAGCCCAACTTTGGAGAAGCTCACCTGGGACTGCAAGGCTGCGGCGAAGCCCGACACGGGTCGCGAGAGCGAAGCCTGGACCGGAGCGTTGGAAAGTGGTATCCCCACGAAAGGAAATATGCGTAAACCGGGATCCCTGGGACTGGTGAGACCACAAATTCTCCCAATGTTTGAGTTGGAATCTGCGTCGTGGCCACGGCTCATGTCATTGGTATAAAGTGTGTGCAGCCGCAATGGAGGTTTTGCGGAGTAGTCCACTTATATCTGCACTCGAGACTTGATTTAGGATTTGCTGGAATACAGAATGTATGCAAGACTTGAGTAAGCTAGAGGCTCTGACCCAGAGGCCGCACTGCCGAGCCTGAGAGCTGAGCCATTAACACCATGCTAAGAGTTTTGAGATGCAATCTCCGTAGGTGCCGGTTTCTTCGGACATGACGACGTTGCCGGCCGCGGGGAGGGACGGCAGAAATGTTGCCACGAAGCCACAGGCTCACCGACGGCACCACGCCAGCCTCGTGAGCAAGCTTAGCCGCGGGGATAAGAGTGAGGCGGCGAGAGCATCCATGGCAAACGCGCGCTGAATGTGGGCCCTTGAGGCCGTCGTGGCGTAGCCGAGCGGTTGGGCAACATGGCGCTTGTTAGATAGATCTGGGTGGCATCAAGGCGTAGAGGGTAGTAATCAGACGGAACAAGAAAAAAAGTGTGCCACAAGACAGGGTCTGGCTTCTTTGGGGGCGACACACTACACATGGATGTGTCAGCCATGCTACCCGTCTTGGATGCTTGTGGTTTGCTTCTGAGACCAGGCTGCTGCATACGACGCTTGTTCTGTCGCCTCGGTGCATAGGAGTGGAGGCCCGCATAGGAGGTCAAGACCTGAAGTTGAGGCCGCGGTGGGCGACTAGGACAGGGCGGGTTCGGGACTTCTGGAAGAGTTGCCGGAGACAGAGAAAGCTTTCTGTCCATTCATCTAAGTGCCACGAGGCTGCAAGAATCCGCGATCTGAAGTGTGCACGGCCGCTCCTCGATGTTCGATGAGCCGATGAGTGGAGGTGGGGGGTCCCCTGGCCAAGCTTGTCGATCTCTCAGTAAACGAGCGACCAACCAGCCGATGCCCATGCCCATGTCAAGCTTCAATTCTCACAACCCACGTGAGGACGAATGATTTGCAGTCGGGCCCAACAAGAGAGAACCGACATCTGGAGCTTAAAAAAAATTGGAGGAGATATTGAAACGTTGCACTGTTTGGGGTAGAGTTGGATATGTTGTGTAAAAAAGCGCCTAGTTCATGAGCATGATGTGCAACCAAGTGTGGTAGTGGCACATCGACATCGACTGGGGTGAAAAAAAGCAAACACAGATCGTATCTGAGCGCTTGTGGGAAACGGCAAGAGCTAGGTCGGAGAGAGCAGGAAGGGAAGATCCACCACTCTCACTCTTCTCTTACATGTACATGAGCCTGCAAAGTCCATGTACACAAGTACATAAATAGGTAGCACCTACTGTATCGCAGTGGATACGGACCATAAGGGGGAATGAGCAACGAGCACCGGGGAGGACTGTGCTATGTATGGAAGCAACTTATGTATGCACATGCCTTCCAATGTAGGACAGAGAGGCGACTAAAGCACCTTACTGAGCTGGGCAAGCGCAAAGTAATACATCGGGGCGTAGAAGCACCAGCTGGGTAAATGAGACACGTACATACGCCCTGGGATCGGATGAACGCAGGCCGACTGGGAGACTTACGATTGATGCCATCTAATGAAATCACATGGCGTCACAAATTGTCACAGGCCACTCCAAGCAATTATTCGACAGATGAAGAAAAGACTGAATGATGAGACAGGGATTTTGTTGGAGTCGACGACTCGGTTGGTGGTTGAGTTGTGGGGCCATTTTTTCTACCTCTCTTGGATGGACAAGGGCCGACAAGGATGAACAAGGACAGGGGCGACAAAGAAAGCACAAAGGCCAAGCAAGACCCGTTTTAGCGGCCGGGAAGGAGGGTGACGGCGATTAGATCCTTGTCGGGGAAGGTGATCGGCCCGCCCATTGGCCCGTCCCAGCAGAGAGCTTGCAGCTAGCGCAGCCAATGAAGAGCCGCAACACACTTGCAGCACACCTGGGCGCTTCGAGGTCGACGTCGATTGAACGTTGCTGATGGCGCGCCCCGCCCCCGTGCCCCAGCCCCAACCACATGCTTTTGCTCCCGTCACCATGGACGCAGTTTTTGCCCGCCCGACATGGTCGTGCTCGTCCGAGAGACGCCAACAAAGGCGAAGCCTTCGGACTCGACGACAACTCCCAGTAGGAGGCTTGCAAGGGCTAGCCGGTGCTCAAACCAGGGCTCAACCAGGGCCCCCAGGGCGCACCCGGAGCACAATGGCGGATGGAGGGTGCCATCGTGCCCTCACAGAGTGTGTCGTGTCAGGCCAGCGGGCAGCCAGCGAGCGACTGCATCGCATTTGCTGCTATCCCAGCTCATCCTGCGTTGTGGGAAACCAGCCCCGACAATGGCGGAACGCACTCGACGGGCTAATTGACCGGCGAGACGCTTCTTGCATCGTTTCCACGCGCTTTGCACACTCCCACACCTGCACGCATGCTACATCCTTACAGCGCAAGTTCAGTTCACAGCGGCTGTAAGGTACCAGCCACTCCACGGAGGGTACCCGCGTCGAATGGAAACTGCGGTGTCGCCAGTCCTCTCCTGCAACGGCGTCACAGTACAGCATGTACCTGTGTCCAGACGTCGCACCAGACGGACGTCGACCCCGCATACCTCACCCGTCTTCCGAGCACAGAGCAGAAAAGAGGGGCTTGGCGGCGACAGGGCGACGACAGGGGTTCGGGAAAGGATCCAAGACACAAGAGAATTGCTTGAAATGAGTCAAATCAACGGTGTGAGCGAATCTAACAAGCACAATACCGGTGAAACCGTGAACATAAGTGCTGGCATCGGCCCTCGTGGCAAGCGGGTCAATTCTCGTGACGGCAGCAGGACTCAATTCTGATAGTGATAGGCCCGCACGTTTCTGGAGCCATCCCGTCACTCAAGTTTTGGGCATGGAGATTCGCAGGGACCCCAAAACCCGCAATTCCACTGAGCCACTCCCTCCCAGCGAGTCAACGGCCCCAAACGCGCTCGCCGCAGCGACCAGCAGAGCCTGCGACGTGCACGCGGGCAATCCACGAGGCTAAATATGGCAGGGGGCAATGCTCGACGTCAAGTCCATTGACTTCGCTGTACTCACTACTTGCCAGCGCCTCGTCGAGATCCACAATTTCATGGACCACTGTCGCTCGTCGACGTCGAGATTTCCTATACAGACCCGCCCGTCTCTGCTAGCTCACAGCTGCCCCGGCAGTCGTTCACACCATTCACATCTTGCTCAGGCTCAGGTACCAACTAAGGGTAACCGCCTGGGGTCGCTCGCTTGTTGCTCGATGGCGAGTGGCGAACACGAAATAGCGAGAAGGGAGCCGACGAAGTGGAGGGGGGATCCCTGAATACGTCTCTCCGTAGCCCATGGGCCTTGCAGGCCGTGCAGCTGCTTGTCTGGGTTGCCGTCTCCACTGACTGGTCCAGGTCAACCAGATGCGCCCATCTATCCACCCATCCATGATGCGCCGTCCACCGTCCGCCATCCGCCCTCTGCCCGCCATCCCCAATTGCAATGCCCAAACACCCAGGAACCCCGAGACAGGTGCTATTGGACCCTGGGTCAGAGCCGGTTCCGTATCCGCTGATCCATGGAACCCAACGTTCGCAGGGCTCTAATTATATGACTTGCCCCTCATCATCCAGTGACAGGCCAGAACGCCATCTCGTAGGCGCCATCTCTGACTTCTTGTCCAAGGTCCACGGTCCATCCATGGCCCATCACACACACGGACTCTGCTGCACCGCATCCACACTACACCCCCCCGTGCAAGCCTCTTGCGCGTCTGCATCTCTCAAAACCACACCAGCCTGCTCTTTTTCATTTCTCATTTCCCTCTTGGGCCTCTTCCTGTTCTCTCCCATTTCCTGTTCCTGTCTTTTTAGCTATCCGTGTTTCGTATCGGGTCTCCGGTCTCCATCACATCCTGTCACATCGTCTCAGCCAACACCAACAAATAAAGCCCAGCCCCCAAGTTACCTATATCACAAACGTCTTTTCCTCAGGAAGAAGAAAAACCCTCCGTTCCATCTTCTCTTTCGAGTCGACCGATATCATCCTATCACACACCCCTGCCCCTCCTCGACGCCTCCTGCATCCATCCTGCTGCTTGCATCAGTGGCTCGCTCGTGTGCACCCAACCCTTACCGAGTCCGCACGCTCTCACCTCTCACCCACCACTATTCCCCGAGTCCCTCTCGAGATCCAAACTACTCCTGCAAGGCAAGCGCCGGGTCACACCCCTCTCCCAGCTTGTCCACTCACCCACTCGCCCACTTTGGTCCTGTCTTCTCATTCGGTTGTCGCCCAGGCCCCGGACACTCACCACCAAAAGGTAGGCGGCTGCATCATTTGTTCCCTGTCACTTTGGCGCCTGTCTCCTGCGTGCAAGCAAAATCACCGCTGTGCCCCATCTCCGCCATTGTTGTCGCTCTTCCTGCTTTCTTTCTTTCTTTTTACTACTTCCTCTTTTTTTTTTGTCGTTGTATCCCCTTTCCCTCTTAATCGACTCATCCTTCGCCTCTCATAACGTCTTTTGAGTGCGTCAGCTCACCGCAACCCAGACACAACCTCCACGCTGCACCCGAGACATACAGCCTGCCGCCGAGTTTCCACTGGCTGTGCCACATCACCTGTCCGCCACCATCCGGTCCGCCGTATCGCCTGTCGTCACGAGATACAGATACCATCGCTGTGTGTGAGCTCTGGTTGACCAGTATTCGCCAGAGATTCATTGTCCGGCCACGGACAGCATTGCGTTCTGAGTAATGTTCGACCGTTCCGACGTGTAGCTTCTTACCAGTTCTTGCTCCGAGAGTGAGCCCCATCCCCCGCCAGAGGGGGCACATCCCTCGTCAATATTACATTGGAACCGTATGTGCATTGTTCCACACGAATGTTTTGCCCCTGCATGGTGTCCCGAATTGTCATCCTTCTTGTTACCACCCAGTCGACTAACGGGAATCCCATGGAAGCAGATCGAGGATCGAAAAGGATATCAAGTTCACAATGTCCGCCATGTCCGCTCATTCACGGAACCGTGCTCTCTCGATGGGCTCTGGGAGGTCATCGAGGTCAAGGCCAGCCGCAGCCCAAGACTTTAGCAACATGCCTGCCACAAATGCTCTGAAATTCTTCGATCCCTGCGCTGCCACGGCCTCTATGTTTCTCTATGCCCAAGGATCGTCCATTGTATGCAGCCATCACGATACCCTAACAATTGAGCGACGATTTTCTCGCCACGCCGACGAAGTCCAAATACTGGCTGTGGATAATCACAGTGAGATTGGTGCTGGTCGATTTGTTGTGAGTTATGACGCTGGGCAGACGGCTATTGTTTGGGATTTGATGACCGGAGATGAAGTCGCGCGATTTGCGTCATACGACCATTTAACTTGTGCGGCTTGGATGCGCAACGGAAACGTTGCATTTGGTATGAGCTCATAATCTCAAATGCAATGAGCGATGAGAAACTAATGATATGTAGGCAACACACAGGGAAGCGTCATTCAATTTGAGCCAACAACGTCCGAGCACATCTCATCGAGGACTCTGGATCAGATTCCCATCACAGCTCTCGCCCCATCATCAGACTGCCGTACTTTTGCTATTGGGTACGTACAAGTAAATTTCACTCCGACTTCGGTTCTGACTTGCATTCTCTAGTTACCAAAATGGCTCTCTTCTTGTTGCCACTCTTCAGCCTCGCTTTACTATTTTGCATAACCTGACAACTTCGAGGGGTCCATCACCGATTGTCACGCTCTCATGGCATGCCTCTTCCTCGAAACAGAAATCTGACATGCTTTCTGTGCAAACGTATGATGGCGACCTTCGAGTTTGGAGTGTGGCCAAGGCGTACAACGCCGACGACCCTGCCAAGATTGTCCGTGTTTTGCGACGCAATGAGAATTCTGCTAACGGACCCAACTGGATGGGTTGGTCCAAGAACGGTCGCATAATTCAGTTCTCTGACAAGTACGTATGATGCTTTCCCACGAAACTCACCCACCCCCCTCTACGCGCGCGCTTAACTGCATGAAATCGTCAGCCACTAACACAGATGCCAGCCAAACACTGTCATGGGATGTTAGAACCAAGCACGTCACCTTCGATGCCATCCCTACCCTCGAGCATGTCAGAGGCCTCGCTGTCTACGGGCCCGGGGCCACCCTATTCACCTTGGGACCCAGCAATAGTGTGCAGCAGTTCGATCTCAACTCCCCATCAATCATGGTTGCTAATGTCCAGCACCCTAACCTCCTGCCGCCTTCGCCACCTGTGTCTGAGGAGACCTCCCACTCAGTCACCACCATTGCCACATCAGAGTCTGAGACCAGCTCCGTCCCCATTGACATGGGTATTTCAGAAAGCGACGATGATCACTTGGGTTCCTTTGCTCGTTTTGCCCAGCGCCCTGCCCATGATTCTGGCAACGAGATGGGTTATGAGCCCACCAGCCCCATATCAAGCCGAAGCAATCTTTCATCAGTTGAACACTCCGAAACCGGCTCTCGAACTCCTGGTCGATATCCTGGCTCGCTGAAATCAAGGGGAATGTCTGAGAATACATATATTTCCTCAGGCACAACCATGAAGTCGTCAACTGTTGGCAAAAGAGACCGAGACCGCGAACGTGAACGGGAACGCGAGCGAGACCTCGACACATACTCGATGGGATACTCGCTTGGCACAACTAGCGTGGCCTCCATGTCTTCAACTCGTTCCAGACATAGGCCTTCGCGTCTTCGACACGAGGTACCCCGCAGCCCAGATGACAACAAGGTCGACGACCTCTTTAAGTTTACTCGAGCTCGACTGAGCGACATGCCCTACAAACATCCCATGGGTGCCGACAACTCCCGCCTTACCAATGATGACCTTCGTCGACAGATGCTGAGTACCATCTTTGGCTGGAACAGGGAGATTTCCGACCTCATCCGTGATGAAATGAGCCGCCACCCAGCAGGATCGCCCAGTCGCATTCTTCTAGCCAAGTGGCTTGGAGATATTAATGCGGACATCATGGCTGCTAGCTCTGAAAACATGACTTCTTCTGACTGGATGTTGTTGGCTTTGAGCGGACTCGGTGGCCAGGCCTCTCAGCACAAGCTGGGTCGTGCCTACATTCAGCGTCTCCTAGAGAGTGGTGATGTGCATGCCGCCGTCACCATCATGCTGGGAATGGGCGACCATAACGACGCCGTGGAGATTTACATTTCGCACAAGCGGTACATGGAAGCTCTCATCCTCGCCTGCTTGGTTTTTCCTAGCGTCTGGGAGCGACAGTGTGCCATCATCAAGAAGTGGGGAGAGTGGGCTGTCCAACATGGCCAGCAGCAGTTGGCGATTCGTTGCTTTGCATGCACCGATCAAGAGCCCACCGAACCATGGACTTCGCCGTCTGCTACTCAGCTGAACTTCCAAAACATCACACCCAGCATCCCCGAGGTTCTCAGCCCCCCACTGTCGCCACCAGGTCTCCAGCGTGGTCCTCAGCGCAGCATTGCCAAAACATCTTCGTTGAAGCTCATCACCTCTTTTGGCGATCAGACACAGAGGTCCAAGTTCTTCGCCCAAGCAGATGGTGGCCAGACTCCGCTTGCAGCTGGAGTGACCCCCATCGCTGATACTGCGCTTTCTCCGGGTGGTAACCAGGAAGTCACCACAGCATTCCTGAGACCCTCCAACAACAGCCGATTCAACACACCGACCTCTGCTCGCCCAGGTGGCCCTAGTTTTGGGCGGGGTCGTCTTCCGTCCATTGGAGAGATGCCCTCTGACCTGAACCGCAACGAGTTGAAGATGTCCAAGCCTCGTGCAACAGAGGTCGAATCTCGCCCGACCTACGGCCACAGCCGTGCCGCATCCACCGGCCAGGATAATCTTGCTAACGGTATTGCGTTGGCCCGAGCCGCAACCGCAAGTCCCATGATGATGAGAGATGGCTATGAGAAACTTGTCCGGGGCTCTGACGGCGAACTGCCCCCCTCACCTGACAAGAACATCATGATGAAGATGCACCAGGCACGAGTCAACCGCCGCAATGGTTCTCGTGACAGAATTCCCGTTGGACTCCATCTGCAACTCCAACCTTTGGCACCCCCGGAGAATATGGACATTGCAACTCCTGAGCAGTCTGTCACTTCAGCTACTCGATTCCACTGGCCGTCTCGCCGACGTGGCCCTGGTTCCGTGGCCAGCTCTGTCACATCTGCCTCGAGCGCTGGCCGCAGCTTACGACAAAAGGCTGCCAAAACCCGCGAAGACTACATTCACAGCCTAGATACCGCTCAGGACTACTCCCGCAAGCAACGAAGCCGACACACCAGCCGGGATCGGTCACGGGGTCGACACACCAGCCGTGAAAGGACCACCAAGTCTCGTGATGTTTCTGAGGATCGTGGACGCTCATCTTCTCGGGCTTGGACGAAGCCCAAGCGATCCCCGACATCCCCTATCCCCATGTCCCCAGAGGATTTGATCAACCTCAGCACCCCTAAGCAGGCTGAGATGAGCGAACCCCCTACCGTCAAGAAGACAGGCGGAAACATTACTAGACCTGGTAGCCGTGCTTCTAGCCGCGGCGGCCGTCGTCGCAGCCCCGAAGGCCGCCCTCGCCCTCCTGCCCTGGATATCCGTGGTCGGAGCAAGGGCCGATCCGGCTCTGTCCAGCGATCTCCTTCCTCTCCTCTGCCGATGACTGCTACAACACAACACTACGAGGGCTCGGAGGATGAGGATGACTACAAGGCCGCACTGGAGGCCCGGGAGCAGTTCCGACAAAAGCACTGCCGCAGCGCCAACCGTGGCCTCAACTCGCCACAGGCGGCCCGCGGCGAGCGTTCGCAGAGCCGCCGCAGAGCCAACTCGGAGGCCACCGACGCCTTCACGCCTCTCATTCCCCACCTCCGAGCTGGCTCGACGGACCATGCTGGTGATCTCCGGGTGATGAAGGATGACCGCCAGCGAAAGAAGGAACAGGCTGCCCGTGAGCTCGAGGAGCGCCGAAAGTCTTTGGCTCAGCGTCCACAGGCTCCTACTATCCTCCACCCCAGCCAGTATTCTCCTGCCTTGCCCCGGATTGGTGTTGAGGCTGCAGATCCCAAGCCGCTCCCCGATGATCTTCCCCCTCGCTGTGCTACTGAGCCCCCCAGAAGCATGTATGCCAGGAATGGCCCCATCATCGGGTTGCCTGCAACTCCTAAGGCGATGAGACTTATCCTTGAGGCGGATCACCATAGCGAAAATGGCAGCACCCCAAGGCCTGAGGTTCCTGCCATCCCAAGTAGCTTTGCTGGTCAACTACAGTCACCTCCGCTACAGTCGCCCCCACGACAGTCGCCCCCACGGCAGTCACCTCAGTCCTCGCCCGAGGCATCTCCTGTCGCTATTCAGATCCCGCCTCCACCTCCGCCTCCACCCCAGCCTCAAGCGGCCCCCGAGGAGGAGGCCCAGGACCTCTTGACTCTGCTTCCGTCCACGGTGTACCAGCCTCCAACGCGACCAATTCCCCGAAGCATGTCAGCTCCCATCCCTGAAGAGCCTGGCCCTGCTCGATTTGGCCGCAAGAACAGCCTTGGTGGGCCCCGTCGCATCGAAGATATGGCCTCTGGTGGCCGCCGGCGATCCCATGAGGACCCAGCTCCTCCCCCACCTCCCCCACCACCTGCTCCTCCAGTTCTGAAGGAGCTCCAGCATCTGGCCAAACCCCCTCCACCCCCTCCGGCGCCTCTCCCACACCTGGCCCGGTCTAATACTATGGGTGCGGTCGGATCTGGCATGATTGAAATTGTCATGGACGATGAGGAGACGTCGGGCAATGACGCGGCGCCCGTCAACCACAGCCCACCCAAGTCTTCCAAGTCGTCGAGCTTCAGGGCCCACGGCCGTGGCCGCAGCATTGGCGGCGACAGTAACAGCATTTCTGGCCGCTTCTCCAAGGCGACGGAGCGCCTGCGATCCGCTAGCCGCAGCCGCAAGGATCACGGACATGTCATCTCGCCTCCATTTGAGGCGCCATATGAGAGCATCCAGATGCACCGACACCTCAAGTCGCCTCCCCCTGTCTCTTACAACCATGACGCCATGCGATCGCCCGAGTTCCAAAATAAGCACATGTCCACGGGTCTGCACCAGAGCGAGATGATTTAGATGCCTCGGCACTATTGCGTTTGTTGATGGGCACCACACACTATGTCTATTTCTTCCTTTCCTTTTAAACCATTGTACTGTTCGATTCTGTGCATGGCGATTGGCGTTGTCGATTGGAAATATCTCGATACCACTCTTCTCCTATCCAAGATCGTCCCGCGACGATGTTATTACATGCCGGCTGCCTTGTTATATTTTTTTTGAGTTACTTATTTGGCGGAAGAGAAGCGTATAGCAGACCGAGCACCCTTCAAGTTTGAGAGCATTTGATTCAACCTTTACATATTTCGTTTTCTCTTTAGCCTTTCTACTCCATATGCCACGGAGCTGAGGTCATCTCGAAAGCGCGAGTGTATAGCGCGAGGCGGGATGACCGATTTTATGTTCACTTTTTCTTTTTGAACCTTTGCAACACCAGGTGATGGCATTTTTATACACAGATTATGTTTGATGGATACAGAAGAGCATACGCACAATGTGTATTGGATTTTTTATCTTCAGGATGTAGGTGGATTGTTTTATTCTATTTGGATGTTTCAACTATACGACGTCGGGCCGGAAGCGAGCTACGGACCAAATCAAATATGCCACCAGGAATGTGGGTGTTGGGGGCGATGGATGGCAAAAGTCAGGAGCACCAGTCGAAAAAAAAAAAAGTCCGGTGCTTTATACAATGTTGCCCCACGGCACTTGTTTGAGTTTTTGAGAGATTGAAGCGAGAAGAAGTATGATGCACGTCCAGACGGTGGATGATGGGCGGCTTCGCGATTCCCTGGTGGAGGCGGTCAGTGATTATTAGTTGAATGAGATGTTGGTTTGGAATATAACGATGTCATGACTTGATTTCAAAAATAAATTGTGCCTTGGAATACACCATTACTTACCTATAAGATGCGTGCGCGGTTCTTTGAGTGTGTGTGTTTTAGTGCGTGTTTTGGTGTGTGGTGCGAGAGGTGTCAGTTGTGGTGAGAGCCTCACTTCATGGGGGATTGCCGACGAAGCCACCTGGGGTTCGAATTCCACAATACGGCATCACCACGATGCCCGGAGCTCTCTCTGATATGACTATGCGAAAATTCTTTAAATCAAGATACTAATTCTACTTTTTTGAAGTGCAATTTCCGCAGGGAACCAGTCATAAAAAATGGCAAAAAAAGAGGCGTCGAACTATTCTAGCCCGACCACAACCAACCCAAGCCCCTCGCACAGTCGTGATCCCACCCGCCACGAGACGGGGAAGTGTTCTCTGCAGAGTGAAACCTCCCTCAAGGGTCAACTCCAGTGCTTAAGGCTGCAATAGGGGTTCCAGCATCGCTAGTTTCCTGAGCGAGTGGGCAGCCACCGCAGCGTTCGGACGGGGCGCGGCGAGGGGGAGCTTACGGGGTTGGGGTGGGCGGTTGGGCTTAGATTTGAACGTCTTCGCCGTTGGACCACTACAGTCGGAAACCAGAGCTGGACTTTTTCCTTATAAACCTACCTTCCACTGAGCGGCGGATGGAAAAACTCCGGCTAGTGGAAGGAAGGGGGGCGCAGGCAGGGCCATGTGTGGCTGCGGTGAGCTTTGGTGGGGGGCGCACTCTGTGGCTTTCTCAACTGAACAGTTGCACAGAGAGCTTGTGCCAACTCCAGCTAAACACCATCCTAGCAGACCACTCCTTCGCCGTGGGTTCACACGATCCTTTTTTCCCCACCGCAAACGCTGGCTGGTACAGCGCTGTTACGACGAACCTCGATGCGAAACGAAAAGAGCACGCGATTCATTCCAACACACTCTTTTTTCACCCGCCTGTACCAATTATTCATAATCGAATCGCCCATTCTGTAATATCACCAAGAAACGTCGGAGCACACGAGACCATGTCGACGCTATAACCATACATGCGAGAGAGAGATAGACGAAGGAAAAAAACAATAATCACCCGGTTTTATCTGCTTGGAATTCTTGGGCAAAAAAGAAAGAAAGAAAAAGACGAAAAAACGCATACAGGCTCCCTCAAAATGCTCTCCACGTCTCCGAGGCTGCAGATCCGGCGGCCGTCCCCGACGACGGCCGAGTTCACCGTCACCAGCCTGCGGCCTCTCCCCCGCCCCGTGCACGTCATCCTGCTCCTGGCGCGGGCCCTCGTCTCGCTCGCGGCCCTGATCCTGCTGCACGCGCGGGTGGTGCTCTGCCCGCTCGTGCTCCGGCTCCCCGTGCTCCGGACCCTCGCCCCCGCGTACCTGCGGTCGCCCGCGGGCGCGGCCGCCGCCTCCCTGGCCTCGGGCATCCCGCTGCCCGTCCTCGTCCCGGCCTCGGCCGCGCTCCTGTGGCTGCTGAGCCGGAGGGGCTACGCCCGCGAGAGCCTGCTCGTCATGAGGGGGCTGGGCGTCCAGACGAGCTCCACGGCCGCCAGCTACCTCGCCACCACGGCCACGCGCTTCATCCCCACCGAGAAGATACAGGACATCCTGGTTAACGAGGCCTTTCGCGGCTTTGAGGTGCGCTACTACCTGGTCGTCGTGGTCGAGGATGAGGACGACCTTGTCGTCGTGTTCCCCGGCCTGCTGCCGCGCCTCAAGATTGTCCAGGAGGTTTGGAGAGGCGCAAGGGCATGTCTCTACGAACGGAGGGGAGAGGAAAAAGGCCAACCATCTTAGACGTTAATATACTTAATACCACTCAGCAGCAGAGTATACTCTGTCCGTAACTTTTTTTTTAACCCCCTGTCTATATGCCCTGTCTTTTTTCATATCTTGATAGGAGTGTGTATTCATGATCCGGTATTTACCTTTTGCTCATGTCACTCGTTCGCCACGGCCTCTTCCTGCTTGCGATTGCGAAACCCCTTTTTCTGCCTCATGTCCTCTGACCCCTCGAAGCCCTTGCGCTTCGCGTACCGCTCGTTCTGCTCCTCTGGCGACTCCAGCCGATCCTTTTCCATAATCGGGACGTACCGTCCTCCCATGCGCCCAGAGTTGCCACCTTCGTAAATGACTACGCTGTTGTTCGACCTCGTCTCTGGTCGCTGCACCAGTCGCGAAGGATCGCTTCCTCCCTGCCGCGAGACGAGCTGCAGCAGCTGGTTGGCCAGCAGCTCGTTGAGCTTGTGCTCGCGCCATGTCGCCCACAGGCCGTCAATGACGCCAAACTGCCCGTGCTTGCCGAGAGCTGGGTCGTCGGCCAGGTACACCCACTCGAGAGCATCCTTCTTGTTGACAGCAGGCGCGGCGTCGTCTCCAGGGAAGATGCAGTCCCACAGCACAAGAGGCACCTCGTCAGCCATGACATAGTTGGGTTTGCACGGGTTGGAGGCCGTGTCTAGTAATTGGGAGACAATCTCGGGCTTCTCGAGGCGCTGGCCGACGAGGAATAATACCGCCACCATGTGGCGGATCTGATGCCAAAGGAACGCAGAGCCGCGCACATTGAACGAATAGACTTTTGGGTGCACTGCCGAGGCATCAAGCCCCTCGGGGGCGTAACCCGAACTCATCAGATACGGCAGCGCCGAGGACATGTCCTTGACCTCCTCAATGCCGGCCTCAAAGATTGTGCGGTAGAAGTTTGTGATCTGTTTACCGGGGTCGATCTTACACAAGTTACGGAAGTCATGCTCCCCTTCATAGAGCTTCGCTGCCGTGTGCATAGCCTCGATATCCAGCCACCCAGTCTTTCCTCCAGATGAAGGGTCGGGCGAAAACGCAGGCTGTGTGAAGAAATATCGGTATTGCCGTTCCCGGCACGAGAAGCGTGCGGAAAAGTCGGGCGGGGGTGAGGGGCACCACGCAAGTATGCGTATCTCAGGGGGGAGGATGCGGTTGAGCAACCGCGGGTACTGCAACTCATCCTTGATGGGATCGAATGAATCATCCTCTTCGCCCTCCTCCTCCACATCCTCTGCTTGTTCTGCAGGTGTTGCGTTTTGGCCATCCACCGCCATAGCATCACCATCCTCAACAGCCTGAGCCGCTTGCCTTTTCTTCTTCTGAGAGACGGGCTTGTTGCTGCGAACCCGAAGTCCAATGACCTGACCGAAGGCGCTGACTCCCTTATCGGTGCGACCACACTTGGAGTACTCGCAGCACTCAAAGTCAACAACCCTTTCGTCCTTGGGGAAGATAAGGCACGCCTTGGTCAGGGCATTCCACAACTCCTCCTCAATCGACGGCTGGGTAGCCATGGCCTGGAACTCAAAACCGCCATAGTTTTTCCCCAAATACGCCAGCTTCAGCGCAATGTACCGGGTCGAGTACTTTGACGGATCCATCTTGCGCTTGCCCTTTGGCTTGGCCTTTTTGGCACCAGGGCCTGACGGAGCAGCAGCATCGCTGCTCTCGTTCTTGGGCGCTTGCGCTGGCTTGGGCTCTGCTTTTGGAGTTGGCGCCGCAGGGCGACTCCTCAGCTCGGCCTCGAGCTCTTTGACACGCTGGATGAGACCATTCTTGGTCCACGACATATAGTTGCTGTCGCCGGACATTGTGCGGTACCTTGCAGGCTTTCGCTGCGCGCGGGCCTCTGGAGATTCACCACTTGATGAAGAATAAGACGAAGATGGTGCGCTCCGGCGGTTGCGCAAAGGCGTGGAAGGGCAGCAGGCTTCAGATCCGGTGATGATGGCTCCCAGGGGACTTTGGCGCCCAAGACGGTGGCTCAACGGTCGCATGGGAGTTTTGGTGTGGGTTCTCTTTCTTATATGCAGCCCATCAGAGTTCTGGGGTGTAGAAAAAGGGCTTCCCACTTGCACCAGAGTGTGGCGCTGCCGCCTGGAATTTCGAGAGGGTGTGGCGGGGCATGGTCACTTTGCGCCACATACGGTGACTTCAGCTTCGATAAGGTGGACGCCAGCCAATATATCGTTTCTGCGCCATTTCTCCTTTGAACCTGTCGCCTTCATTGCGCTCGGTGACAATAGCTTGGAATTGTGGAATTAAAGACTCAGCAACAGTTCATACCGTCATCATGGACTCTGAGGTGATCAAGATCTTGCTTGTAGGCGATGAAAAGTGTGGCAAGACGACATTTCTCTCGTGCGTGATCACGCATTCTCATTTTGGCTATTGATGAAACCTGACGCTAGAAATTTCATTTTAGACGCCTGACTGTCGGTGAAAACGTCAATCCAATCCCCATTCTCCGCGACATTGACCAGCCATTCATCTTCAATATCAAGAACAAGAACAAACAATACAGTTTCGAGTTTTGCGACACGTCATGCCCAGACAACTGGCGAACCTTGGATCCCGATGCCATTGTCATATGTTACGATATCAGCCAGCGGCTGAGTCTCATCAATATGCAGCGCTATGTCAGTCTGCGTGCCCGCTCTCGCCCGCGCGTCCCCGTTTGGTATCATATGCAAGAATGTTAAGCTGACGAAAAGGTCTGTGGTCATTTGATAGTGGCTTCCCGAGGTGAAGAAGTCGTTTGCAAGAACCGACACGCTTCCCGTCATTGTGCTAGGGTTGAAACGTGACCTCAGATCAGAAGATGACCCTAATGGCATCATTTATCCACAAGAAGCGTACCAAGCTGCCCAGGCCATGCGAGCAGACCGTTATGTTGAGTGTTCGGCAATCACGGGAGAGTTGCTGCAACTTGCATTTCAAGACCTATGCCAAACAGCAATGTCGCCACTGCAAGGCTCGCCTGGCGCTGGAGATTTGATGTCGGCCGGGTGCTCAGTGATGTGAAGAGACTCAGAATCACAATCGGTGCCAGGATTCCATGCACACCCGAGTCTTGAAACAGGGTAATGATTTTTCGGGGAGGCAGGGTGGGATTCATTGGTTTGAGCCGGTTGAGGCTCTCAAGCTGCATTGGCATCGTTCATAGACACATCGCCCACGGCCTCGCCTTCCTCACCTTGTGTCTCTGCGGGAGGAGGAAATTGGCCCAAGACATCGGCAATAATTTTGACCATGTCCTCTTGTTGGTCTTCACTGAAACGCTCCGACATTTCCTCAATGATAGTGTTGAGGGCAGCAACGGAGGCAGGGCGCAAGTTGAGGATCATGACAACCTCTCCCTTGGCTAGGCTGTAGGGTCTCAAACGCTCCAGTAGTTTGCTAATACAGCCTAGAGAGTAGGGAAGAGGCTCCTGGCTGAGAGGACCAGGCTCGGCGCGCAGGTACTGCAGAAGCTATAGAACAAGAAATGTTAGTGACATTCGTTAATCGCACACCCGTCAGATATCTGAATAAGTCCATGTATCATAAATCGAGATTGGGACTTACCTCTCGCACGACAGTCTCCAGGTTAGGAGGGCCGCGCCGCTTGACCTTCTTGTAGCGATCACGTTGCTCAGTTAGGTGTTGATAGACCTCAAAATTAGAGAGAACAGCAGACTGGGACTCTATGACCTTCATGATGGTGCTGTTGTGTCACTGTGATGGAGTTTTCGACGACGTTGCGGTATAGTGGGAATAGGACGGGTAGATCTGTTGAGACAAGCTCTGCGTCTGGGGCAGTCCTGCGTCTAGCCAACCAAAAGGCAGAAATGAGCAAGGTTGGATTGCAAGTCCTCGACGCGGAAGTAGTGAGGATCGTGCGGATGGGTGAGTGCAAGCTTCTCGGTGTGTGCGTGTGTGTGGATGAGCAGCAGAGGTTGAAACAGTTAGTGCCATGCAACGTAAGAGGACTTTCCCAAAGGATAATTGGTTCCCGAGCGAGAGGCTGGGTCTAGCAGATACTCGGTGTAATCGTGTTCAAGGCAAAATGAGTGTCACTGGGCAGTCACTCCGCGTGAGGATTTTTCCTTTCCGATGGGGCCCTCTTTGTGTCAATTTTTTTTTTCGCCGCCCCCATTTCCATGCGGTACATATTGATACAACAAAATGCTCTTGTAGTATAAAGTACCTGGGTCCGTGCACGACTAGAACGCTATCCACAACGCAACTGGCTGAGCCGCTATCTTGAAAGGTTGGATAAAGGCAGACACCAAAAAAGACAAGTATTCACTACATGGAGTGATTCGCAGCAACGCCTCCTACAAGGGTTGTTGCATCTGGTGGTGAAAGGTTGAAAATCGGCCGTGGTTTGCCGCACCACTACATTCCATCGCCACTCCGGAATAGCAACCCCGCGATTTCAAGCTGGGACCACGGGGCCAGGATCATTCGAACCTTGAGAGCAAGGTGTAGCGAACATCATCGAGATGGGGTGGAAAAGCCCCGTATTTCTGCCTAGTTTGAGTAGCGGCGCGCGTGAGCAAAAGAAGAGGGCTGGGAATGGGAATGGGAAATGACGATTCTACAGTGCTGATTTTTTTTTTCTTCATCACTCTCCTTGTTCGTGTTGCAAGGGGTGTCCGGTATATTAGAAGTGCCCGCTTAGTCTGCAACGTATAACGTCAAGTTCGTCTCGGTCTAACGCCGCGCAAGCATGTGGTAGTGTAAATACGAACATGTACGCGAGACGGTGTATGCATGCTGCATCAATGCTCGAGTCGTCATGAAGCAGGGCGGTGAAAGTTTCGGGGGGGGTAAAAGACCGACTATTACGGCTGTTGCGAGGCAACAAGCTGTCGGTCGCCTTCGCCCATCCGCCCCGGAACACAAAGCCGACCGACCGTTGAAGATGCAATGCCGCACTCGTGTAATGAGCTGTGCCAGGTGATTACAGACCTGGCACAGGGAAAATAGCATTGTGCTGCTTTGTGGCATACACAGTGCCTGGAGCGTGTTGCGCCTCGTCTCCGTCATCGGCACGAGCCCACGTTGCAGAGCCCTAACAGAGTCTCGAACGGGGGGAATGCTCAAGCGGCTTTTGCGAGAAAAAAAATCATGGATGTTCAGCAGGAACAGGGGAGGGGTCGAGACGGGCCCTGCGAGTAAAAACCTGGAGGAGATGAAGAGAAAAGGCCTTGTCGTTACTGGTTGAAGCTCCCTAGCCCACCCGCTGCAAAGCACAGTCAGTTGACCTGGGTCTGTCGTTCCCCCAAGTCGCATTGTCTGGGTTGGACCCGCCGCGCATCCAGTGATGATGAAAGATTTGCGGTAACTCGAGAGGGGCCCCTCCAGCTCTTTCTCGCACTCTCCCACGGAGCCCCACAAAGTACCCTGTACCTGCTCGGTACCGCGGAGCTACGATTCAGGGCCCTGCAAGGTTGGGTGTCTCTCACGGCTGCAGGTTGGAGACACAACGCGGCAGGCTGCAGCAGAGTTGTTCGCTCACCCTTCATGCAGACAGCTAGCTGTCATGACAAAACGGGCTGACACGATGCAACCACCCCAAGCCAACTTTGGATTTCCCCCTAGAATGGGTCAGTTTTTCTTATATCTCTCAGTTGCATCTTGTGAACACCACTCGAATAACTCGGCTGGCGGGGGGCGGGGGATGCCCGAAAGTACCTCACTTGTACACTGCATTACACCAGACCAGAGCCTCCACGGACGCGATCACGGTGCTGGCCAGTTTGCACTGTACAGTATAGCTGCCATGTGCTACCGCAGCGATCGATGATGCTGTCTGTTTCACGGCCCCGATTCACCGGCATCGATTTGCGCATTGGCTCTAAAAATGTCGTTTACTTGCTTTCTTTTTTTCCCTCCGGCTCTTTTCTCGTCTTCCTTCCTCTTCCCAGGTGTATTTTTATAGCACTGGGGCTCAGGATGAAACTTGACTCATTTGGGGTAGCCTGCCATCAAGCGCCATGTGCCAAAATGCAGAGGCGTTACTCCGTGCATATCACATTGCGTGCGTACTGTGCCTTGATAGTTTGGTTTTACTTCACATCGCCAACCATCATAGCACCCACCAGCAATACCTTTTTTTCATTCGGCTCACCATCCCACTCGCGTTTTTCATCATTCCTCGCCTCTTTTCTGCTGAAGCGAAGTAAAAAGAACCGACCCCTACCAGAGCTGACCTGCCCTCTCCCGCACAAAAAAAAACTGCTCCTTTTTCTTGCCTACGCCAGCTTCAACACCATAGCTACGGGGAAAATCGAGCCAACCCGAAAAGAACAAATAATGGACCTTTGATATCCGAGGTCTCTGCGCATCTCCACTTAATTATCCCCTCTTCATGTTCCCGGTTCCTTTTGATTTCTTCTTTGTGTCTCGCCATCTCGTCACCTGTTCGTTGGTGCTGCTCTGGGCTCAGTCTCTACCCGTGGCTTACCCTCCTGACCTGCGACAAACAGTGACGGCTGACTTTTACTCGGGCTGCGCATTTCCGATGCTCTCGCTTTCTCCGACTTTGCATTGATTCATAGACAAACAATTACCTAAACAAGAAGACGATAAACGACTGTCTCGCCCATCACTCTGACGTCGAACGCAACAGTGTGGCAGCACGCAAGTCAACACTGGCACGCAACACTTAAGTCCCTGCTGGACCATCAATTCCGCAGGCAGCACGCAACCTTTATTTGGCGTCCACAACGCAGCAGCCGCCGACGCCAACGCACGCACGCGTGCACGCAGATTTCCAATCCCGCCTCCACCTGGGCGCGCCAGGTCTGAAAGCCTCCCTCCACCAGGAGAAAAGCCCCCACTCCTTGTCCACCCACCCAGACCAGGTCAGGGCAACCCTCCCTGGACCGACCGTACAGGGCTACCTACTGTGTACAGTGCAGTACCTGACTCCCGTCTCAGTTCTGCGCCGTCGCCAGTACTAGCCCTGTACCGCCCTGTAGGCAGGTACTGTCCCTGGTTCTGCAGAGAACGGAGCCCTCGGTCCAAGGACGTACGGGTGCGGTCGCCTGCTCCAATCTAGACACCCCCAGCTAGGCCTGGCCGGCGGGCCATTGAAAAAAAAAAAGTTCGTCGCCGGGTTTCGCCTTGCAAAACCCTCGCCTCATCTTGTTTTGCCAAAACAACATCGGATCGTTCTCGACTCGACTCGACCTCGATTCGGTTCAATCCCTTTCGGGTTGCTCCTGCCTCGTGTTCTTCCTCCCCTTGCCAATCCCATCATCGAGCTCTTCTCGTCATCTTTGTCCTTGCCTTCGTCATCGCGAGGCCCCTCCGATTCCGCCCCTCCAGCTGCTACCGCCTTCCGTTTCCGTCCGCCGCTGTTTGACTTGACATCAAAACGTTTGCCTTCATCTTCCCAAAGCCGACTTTCAAAGCCTCTTCCAGCCCTCACCTTACCCTCTTCAGAGTCAATTCCAGCGCATTCGCCATCATCATGGTGCGCAACATTGTTATCCTGGGCGGTAACTCCCACCCCCAGCTCACCGAGAGTGTATGCAATATTCTTGGCATCCCTCCTAGCTCTCGCATCCTGAACAAGTTCTCTGGCGGCGAGAGTCGTTGCGAGATCCAGGATTCCGTCCGTGGAAAGGATGTCTACATCATTCAGTCCGGCTCCGGCAATGTCAATGACAACCTCATTGACCTCTGCATCATGATCTCGGCCTGCAAAATCGGCTCCGCAAAACGCGTTACTGCCGTCGTCCCTCTCTTCCCTTACTCGAGGCAGCCCGACTGGCCTTACAACAAGGCCGGTGCTCCTCTCAGCCAGTCTGCTGGCGGCTCGAAGAAGGACTACACCTTTGAGAGCGTTCCCGCGACGCCCCGTCCCGGTGCTCCCAGGTCTGCTGGGTTGCCCAATGGCGTCAACACCCTCACCGAAAAGCTCACAAAGACGTCTCTCGCCCACGATGGCACCAATGGCCATGGCCCGACCAGCAACGGAGTAAATGGATTGACTAACGGCGACCACCCGACCCCTCGCCGATCCGACACCATCTCCAGCACTGGCTCTATCGCACGTGGTCACCAGCCCGACGGTTCGATTTCGTCGCAGAGGAGCTACACTACCCACGACTACGAAAACCCCAACAACGTCAACGTCTTCCAGGCCAAGCCTGGCTACAAGCAGTGGGTTGCGCAGGCCGGCACTCTTGTCGCCGACTTGCTCACATGTGCCGGCGCCGACCACATCATCACGATGGATCTCCACGATCCCCAATACCAGGGATTCTTCGACATCCCTGTCGACAACCTTTACGGCAAAGCATTGATCCAAAACTACATTCGGCAGAGCATTCCTGGCTTCCGAGACGCCGTTGTCGTCTCTCCCGATGCCGGCGGTGCAAAGCGTGCCACTCTCATCGCCGACAGTCTGAACATGGACTTTGCTCTCATCCACAAGGTAACTAAATTCTTAAACAAACAATCCCCCCTCCCGTTCAAGACTCATATAATCCCCTAGGAACGCCGCCCTACTCGATTCACTGAGCAGCGAAACGCGAGTATGATGCTTGTCGGCAACGTGAAAAACCGCGTCTGCATCCTCGTTGATGACATCGTTGACACGGCCAACACCATTACCCGCGCCGCAAAGCTCTTGAAGAAGGAGGGCGCCACCAGGGTTTACGCCCTTCTCACTCACGGCGTCTTCAGCGGCGATGCCATCAGCCGCATCAACGCTTCCGGAATCGACAAGATTCTCGTGACAAACTCAGTTCCTCAGTCCGAGCACCGCCGACTGTGCCCGAAGTTGGACGTGCTTGACATTTCGCCCATTTTTGCCGAGGCTATCCGCCGTGTCCACCACGGCGAATCAATTAGTGTTCTTTTCCAGCACTAAGCCGAACACCACAAATCATCTTCTAGTATACTATCGCAGCACATCACGGCGTTCTATTTCCACACGAAGCAGTCGACCCCGATTCTCGTCGGGCCCCCCTGTTTCTCTCGGAACCACACCCCAGTTGGTTCCGCCCTTCCCACCCCGCGCCGTAGCGTCAATTTTCGGCCGCTTAGCGAAACATTTCTCTGATCTGGGTCATTTTATTTTGGAGTTTATCCGGGAACTTGTGTCATGTTGCATGTTTCACATCTGCCACGCTTTGGTTGCGGGCATCTCTTTTTTCGATACTTCCTCCTTTCACACCAAGATTGTGCGCTTGCACGAGGAGGCTTTGGAAAGGACGGGATTAGAGATTAGGGATTAGGTGGGCGTGGTGGCAGCACGGATCGGAGGACGGGTCTTGCTGATTTCTGCTCTGCTACACAATATCATCCATTCCCTCACCCATCCCCCCACCCCTTTTCCAACCTCCTGATTTCTTTTTCTCTTTTTCTACTTGCTACACACAAAAAAACTCAGAGGAGGCCATGGACACTTCACACCCGCTTGATAGTTGGGCAGAAGATGCGATGGACAGAAGAAAAACTACCTCTTGAGAGACTCACCATATCAAAAAATCTACCCCCATAGAAGTAAAATCGATCGTAGACATTGGACAAAAAAACTAGACAGGAGACATGGCCTTGATCCTCTATGCAGGGAGCGCATGCCGGCCCATTTGTGAATATCCGGGTCCGAGAGCAGCTGTGCTACTTGAATAGCGAGGCTGACGAATAATGAGAAAGAATTAAAATAAAAAGTTTTGATGAGAGCCACAGTTCCTGTTCTTTGTGCATGTACGCGATGCTATCCTATGACCGTTTGAAAAATAATAATAAAACACTGGTGTCCGCCCCATGGCTGGAGCATGTCACCAAGTTTTGACGGGATTAAAATTGACACAATATTTTTTTTTAAAACAACGTACATTTATAACACCTATCCTCTCATTCGTGTCCTCTATTAGCCGGTTATCTATGTATTATGGTGTGACATGTCTTGTATCGCTCTAGTGGGCGTGCTAGGCAGAGTCTCACATGCATGGGGGTCCTGGGTCATGTCATGAGGCATTGCTTGCTGTCATTCATCATAACCGCAATTCCCCTATGTGGCCAACTATCTCTCTGACCTATTGCCCTGGGCAAATCTTCTTATCGTTATCAGAACCCTGGCTCACACTCGAGGATTCATTCTTTGCCAAATGGGATGATGCTCATCTGACGTCCCCCACACCCTTATCGTATCTCATTGAGGAATTAATGTCATCAAACGCCGCGCCTTGCATCCTTTTGTGTAACATGGTACCGCAACAAAAGCAAAGGCAAAGGAAAACAACGACAGGCAACCCAGCAAACACTATTGCAAGAAGCACACCAAATATGGGAAGAGAAGGGGGAACAAAGCGGGTACAAGAAAAATGGTTATTTGGGTTCAATCCGGGGGTGGGCTGCTTTGCCAAAATTGGATGAGGCCCGCCTATGCAGCAGGCAACCATGCGGCGGCAGCAATAGTGTCAATATCGGAAGGGAGCTGCCACCCATGTCCTGCGACGGCGCGTCGGAAGGCGGCCACGGCTTCTCCTATGCCATAGTCGGTTCCATACGAGCCGCTTTCAAGGCGACCGGGCGGGTCCAGGTCACAGAGGTTCATGCGGATGTCAATCAGTACCTTCTCGATGGAGAGAGCCGGGGACCAGCCCGTGATGGTCAGCAGCTCCGAGCAGATTGCACCACCAGCCGTGACGTGGCCGCCGCCACCTTGGGCGAATGGGAGGAAGCGCGGACGGACGACGCGGGCAAATGGGGGGGACATGGGGAAAGAGGCGCCAAACCGGAACTCGAGGACGATGCTTGTGCAGCCGGCGCGCTTCATGTCTTGGGCAAGGGGCAGGGACATGTCGAAGCTGTGCAGCTCGACAATCCAGTGGAAGAGGTTGGAGAGTTTGTCAAAGTCAATGTACCAGCCCAAGGAGCGCAGGTCGCTGTTCGCTTGGATGCGCTGGAGCTCCTTGATTTCTCTATTCAGGCATCGAAGAGCGCTGGGAGATGATGATGCCCACGTCGGTTCAACGAGTTTCGGAACCGTGTCGTGGTCAAGGGAGCCAGGCTGGAATTCTGTCATTGTGGTGCCGTTTGGTAGAGAGCTGCCGGGTCCCGGCGAGGCGATTTTGGCGTCCTGCATGGTCGTAGTTAGCTTGGAGGGTCTGGCCTCTTCCATTCCCGAGTCACCAGAGAGGCGTCGTCGTCGCACCGTGCAATTTAATCCACTCTCATCTTCAGAGTCTAGGAACATGTCCAGGTCATCGCTTTTGTCTTGCCAAATACCAGCCTCCAAACTTGGCTGGGTCGTCTCCCGAACCAGGGAAACTGCCTGTCCCCAAGCCAGCCGGCGACCAACAGGAATGGCTGAACGCGGGATCTTAATATTTTTCGATGAGGGCCCACGCAATTTCCGTTCGGGGTCTTGCTCGAGATATTGGATTTCCTGGGCCGTGGGCCTTGAATATGGTTGTGAAATTGTTGAATGCTTGGGGCTAACATTGGCAAAGAGGTATCGGCATTGTATCCACTCAACCTTGTCCACAACGAAGTGCGGTGAAGCTGACACGAACTTGGACGGCTCATTGACAACTTCGCAGAGGCTGATGGCACCGCGCAAATTGAGCTGCGAGTTTGACCAGCAATCACTCTGCAAATACACTGTTAGTCCACAGCTCGAACCTCTTGGGGCTTTGCTTCATATAACTTACAAGACCAGAAAAGTGGTTGGCAGATATCATATGCCCTAGGTAACCAAGGCTGACAGAGAAGTCGGAGCTCAAGTATACACCATTTCCATAAGCGCGGCCGTGAAGGCTCGTGGCAAAATCAAGGCCCGTACGGATGATGCTATGCCAGTTACCCAGAGGGCTGCCGTGCCAAGCGAATAAACTTGGGAATTGTTTCGTTTTTTCTTCAATACCCTCATTTTGACTCAGCGCCTGGCAAAATTTCTGTTCTTTTTCAGGCGATCCTTGGGCAAATCGAAACTGCAGCCAATTGGGCTCCAAACCGACTTGATTGCCAATCTCGGAGGATGCATCCTCCGCGGTTGATTGGTCAGAGTGCGGAATTTCTGCGTCCTGAACAATAAATGATCGGTTTGAAGCAACAATCCAGCTTAGAAGAGTTAGAGTAGAAGTATCCATTTGCTTCCATGACGAGAGGAAACTGCCGGGATGCGTCATCAGGTAGTTTCTCATATCCAAAACGGATGGAATATTATGCGTCATGAGCATCAACGCAATATTTCGGTCTTTGTCTTCAAGTTCGTCAATATCTTTGTCGTGCTTAAAGAGAACAACCTCCTTCCAGCCCTCGCTTGGGTATGTCGCCTGATTCGCGGGCTTGACAATGTTCGTCGGTTCGAGGCTGAGTGGTCCAGCTACTGTCGAAACGATTCTGAAGGTGGATATGTTATTCTGGACTGATTCAATGATGCATGAATGCCTTTCTAAGCCTGCAAAAAATATTGGTCAGTCTGTACACTACCGATAAGAGAAGATTTATAGGGGGTTGATCGGGGATCCATAAATCACAACGAGGCTGGATTCGAGACGTACCTCCGGTCATGATGGAGTATGAAGCAATGGTGTCGAGCTTCTTGATCACCAAGAGAACAAAACTCCCCTCTGTAATCTTGCTGTAGGAGGCATAGTCGTTGATGTTGAACCTTATCTTCTTGGTTGTAAAACAAACGTCAACGAGAAGGTGTTCAGCTGGATCCTGGGCCGTGCCGGTATATGGATATTTGAGATTGAGTCCGGAAGGAAACTCGCGAAGCCGATTCCCCGAAAGGGCAGAATAGAAGAAGCTGACCAAAAGATCCACAACAAATGGGTTATTGATTATTTCATGTTCAATACTGTGACCGAACCCCAGGGCCATGTACTGATAGAGGCAGAGAGAATTGCCACAGACATAGGGCTTCACAGCCTCAAAGGTTTCGTCGGTTCTCCTATGACAAACCATGCAGTATTTGGTGCAACGAACAAGCCTCTGCAAGCTGAACTGCACAGCGGCGAGGAAAACATTGAGATCATCAGCTTCGTCCAAAGCATAGTCATGTGCAAGCCATTTGAGATCTCCAGAGATATCATGAGCCTCCTCGCTCATTGCGGAGTCTTCATCTAGAATTTCTGCTTCACGTGATTGAGTTCGACGATGGTCGCCCGTCTTTCGGTTGAAGTGGCAGCTTTGTGCTTGGTCCCAACTCAGCTTCTGCTGACGTCGAATGCCAAGGAGACTAATGAATTCCTGGTTCAATAGCAAATTGAGAGATTTGGAAATCAAGAGAGGAGCAAACAAATCAACATTGCTTTTTATGTTGGGATCATCGACCGGTCGTGGTTCCTCGGAGCCTTGATCAACATCAACCAGACCAAATGCTGTTTGAACTGAACTCATTGAAGGGCGAGGACTAGCGCATTTTCCAAACCGAAATTGGATAGCTGACTGTTCAGATGGTAACGCAAGAAGTTCCGGGGTTTCTGGGTATCCCAAGGTGAACCGAACGAGCAAAACAATATGGTCGGTATTTTTCAAGTCCCAGGCCTCAAGGGCTTCTTCCGGTATGTTCAATTGGGATACTCTGGTGGCAATCGAGAAGATACCTGATGCTTGGCTTTTCAAATCCGCGGCCATGACGGAGACAAAAAAGCCTGCTTCGCTTGTCTGCCGCAGGTGTCGTTTAAGCCGCCTCAAAGAACTCTGGGCATCAACTACAAGTGTGTGGGTCGAAGCTAGCGCACGAGATGGCACAGGGTCTAGTTCAATGTCATACTCCTCATTTATGTCTGAAAAGTCGTCATCATCAAAACCGGAGTCACATTCAATCCCGTCTGAGTCGAGAAAGTCGTCATGTTCGGAAGGAGTAGTTGCTGGGGCCGACTCAAGCTTAGCCGCAAGTCTCGTTGATAGCAGCCGAATGACTTCAGCGACATTCTGCCCAGCAGCACGCTCGGCGACCCCTTGCAGAAAGTCAATCAAATCCTTGTCGACATGATCGGAGGATGTGAAAATGAGAAACGAGGACCCCCTTGGGTAGGAATCGATATCTGCCCAATGTCAGCAAGAAGAGTGGAGCGATGGCATACGGACATTACCTGTAGCAAGAGCCTGGAGCTCGACTGGATCTTGATCTTTGGGTGTATATGTGAATAAAACCTCTCCTTCGGAATCGCCTTTCAGAATGTTGGAAATCCCGTGGCTGGGCTCGGATGCCGCTTCCCTTATATCGAGGTTGAATTGCTTGAGACCCATTGTGGCAGCCTCAAGGAGTGATGGCGATCACTTGAAGAATGAATATTACTTAAAGGGCGGAGGTGGTCTGACATGAGAGAATACGGCGATGTATTTATCTTCACAGGGCATCGAACGAGGTGAGTCAGACAAGGCTCCAGAGCAATGCTGGCAGAGGGCGAAGGAGGAACAAGAACGATCGACGTACAAAGGGCTGGGGTGGCGTGAACAAAGCCTCTTTATAACAATGGGCCATATACTTTGGTCAGCAGGGTGCGAGGAACCATGCCGCCAACAGGGCCGAGGAGAGTTTGATGAAAGATCGGTTGGTAAAGGGCCAGGTGGTTCTCTGCGAGCGACGTTACGATGATGCCAGCAGTGCCGGAGATGGCGGTCGTGGCGTTTGTTGCAAGAAGCAAAAATGGTTCTGGCAGGCGAAACGGATTGGCGGGCGTGCTGGTAGGCCACTAGGCAAAGCCTTTACGGTCTCACAAACAAAGCTCGCACAAGTAAGGCAGCAGACCACGGTGAGGCTAAACACACTGCTGCCTGTCTGGCGCGGCTGTTGGTTGGGATCCCTCTATTTTAGCCAATAAAAGCGGAAGTATCAGCGACGCCAGCCTGATTGAATAGTAAATGCAACAACCCGAAGCTAATGGCATTTTTTTATTAAATAAGACCGTAAAGACCTAAAAAAAATTATTTAATCCATTGTCCTGATCTTACTCCAGCAATGAAGCATTTATCTGGTTCGACCAATCACGAGTACGGTACTGAGGTGGAGGTGCAAACCTGGGACACTTTTGTTCTATGTCCTACCCCACTGTCCATGGCAAATCGAATTCCCCGTCATCCTGGTGGTGTTTTCCAACAATTGAGGGCTTTGGAGAATTTTCGAGTTGGAAGCAAAGCTCCCATGCATTTTCTAGGGACGGGTGGATAAGTTGACGCTCTGCGCCACGCCAGCACTGACATCGTGCCCTCCACTGTCCAGCCCTATGATGCCATAGCATCGGAAGCTGACCCGCCCGCACTGTGTCCGTTTTGGATGGTAGACCCGCCTGCAAGCCGGGCGGATGGTTGGTGGTTTTAGACGGTCCAAGCTCTGGTCAATCAATGCTAGACGAGTACTCTGGTGCGGCGAAGCACGTCCGAGGTAAAATCATGCTTCCTCGAGGGTTCTTTTTCATCATTTATATTGATTCTCACATGCATTGGAATTTCTAACCTCTAACTGCTTCGCCTCGTATCATATTATAGTTTCTTAGCGAGTGAAACACAGCCTGCTGTGTCGCCTGTTGGAATATTACAACACTGCTTGCTGCACATGCATTCCAGACAGCCGCACACAGTCCAACGCCAAAACCAACGGGAGCGTGAATCCCCTAAAACATGGCCCGAGAAAGCCTTGCGCTGAAAGAAATGCCCGACCATGATCAGGCTCGCTTCATCATTTGGCAGTAGATGATGTTGAATTGAATTTGAAAAGAACAATTGAACACCAAGCTCATATTTTTATAGCTGCATCAACTCGCCTTTTGTTCATATTCTCTTCAGCCGTTGCAGTCCAATGCCCACCGTCATCTCTCGTATCAGATAGAGTAAAGCGCGTACCCGCCCGCGTCAGCTCCATGGCGTTTCTCGCCCCACGCTCTCCAAAAAAAGATAGCCGATAGGGAACCCCTGGAATCCTCAGCCTCGAGCCAGCCCACTCTCCATACTTGAACCCAGGGTCGGCAGTGGTGCCTGCTTCTTCAGATTCTCCCTTGTCGCAATGCTCCCTTATTAGGTTGCCCTCTGCACGGAGCCTCCCATTGCTTCTTCGTCATCATCATCATCTTCTTCTTGTCCGTTGGGCGCACTTTTAGCTATCTTGACGATTTCTCGCCAATGCCTCTCGCTTCTCCTACTCACACTATTTGATCTCAGGACGCGATTCAGTCGCCATGTTCTTCGGACAAAGACGCTTCGCCTCGAGGCGCTTAACATCCCTTGCTTTTGGGCTCCTCCTCTTTGGCTCGGCTCTCTTCTTCCTCAGCCCTGCTCCTACCGCCTCCAAGCCCCCCGTTGACGATGCGACACTAGAACCACAAGCTACGGCCGAAGCTCAGGTCGGATCCAAGTCTGGGTTCAAGTACACCGTGACCGACATCAAGGATGGCATCAAGGACACTCTAACCAAGAGTGTCCTGAATCCATTTCGAGAGCCCGGCCATGCACCCCAACGCCAGAACCAAGATACCTACAAAGGAACCTCCTGGTGGGCCAATTGGCAATGGCTCTCTGTTCCCTTCTCTAGCTCCGTCACCCTCGACGAAGATCGGGCGCTGCTGCCGCCGCTTCCCATGCGCCCGTACATCTATTGCTACTACGATTCCACCCACAAGGGTTCGACCGACGAAAAAGATGCTGAGAGCAGCCTTCTCCTCACATGGCGGCGCGCCTGGTGGGCCCAAGGTTTTATACCAATCATCCTCACTCCCACGGAGGCCATGAAAAACCCAAAGTACAGCGAACTTCAGAGGTTGAAGGTAGACTCGGACCTCAAAAATGATGTCATGAAATGGCTCGCTTGGGAATCAATGGGCGGAGGCATTCTGGCTGATTACACTCTGTTCCCAATGGCCCCGGTCGACGACTCTCTTCTAACTTTCCTTCGCAAGGGCGAATACCCTAAATTGACGAGGTGGAGCGGTCTGGACAGCGGACTTCTTGTCGGTCAAGATGTGGAGCTCAACAAGCTCTTGAGAGCGCTGCTGGAGTCATCCAGCTTGGAAACTGGCAAGGACGTTCTCTCAATCTTGGGGACCGATGCATTTGAGGTTGACAAGACTCCCAAGTCTGTCGCACACTACACTCTCGAAACCATCAAAAAGAATTATGCTCCAGTATCAGAAGACTTTGCGACCAGTAAGGCTCGAGGACTTCGATCTCTAGTTGAACTCGTCGCTGCCCATCTCCAGATGACATGGCAAAGTCAATTCTCCGATGGTATTGAAGTCCTGAAGCCCTTCCCCGAGCACACCACTGTCATGATCCAGCCTGCCCTTGATTTGGCCAAGCGGCTTGGTGCCTGCCCCAAGAACCCGGTCGCCAAATCATGTCCTCCTAATGTTTGGCGATGCAGCCATTGCACCGAAGGCCAGATGGCCATGAAAATGTCCTTCCCTAGTCAGTATCGAAACACTAGCCGTGTCTTCTCTATCGGGACAGTTCCTCACCCTTGGACTCTGGCTACTCTCAACTACCTCAAAGAAGACATCAATGTGACGTGGATCCGGCAAGAATCGCCCCGAGACCCTTGGCTTGAAGCCATCACCAAGAAGCTTTTAGACCCCCGAGTTTCTGGCTATCTCCGCGTCCTACGGTTCAAGCAGGCAGTCGCAGACGAAGGTGCGGCGACTCGCGCTCTTTGGCTAACTCCAGAAACCAATATTCCTTCGGACATTGACTGGCAGTTTGGCTTCGCTCTCCAGACGCCCGAGAGCAAGAAAGCGGAGGAACAGCTCGAGGAAGAGAATGTCGAGGAATTGAAAGCTAAGGACGAGAAAGCCCTCGACGCGAAAGATAAGGAGGACAAAGCCAAGGCAGCCAGCTCGAATGACAGCAAATCCAAAGCCTCAAAGCGTGCTGAGAAGGACTCGGAAAAAGCACAGTCCAAGGGCAAGTCAGAGAGCAGTGAGGATGGAGAGGACAAGTCAGGCAAGGAATCAGAGGAGCCAAAGGAACCAGTCCCCCTAAGCGCTGCCGAGATGAGTGCAAAGGAAGAGGTGCTGCTTGCGGATGCGAAGCGTGTTGTCAACCTCAACAAGATGACAGATGAGACACGACTCCTTGCGTCCCTCGAAGCTTGGAACCTGGCCGACACTGAGGCTTGGAAGTTTGCACGTGCTTACCTAGCTCGCCGCCGCAAGGTCCGATCGGAGTGGGAGGACCAAGAGTCCAAGTATGCTGGTGGTGCAGGCTCCGAAAAGGGCCGTAACGCATGGAACCGCTGGCGGGACGAGAAGGAAGAGTCGAAATGAACTGGTAGCGAGTGCCAATTACATGACGGCTGTCTCGTCAAAGATTTGATTTTTGTGTGGTCTTTTCAGTCTGGCGTTGGGATTGTTTACGTTTACAGCATGAGGGTTTCTTGGCTATTAGGTGCTTGTCGAGGCGAATATTGGCATGGTTTCAATTTTCCAAGTAGAATGCGTCAAGTGATGGAAACAATGTTGGGTTTGAGTCATAGATTCAATTTCACCAAACTAACACAAAAGTCATCACCAAATCGAAGTGAACCCTCCCCAGCCTCCACACCGAGCGCCTTGGATTCTTGATGATTTGTAACATGCATAGGTACAAAATCAAGACTCATGGCTCTCGGCCCCCCTCCACCCCTTCTTAGACACAGATAGTATCGCCTCCCATCTCTCCCGCAAGCTCTCGGGACGAAGCGCCACGGTGGGCTGCAGACGTAAAGTGATCACCATTGATTGCAATCTTGCCATGGTGGACACCGTTGCCATTGGTTGCGGATGAGTTGGTGTAAGTGCTCAGGGCGAGACGAGCAGCCTCAAGAACCTTTTCAGCGTGCGTGACGGCATCGTGGAGAGCTGCGGCGGTAGGGTCGGAGGGACGCTTGGCCAGTTCCCGAGCACGCTGCTGCTCAGCGCGCAGCTGGATGATGTGGCCGTTGAGCCAAACGCCATCGAGCTGAGCCTCAGTCATGTCTTTAGCACCAGCGATGAGACCTCGGCAGGTGGGAGTGTTGCAGAGGCAGTCAAAAGGCTGGGCCATGGACCACTCAGTAGAGGGGTAGAAGAACTACGGGAATTAGCAATTGGGCGTCAAAATAAACAAGACGGATTAGTTTCTGCTTACAGTGAGCTCGTCACCGGGCTTCAAGCCCTTGGGGCCAACAAGAATGTTCAGATTGGCCACATCGAAGAACTGAACGGAGCAGCAGCATGTGTTAACCGATTTCTCTTGTTCACTCACGACTCAGGGGTACAGATTGACTGCTGCCGCGGGTCCAAAAAAACAACGGGGAAGCGCAAGAGTAAACTGACGAGAGAGGGCTCGCACGAGTGGTTAATGTAGAGCAGGTCGCTGTTGAGGTTGAGGTGAGAATCACGACCGCACTGGACGGTGGCGTAGGTGGGCTCGGTGGCTGGTGTGCAGGGAGGATAGTCGAACTTGGCAAAGACGGAGAATGGAGGCAGAGCAACGCGGGAGATGCTCTTGGTCGTGAACTCTGCAGGGTTCTCAATGACCTCCTGGATTTCGGGGTGAGAAGGGCGGTGCCAGTGGGGGACGAGAGGAGCCATTTCGATGCAGGTTGAGGGTGTGTATGAGGCTACGGAAGGGCCTGGGCGGCGGTGTCAGCACGAGACGGTGGAAAGGGTAGATATACATTGGTGTCATACTAGATACTGTGATATCCGGTAATCTACAAATCTGAGACGATGAGTCTATCTCCTGGGAGGGTCTGACACGTGCAATTGGTTGTGTTGGGTGTTGAGCAGCGCTCCGGAGGTGGCTTGGACGTGAGAGCTTGTGACAGCAAACTTAGTAGAAAGGGACTGGAACACGATCGAGGGCGAGCCATTCATCTTTAGTAGTTGTTCGATCGGGATTCATCCAGTGTCACCCATGCTCGACCCCACGCACACCCAGACAGGCATTACTGCCTGGGCGGGCTCAGCTAACAGGAACAAGCAAACAAATCCCTTTCCCTTGGCTCCAGCCTCCGCAGCGCCGAGCGCGCCCGCAGCCGCATTCCCATGGCCCCGGCCCGTGATGGCGGGGTAGCTGTCTCTTGGTGGGCATGGGCGGGCCACCCACCCCCTCGGAGCGGGGCCCTCCCCCAGGGCTCCCAGTCAGTGTTCTCAACAGCCCCAAGAAGGAGCCGGGTCGCCGGCAAAACTCACAGAGCTGCGACCCCCACTTGCAGCGCCTGTGATGCGGCGCCGAGCCGCGGCCTATCAGCAGCGCCCGAGCAACCAAAGCCGGTAACGCGAGGAGAGCCTATTTTTGCAAGGCCAAGGGGTTTGCAACGTGGCCTTGGAGACGGGAGGGCGCTTGTCGGTAGTGGTGTGTACCTGTCAGCTGCCGTGGTGGTTGGCAGTGATGGAGGGGCAGAGAAGACGTGAGGGGAGGGGGAGGGGGGGAGGGGTGCTTCGCACTGAGCAAAAACTACTTCGCCTCACAACTACAACTACAACAACCAACACAACCTGGATAGGATGACGAGTACCGCAACATTGTGTAGCCCGAGGCAAGAAAAAAAAGAACCCCATGAAAAAAACAGTAAACAAAATAAATCCGACACCCAGGTTTGAGATAAAACCGCGCAATGGCCTAGGACAAGAGGAGATGAGCTGTCTGACTTCCGCGGCGCGAGCGGGTTTCTCCATCGCAAAAGCCGAGGCTCCCAACTCGGACGCATTCTACGCTCACCAATGTGACTGTACCCTCTCTGCTCTAGGCAGCCCACTTAAATATCACAGGTTCTCAATTGACAGGGTCCCCTTTGGAGATCGGAGATGGTACTTATAAACGTTAAAAAAGAAAGGGGGGAAGCAAAAGAGTATAAAAAAAAAGTCATTTGGAAGTGGGATGAAACAATTGCAGGTTCCTCATTGATCAACAAAGGCAGATGGCAGCTGAGGCGGCATGTGGAAGATCACAGCAACTAAGTCGATTGTTGACCTTGGATCCAGTCGGTATCGGATCGAGGCTAATTCCACACTTGACCCGAGGGACATCGAAGCTCTTTCACTTTGGAACAACGCCCGCAGAATGGTTTCTATTCTGTTGATTGAAATGAGACTTTTGGCCCGGCCTTGCGTCACAATCACTCTCTGAACATGCACGTACATATTTTTTTTTGTTTTAATTTGGGGCAATGTGACGCTGGCAGTCTGCCGAATCACACAACTCCCGAAGAGAAATTTGGCCTCGGGAATCATGGTATTTCTTTTCTTTCCCATGGCCGGCTCAGCTAGCCAGGCTGCTTCCCCAGACAGTTCCCATGCTGGTCTACGTCCCCCCACCCACCACCTGCTAACCCTTTCCCTCTCGGCCCTCTTCCCCACACACACCGGCATCGAAGCAACTTCGTTGAGGGAGCAAGGTTCCGGCCGGTGCCTTTTCGTCTGCGCTTCCCCTCTTGCCTGGTATGCTGGGAGCCAATGAAGTCGGTTCGTGGACTGGGAATTGCTTTGCATTTCTTTTTGCCTTTGCTTCTTCTGGCCATGCCCGGTCCCGGGAAGTCTTGTGATCGGTGCAGATGATGCATGCACCGCCTCCACTCCCGCCTCGTGTGGTAATTTACAAGGATTGGATATCAATCCGTTTGTGTCAACAATAATCTCAGGTATGGCGTGTAGCGAAATACCTCGTTTGTGCCTTTGAAATCGACAATCGACATCCCGGTCTGAGCCGAGCCTGGCCGGTTGGTATTGATATTGAGTGTTGTTGATCCCAGCGTCAAGCGACTGGTATTCATCATACCATGGCTTCGCAATATTACTTTGTTTTACTAAAATCGTTCAACACGTAAAAACTAGAAGGGGCACCTACAATATTTGACTGCTTGGTTTCCAAAAATGAGACTGGGATTCCCAATACCAACCCAACCATGCTGTTCTCAGTATGTTTTTAATACTGGTCAGTATTTTAGAACCAAGGCTATCATGTACATCTTCTGTTGAATTTCATTATTTAAATTTCAACTATTTTCACTTTACCGTTGGTTGATCAGAACCATTTTTTGGCGTAAGCCCCTCTCCTGGCGATTGGCAACAGTTGTGGTTGTGGTGAGAATCAGCACCAAACAAAAATGGAACTCACACTCTGAGCGTCGTTTGGAGTAATTCCCCAATGTAAAATATGCGGTTATTGGTATGCAATTGAAAAAGTGTGCAAAACAAAATTGTGAACCTTCATATCAGTTTCCAACAATCTCGAAAACCGATTTGGTCATTTCTGTTGATTCAGTTTCGGCGTCCCTTTCCAACGTTTGTCAGGCAAATCAGACTCTAATGCAAGGCCCTCTATTATGCATGCAGCACACAACGCCGCAATATATATCAACCAAGGTAATATGCTATTCAACAATTGATTTTAACGTCAATTCACTCTTCAAATGCCTCGATTAGATCACTGTTTGCCATGGGGACCCTGTTCTTCGTCATGGAATCGACGACAAGCTTGTCTAATGTAGATCATGAGGATACAGGTTGATCTTGGCTGACGGTGACTTCCCTGCATGAGATTACTTCTAAATAGAATTAAGAAACGCGTTTCAAGATTAATTAGATTCTACAACTTTTGTGCTTTCATGACCCCCGTCAGTGCATTGTGATAGACGAAGAAGTATCTCTCCACAGCTAAAAAGTACGCGGTCAGACTGATGTGAAGACAGCTGCATCAACAAGGTGCTTTGAACCGGCGGTCCAATTTTCCATTACTGAATGAATTAGAATTTTATAGAAGGCCATCCCCCGGGAACCGAGCCATCCTGCATGAGCAATGGTTGTTGCCAAGTCAACCTACCCGTCTGGATCCGTCAAAGACGACGGGCGCCCGTCAACACCATGTTGACGGACGGCGAAGCTATGCAGGCTGTAGTCAATGGAACTCGCAAGAATGTCATGTGAACAAACGTGTAGTTAGCGCGTTGTGGTGTTGAATATAAAATCTCAGCTTCCGCCGAGGGCATCGTGAAAACAAACCCTCTCCTCCAATACCACCGAACGCAAACACCAAACTGACCTCACCCGCCGTTTTTGGTCTATATAAGACGTCTTCGCACTCCCATACCGGGGCCAATCCCCATCTTTCTCTTCTGTTCTTCTTAGAGCTTCGAGCATAGAAATCATAATCTGCAGTGACAACTGGTGCTTTCCAACTTCAGGGCTTTGGGCGCTCGCCACCCCTTTCGCTCAAGGCTAAGTCACATCACCAACACTTTTTTGTGTCTCTTTTGTTCTTTCCCATTTCTGCTAATACACATCAGACCTCTTTCTCGCACCTTGTGGTGCGCATGGCTGCTGCTATTTTTGCCGGCCGTGTCGCTACTGTATCCAGCCGCAAGGGCTCCTTCGGTAAGCCAGCAGAGTGCTCCTTCCTTCCTCCTAGGTTTGGTTACGTACTAATGCCGTCTGAGTGGTTTTCCACACTTTCCAACTCAACAACGGCACCGGCTCTCTTTACTTTACGCTGCTGGCTTTTCCCTCAGACTATCTGTCGTCCTCATTTTCTCCCTGCTACGCTGTCCCTGTCTTGGCCTGCTACCACCATCGGATTACCGCGTGTCCTACTCATTCTCCCCTTTCAGACACACTTTGCCATTGTCTCGGTCATTTGGCTGCCAGGAATCTCTTGGGTGCCGTATGCCTTAGTACCAGCTGTTGACGGCTGACCACCAGATCACCACCTTTTGGGTAAGTCATAACTTTCACTACTCGTCAGCGTTTGCTTCTTTTCTGTTCCACCTGTTCTCTGCTTCGCATCAGTACCAAAAATCTATTTTCAAAAAGCCATGGCTTTCAATAGAAAATGTCATGTCTATTGTTTGCAAAATCCTCGCCCTCGCCTCGACCCGAGCGCTTTCATCAACTTGAAAGCCCAAACGTCACACCAAAGGCCCCTTCACAGGAATCCATCGAAATACCCGGCATCGCGTATTCATATTTGGCTTTTTTATCTTTGCTTTATCCTTGATTTTCGGGTTTTGGTCAGCTCTCCGATGTGCTTTTGGTTTTCTGTTCATATTCTGCAATGCCTGAACTTCGCCTCGAAGCCAAAAAACTCACTTGCTGGCTCTGGGTTGCTCAGTTCAATAATGCCAACCTGACACCTCAAGTTATGTGCAATCTCAGGTACACCCTCAGGGACAACTTCCGATATGCTCGAGTCAAATACTTGGCTGAGGAGCTTCCGAGCAATTGCGATTTGACCTCTGGCCTTGATGAATTTCCCAATTATTTGCAATCACAAGTCGACGCACAAAACATTACTGACAATATCAGTCTTTGGACACAGATTAAGCCGCTTCTCGAATTCATCCGATCCCATTTCGCGTCTCCCTATCGAAAAAGCCACTATCCCACGCTGTTCGTTTGGTACTCAAAAGAGAAGCATCGCTCATTCTATTTCGTTGCCTTCCTCCAAGTTAAAATGGATTCCAAGTCGTACACTGCTCGCGAGCTTTTGCAGCTGAGACATCGACCTCTCGAAAGCGACCTTGCTGAAAAAATGTGGAATAAGCTACGACGCGACACTGATCTTAGTACAAACCGCCCCCCTTGTTCCATCTCATGATTCATAGTGCTGACTTTCGTACCAGTCAACATCGTTCGCATCCCAAGACCCCTTGCTGTCATTGAAGAAGAGCCAAAGAAGCCACCAAAACAGCTCGGGAAGAAGGTCCGCGTTGATCGTGCTTCTGCACCTCAGCTTGACGGCGCCAATTCCGAATGGAAATACGTTGGTCGATCCGATTCTGAACACAACGAGACAAATCCAATCTCTGCTCCGGCCGACCTCGCCGCCCAAAAGTCCGAGGGCTTTCAGAGATTCTACCAGGCCGTTGTTTCTCCCACACACGTTCGTGTTACCGCGGGAGGTCGGATTGTTCCCAACACCCGCGCATCGGCTTCCCCATCCACCAAATGGAGTCGTGAGCGAGCCCATGGCGATTCCTCCGTCGGCAATGTCGCCGCAACAATGGCTCACACGGGAATGAACCCATTTCCCATGCAGCATCCTCATTTTGCTCCCTTTGCCTCCATGCTCAACGGATTTGCTCCAGGTATGCATCCTGGAATGGCATCTGTACCAGGCCCCTATCCAATGATGCCAATGCCTATGGGCTTTAATATCGGGAGTGGTTATGCAATGCCTCCTCCGGCTTTTAATCAAATCCAGGACCCGAAGATGGTTGGAAACCAATCGAATGGTTCGTCCCGAAGCGACAAACACAGTGAAACCGGCATGTCCGACAAGCCCAAGCCAGTCCGCATCTCACCCCCAGATCAGTTTGACTCTTCCCGTCCCTTCTAGTTCAATGGACAATGGATGATGCAGAACAACCAGCAATTCTACCCTTACAACATGATGCCACCACAAAGCTTCCAGTCCATGCCCTTGTCTGGCCAAATGATGATGGCCCCTGGACATCATGGGACTGCTCCCATGGCCGGTTTTGCTTCTACAAAGCAGACCCAATCTTTCCAGCAGCAGACACCGGTTCCAAATGGACCAGATTCCACTATGGCTCCTTTGGAGAATCCTCCTATTTCTTCAATTCGTCCCAGCGAAATCACAAAGAAGCAGATCGATACTCTCCGGTCATCTCTGCGATATTTCGAGGATCAGCTTCAGTACAACAAACATCAAATTGACGAGAAAGCCACTGATCTTCAGGCACAGCAGATTCGCGCCCAGATCGATCAATTCGAAAAGAATCTCGAGGACCAGCTGTCATATGAAGCAAACCATTACCCGAAGCCCGAACCTCTCAAGGAAGGCGAGGGTCGCAGCCAACAAAACATCCGTCTTGTTTCCGGGAGTGCGGCACCCGGAAATTGTACGCCTGATCATGCTCAGAATGTCCAGAAGATCAATTCCCAGGGCTCCACACAACAAAGTGGCCCTACCCGGCTTCCTCCTGGTCTTAACTCAACCAAGTCTGCATCTGCTTTCCACGCGATGAAGGAATCTGCCACCCTATTCGATAACGGCAAAGAAACGATCAAAAAATCTTCAAGCCTTCCTATCAACGCTGCCTTGGCCAAGCCATTCCAGCCTCGAAGTGATCAGAGCACCTCCACCCTGGCTACTGCCATCTACGCTCCTCAATACACTTTTTCTGGCCTTGAGAGACAAGATGACAACATCAATGAGCACCTAATTCCCAAAGGTGGTTCAAACTGGAAGTCCTTCTTCGAGAGTCGACGAAGGAGCGTCGACTTGGGTGTCCCATACCTTGTTGGAAAACTTCCTGAGGGTGCCACACCTCAGAATGCCAAAGATACCGATTACGTTTATGATCGTGAGCTTACTGACGATGAGCTTCGGGCACGCCACATGTTTTGGGGCAAGACTCCACATTGTCTCCAGAAAGGTCTTCCCAAGTTTGATGGCAAAGACTTTTACGCAGCCTCGCCAGGTAAACCCTTCTCTTCGAAATCGACTGCTGATTCATCAAGTGACTCGGGCTTAGAGAGTCACAGTTTTGATGAAAACGTGTATCAAGGCAAGACCCAGAGCACTAATATTTTCGAGGGCATGGCAACGTCCGGTCTAGCAACCATTCGTAGCCCCCTTGGCCATGTGACTCAGTCTGAATCGTTGCCTCGACCTGAGGAATCACTGATCGACATGTATGAAACGGAAATTCCTCGTCCCATTTCTTGTATGACCCAGGTCAGTTCGGTGTACCGAGCATTCCGACAGCCAGGCATGAAGAGTCAGGATTCCTCGCCTCCCAGCCCAAGATTTCTCAAGGAAGCGCTCAATAATGGTTCAGAGAGCAAACTATCACCAGAAAACTCCTTTGGCTCTTCCAGTGATGAGAAAGAAGAAAACTTGATCTTTCAAGGTCGCCAGACAATGGAGCGCAATCGGTAAGCTGTCAACACTTCAAAATATCCGGTGCAGCTCTAATTAGTTCCAGACCCAAGCCCCGCAGCCGTGGCAACACGTTCTTGAGCTCGGTCTTGAAGAAAGGCAAGACAAGCGTCAACGCTGCGCCAGGCAAAGTCTCTCCTACGACTGCCCAAGGTGTTCTTCCCAACTACTCTGGCCACGCCACTGCCTCCCTTACTCCTCGCGCTCAGTGTGCCAAACTCAACGAGGTCAACCCTTGTTCCACAAGTGTAACAATAGAGAAGAGAGTCGAGAACCGCCCTCTGGTCGATCGCCGTGGCGGCAGTCGCCAAAACAAAACCAATCGCAACATGAGTGCACGTTAAAAGGCGCCATTTCCACATTACTACATCCAAGATGCTCAATGACCGGCATTCGTTTCTGTCAGACTTACCGCTTTAAAAATTATCGCATTGAAGCAGATATTGTGTACTTTGTTTTTCTTATCTCTTTCGTTTTGCGCACCATGACATCAGAAATGCGTTGAGCCAGTCCTCTTGTCCTCGGAAAAGGCAAAGCCAGATAAAGGAATACCCTGAGCACTTCCACATGATCAAGACGAGAGGACATTATCTCAACTTACCACGCGCCGATTATACATTTGTTAAAGAATTCAATTGGTCATGTTGATACGACCATGAACAAACACCAGAGTGGGTTTACTCAAGACACTACAGCTCCAGGACATGAAACGATACGAGTCACTGTCTCGGTACGTAACCACTGCAGGTTAATCTTACCGGTTGGCATACTCCAACATCCGAATGGACTTAGAGTGGTGGTGCTTGGTTCAATATGGGGGCTCAACAGGATGAGAATCGTACTTGGAAGACTTCATGTAGAGATAAAACAGTTTGCCTTCTTCAAATTTTAATAATTAATCATCATTCATGCAACCAGCAAGCGAATTTCCGCCCGCATCTGGGACCTGATGCGTCCAGTGTTCGTGAAAAGTTGACGGCTCACAAGTGTGGTGGCCGACTGTATGGAGCATAGATCTACCTACAGAGCTGCCAGGACCGAAACACGACAAGCCCAGGAAAATTGTGCGCTTGCGGTTACGAACTTTATGCTTTGGCATTGATGTGTTCCTCAACTTCAAATTTCCAGCCTCATTGAAACTCGGAGAAAATCTTCTAGAGAGAGCAGGGACCTTCATGATAGTACTTGGTCCCCACTGGGTTTACTCTTCGCCAGTCGTATACCTCGAAAACCATGGATCTAAGTGGTTGACGCGGAGATATCCTAGCGGTGCATGTGCAGCTACTGACTTACCTTTTGTTTAGTAGCACTGAGTGCCCAGTATTGCAAGAGTCTACATGACCATCAAGCAGACGGTGTAGATCCGGTGAGTCTACGATGAGTGTAGCAATGGCAGCGTGTTCAACACGTGCCCGTCATGTGGTCACATTGAACGTGAGGAGAAGCAGGTAAAGACTTCGGGATAAACCTCCCATGGAACATTTCACCAGATGTGAAATGGCCATCGAGAACTTTGAAATTCTCAATTCATCTACCCTGCTGTAGACCCGTACCACGCTCAAAACGTCGGTATCGCCGAAACGCCGGAGTATATGCCCATTCCTCATCACCTTTTCCCATGGCGGTGTGCGTAAAAAGATGTTATCCCTCAGGGAGGTTCGTTCGTTTTTGTCCAGTTTTTTTGTTGAGCTGCAAAGTCATCGCTTAAGCAGTGACCTTGGTGTTGGCAGCGAGCTCACGGCCAGCCTTGGAGCGAGCCAGGATGTCCTCACGGTCCTTGTCAAGCTTGAGCTTGGTGATGACAACGTTGGAGGGGTGGATGCCCAGGGGAACGCTCTGGCCGGAAGCCTTGTCGCGGGTGACGCGCTCGACGTGGATAACGTACTTGAGGCGGTAGACGGAGGTGACCTTGCCCTCACGGCCCTTGTTAGAGCCACGGACGATGGTGACCTCGTCGTCCTTGCGAACGGGGATGCTGCGGACCTATTGTGCCGGTCAGAAAAAAAATTTCGATTGGATCGACAGTCAAGAACCACTCACGTTGTACTTCTCACGGAGCTCCTTGGAGAGAGGGGCGCTCATGATGACACGGCGGCGGTCAGAGGGAGCCTTGAAGTGAGCGGCACGGCTCTTGCGTCGCGAGGACGAAACGTCTGGAGCGAATTGTTAACGACATGCGAAGAGAGGGCGTTGACGAAAGCGCAATTGGAGATTATTCGCCTTCGTGGCAAGGGGAAACGTACTCTGGCTAACCTTGACCATTTTGACGGTTGTTAGTGAGGTTGACTGGACTTCGACGTTGGGCGTTGGGCGGGTTGACGGACAAGAAGAAAATCAAGATGGGCGAGCCGAAGTTTTGTAAAAATTTCGCGCTGTGGGATGTGGGCCAGCACGTGACTTGGACCCTACCAACCTTCCTTAAAAACCTCGATTGGAAGTGTGGAGGTCTTGAAATGAATTGGTCCGGCTCCACTTCGGCAAAGTTTGTGTTCCCAATTTACGTATCGAGTCAATTGGCTGGCAAGGTCGAAAATGCATACAAAAACAAAGCACATGTGCTGGAGCTGCACCTAGTTGTGGGGCAGAGCGCTAAATTGCTTTGGAAGGAGGCTCTTGTTTATTTTTATTTTTTTGAGATTATTCGCATAGTTAGCAAGACTGAGAGCTTAATCCCGCCAGCATTACGTGGCTACGGGAATAGTGAGGCACTTCGGCAGCTTCAATTTCACAACTTCTTCATGCATTAGGCAGCTCTCTACTACTCAATGGCAGTCTTCTTGCGCAATGACATCTCAAGGGCAGAAATAACCAGAAATTCGACCGGAATCCTCAGGGGCTGCATTGAGATTGTAGTCATTTATGAATTACCAAGAAGTTTCTATTTTTGACAATGGATGCATCTAATTGGCTAGGTGGACATTTATAAATAAGAGGAGGGCATATTGTACACGTCACTTCCTTTCGGTTCAATCAATTTGCCGAATTCGCTGGACTTTGGAATCGTCCGTTGTTATCGTATCTTGCTTCTACTCATAGTTAGCACGAAATTGCCTTGCAATTGCTGCACGGCGCAACTTACTAAAGAAGGTGTAATTCAGGGTGACTGTCTCCACGCCCTTCATGTTCAGATCATTCAACAAATCGGGGTCCAGATAGAAGAAGACGGGCATGTCGACCGTCTCTCCAGCATTAAGCCGCTGCTCCTCGAAGCAGAAGCACTGGATCTTGCTGAAGTAAGGCGCGCACTGGGCTGGTGTAACACTGTAGGTCGCTACCCCGATAATGTCCTGATCACTTTTGTTCGTGGCCGTGTAAAAAGCCAGCGCGGTCTCTCCGGGCAGCACGCGCACCTCACGCTGCTGAGGGGTAAACTTCCAGGGAAGAACATCGGAGACGGAAGCGTTAAAGGTAACTCGGATACGTTTGGCGTCTGTCACAGGGATAACTCGGCTCGAGATGTCGTCGTATTCAGCGGTGCCACCGTGGGCACGAATAGGCTGACCTCCCCATCCAGTGGTTGCACAAATCTTTCACAGAATTAGGCCAATACTCGAGAGCATCAGGATCTTCCAGCGTACCATCTTATAGAGCGGGACCGAGCCGTAGCTGAGGGCAACGAATGTGAGGATCGTGCTGGTAACGTAGTACCTAGAGGACAAACAAGGTCAGACAATGCCAGCAGCGGTATCGGGGTTGCCGTACGCTACGGTGCGATTCTTTTTGCGGTAGTGCGCTCGAATCTCATCCATTGTGGGCGTGTAGTTGCTCTTCTGCTGATCAGCCTTGGGCGGCGAGGTCGAGGCCTTTCGACGGAAGTTGAGGCGGGTCTGCTGCAGCCGCGGACGAGCATTCTGGCAAAAGTAGCAGGCCCATGACGATGGACCAGGCCGCGCGAAGCTTCGCGCAATCCTAGGCGCGGAGTTCATGGTCAATTGGGTCCGTGGTTGGGTGGTTGTTGGAGAGTCGTGAGAGCTTAGATGTCGGATGATCTCTGGCGATTTCTGTGACATCGGCGTTCGGCCATTGCGGCCAACGCCAGTGGGGTGCGGCCCGCCATCCGCGAGGTACCTTCCATATTCGCCTACTTACCCGAGAGCCATCCTTGTGAGGAACATCTCTATTCACAGCACAATGTTTGCATTTATGCTCTAATTTTAATGATTTTGATAGTTAGGGTTGTTCTTTGGTTGCTATTTTCCATTATACATGACTCATTTTCAGGGCTCATTATCTCTGAATTGCAGCAATTGGCAGGTATGAAACTATGGCGTCATGCTAGATGAAGCTACATCAAAAAAGCACGCTTTGAAAAAGCATGGGATGCCCCAAGACCTCCTGTTTTAAGCAGCAACTAGACCACAATGAGAATTAAAAACCTTAAAATAAGAGATCTTGGGTTTGTCAGACTCCTCTCCGTATAATTATTTGTCAAACCATTCCTATGTATGCATACTTTCTGCAACAATACACTAATTTCACTCTATTATAATCTTTGACACTATCTGAATATATGATAGGTTAAATTTATGCCTGAATGAAAAAAAATAGCAAGTGTCTTATTTTGTTTTGGTCCCGTCGTTTCTGTCTGCAACCAACTGGCTACTTGTCATGATGCTGGCGTCGTATTCCTTGCACGAATTACATCTTGAGTAGCTCATCAGACTCTATGATCCGTTTTGGATATCCCTTGATTGCGATCTTCACCATTGCCTTGGCCAACTGCTGAACCGAGATAGCATCGATCAACTTGCCCACCATCCGATTTAGAACCCCAGCATCGGCGGGGAGTACACCGCTTGGTCGCACACACCATGCTTCCAGTCGTTTGTCTTCATCTTCTGCTAATTTAATCAATCCATTCTCAGCTTCTCCCTAGCTTTATTGTCAGCCTCGGTAACGGTGGGAATTGAACACAGGCATTCTACCTTGGTTCGTCTCGTGTCAGCCATAAAAGCCAAGGACTTGTCTGGATCGCTTTCTGCATATTTCCCGCTGCAGAAAACTATGTAGAAATTTCGGGCCAGTCCTAATTTTGGAGCAAGGTGTTCCAGGAAAGCATTTGCTGCGGCAAGCGTGTAGTCGACTTGCACTTTTCGGTAGGTTTCGACGTCGGGAAATTGATTCGCACGGCCACCAATAGTCCTGGAATGCGGTCAGTTCTAACCACAGGGAGAGGGCCCATGTAGACGTACCAAATGCAAACCTCAGCGCCTTCAAGTTGCTGTAGAATTTCGGTGGGATATTGGGAAAAGTCCTCATGAACGACGACTCTGACTTTGGAGCTATGTGCCAGTTCTTTTGGAAGCTCCTTTCTTGTCAGTGCTATCACTTCGGTGATCTGATCACTCTCGATGCACTCCTTGACGACTTCCCCTCCGATGAAGCCAGTAGCACCTGTGACAATAACCTTCATCGCTGATAGAATTGGTAAGCTGGTGAGAATAGACTTGAGCGTGGGGCAGTTCACCCTGAGGCTTGCATCGAACTAGCTTGGCAACTGACACACTAAGCCCCGCCCAATCACTGAATGGAATCACGACACTCGGCCGATCTATTTTCCCATGAACTAGTATGCTACTACGGGATTGGAATGCTGCCTCGATATGGAGAAGTTCTGGCAGTTTGGTTCAGGCGGTTATATTTCACCAGGCATCTCAACGTCCGCTTTCCCACCATCACATAGGTGAGACTTTGGCGATTGGCGGGTAAATGTGTTCAAACAAAGGCGAGTAAATTTTAAAGGAAGTACTTAAATGTCTCGCGTGTTCGTTGCATCTTGCATTGACATGACCGGGTTCAAGCCTTGTACTTCATGTTGACGAGGTTTCTGTTGTTCGTCAACACGCGCTCGTTTCGATGCTTAGTCTGTTTCTATATTTGAGGCCCAAGTTCATATGATATCATCTTTATTTTCTGCGAACCGCAGATATGTCTGGTGAATGGTCTCTCAACCTAATTGAGGCTGGGCGCAATTTCAATGATTAGCATGACTACCATAGTAACCGCACAACGCACCATTCATGGCCTGACCTCTTCAAAACCTCGGTTCAGTCTCAAAGGATATTGGGAGATTAAACCAGGCAAACCCTTTCATTTCTTATTTTCCCGATTGCTTTATTAATATCCCAAGAAAGATACGTAATGTGTGGGGGTTGATCTGCACCGTCAAAGAAAACGTTTTTTGCTTATATTAGCCACCCTTGAGCATGTGGGCCGAGATTCCGACTCGGCAGTAAAAAAGTGGATTGTGCAGCAAGAACAAACCCACTACGCTAAGAGCATACAGGCTGAGCGATCTCGAAAGTGAAGCAATTTGGGGGCCCATCATGGATGGTTTGCCAGGCCCTTGCTGCTGACCCACGAAGAAAAAAGGCGTTGCCAAGGCGCCGGGCGAAACATTGGAAGTCGTTACAAGAATATTTGCCTTTGATGCTGGGCCAGGATCCAGAGCGGCATTTCCGAATATCGCCAAAGATAATACGATGCTGCGGCGCCCATTGGGCAGCCCTTCGGCACCTTTGCCGACAGAGGACCCATCTCACGGCCCGAGTAGATGGCCCGGAAGGCTTGGCTCACCACGCTAGCTCTGCGAGTGAGAATTGGGGTTGTGAGCGGCCGACTCTGTGTCGGTTACTCGGATCACTTGAAGGGTAGATGTTGCCAGATGGGGGAATTCGATGGAGTTTGCCAAGAGATAACCAGTCGCAGCGATGTTGTGTTAGTTCGTGAAGCTCGTATCGAAGGCGCGAGATGATCAGGGCTTGTCCGCGCTCCACGTATTCCAGATGGATATAAATACGCCCCATTAAATTGATCAAAACTTCATCTTATCAGATAATCTAATCTCGTCAGATTGTTGGTGTTTCCTCGCGGTCAAACTTGTCGCCCTAGCCATGGGAGAAAAGCTTGCAGACACTACCCAGGACCAGCGTCCCGTGGACGCTGAAGCGCGAAGTTTCTCCTCAGTGGAAGCTGCAAAGCGACCTTCTCGTATGTTTTATCATTGTATTCCATCATTTGGCAGAGACTGGTTTTGCTCACATCAGACTGCACAGAGGATTCTGAAACTCCTACTGAAGAGGTTCTCGAAGCCGCTGGTGTCGAGATCAAAACAGATGACACCGATCTGCCATGCTTGACAATTCGCATGTGGGTTATTGGCATTGCATTTTGTCTCGTAGGCACCGGCGTGAACACGCTTTACACCTTTAGGTTTCCTTCTGTGACTCTGTCTCAGTCTGCCATCCAATTCTTAGCGTACCCCGTTGGCAAAGCCTGGGAGTATGTTGTACCGGATTGGGGCGTCACCGTCCGCGGTCGGCGCCACAGCCTCAACCCGGGACCGTTTAATTACAAGGTTAGTCGGTGGGCGCAGATGTGTGATTTGCATGAGGTTGAGCGCCCTCTGACTGGAAGCAGGAAAACATGCTCATCTACATCCTCGGCAACCTGAGTTTTCAGACTCGGCTCAGCGCCGATGTGTTGACTGAGCAGCGGGTCTTCTACGGCCTCAAGCTCGGGTGGGGGTTTGAGATTTTGATCACTTTTGTGACGATCCTGTTTGGATTTTCCCTCGCAGGTCTGGCAAGGTCATTCATCGTGGAGCCGAAATCCTTGGTTTGGCCTGGTATTCTGGGCAACACAGCGTTGAATGCCGCGCTTCACCCTTCAAACAAGGAGAGTGAAGCTGGGTAAGCTGAATATTTTTCCATGTATACCTTAGAAGCTGGCTAATTTCTCAATAGGCATCAGTGGAAAACTTCGAGATACAAGTTCTTCTTGATCGCTTTCTCCGTGTCGTTTGTCTGGTACTGGTTCCCCGACTTCATCTTTCCAGCCCTGGGTTACTTCACCTGGGTATGCTGGATTGCGCCCAAGAACCCGGTTGTGAACCAGGTATTCGGAATGAAGAGCGGCATTGGTTTGCTACCATTCACATTTGACTGTGAGTTGAAAAGTTAAATTCCACGGCGTTTCAAAACGTGTCTAACACATCAACAGGGAGTCAGATTGCATACACCGGATCGCCGCTTGTGGTCCCGACCTGGGCTATTCTCAATATTCTCGCTGCCCTCGTCTTTTGGATTTATATCATTACTCCCGCACTATATTATTCGAACATCTGGTCATCAGCGTACTTCCCTATCCAGAGCGATTCGATCTTTGACAACCGTGGAAAATCCTATAATGTGTCCAAGGTCATCAACAAGGCTGATGGGTTCGCCTTTGATTTGGAAAAATATCAAAATTATTCTGATGCAAGTTCATCTTGTCCCTCGAGCGCGTGCTAGGATTACCGACATTTGAGACTAATGATGATTTAGATATACCTTCCAACAACCTACGCTCTCAACACCTTTGGCCTGTCTTTCGCCTGCATTTCGTCGCTCTTTGTCTGGCTATTCCTCGAGAAGCGCCATGACTTGAAAAAGGCACTGAACTCGTCTGGGATCCTCTCCAGCTTTCGTAAGGGGTCAAAAGCCACCGAATCCTCACAGCCGAATTATGATCCAACCCCCACCATGTGGTACGCTATTACCACACTAATCTGCATCGGTGTAGGCATTTTTGCGTGCGAATACTATCCTGTCCAGTTGCACTGGTATGGTGTCTTGCTGGCTCTGGCTGTCTCAGCCATATTCTTCATCCCCGTACGTGTGAGACCGAATGATTCGAGGCCGGTGATGACTGACTCTAGGTAGCTGGCGTTGGTGGCTGCGACAACCAACCTACACGTCAAAATCGATGTATTTTGTCGCATCATAGCCGGATACATTTGGGAGGGCAAAGTATTGGCCAACATTTGGTTCTTCGACTTGGGTTATATTACTGGAATCAAAGGCCTCTGGTTCGCCCAGGACTTGAAGCTTGGTATTTATTGTAATGTGAGGAGCAGGTCACACTATGTAAGGTCTTTTTACTGACTCGTACCAGATTCCTCCGCGTCACTTGTTCCTCGCCCAACTTGTCGGAATCGTGGTTAGTACTCTTAGTCAAATTGCAGTCCTCAACTGGGGATTGGAGCACATCAAGGACATCTGCACGTCCAAGGCCGAGAATGGGTTTACTTGCTCCTTCTCCAAAACACACTTCAACACAAGCGTGGTTTGGGGAGCGCTTGGCCCTCGAAGATTCTTCGCGTCTGGGTCCATGTACCGGCCGTTGCTCTGGTTCTTCCTCGTTGGAGCCATTCTTCCCGTCATCGTCTTTGCGCTGAAGCAACGATTTCCCAAGACACGATGGGTCCAAAAGATGCACGTTCCTCTCTTCCTTGGAGGTTTGAACTACATCCCCCCCGCCTCGGGAACCAACTATGGCAGCTGGGTAATTGTCGGGCTCATTTTCGGGCTGTGGATCAAGCGCTGCGCAAAGAGGTGGTGGATCAAGTACAATTTTGTCCTCAGCGCAGCCTTGGACTGCTCGCTGGCGATTGCGGGCATCGTCATCTTCTTCGCCATTTTTTACACGGGAGCCTCCAACGGGCTGAAATGGTGGGGGACGACAGTGCACAAGGTAAAGTGGCCTGGAGCTATTCAACGATGGCCATTGCTTTTTACTAACCGAATACCAGCAAACTTGCGACTGGAAGAGCTGTGCATACAAGGAATTGGCGAACGGGGCGAAAATTGGTCAATAGTTGTGGGCGGCGCATGTACTATACCGATTGATTAATTAATTTATTCGCCGTGGAAAGCAGGCCACCATTGTGTAGAGTAGATTACGCAGCCCATCGCAGCCGTTGGCCACCGCGGGCGTGCTATATTGCCGCGTGACAGGGCTGAAGAAGCGGCGCATTTGGCCGAAAACAACCTTGATTTGCAGATAAGCCAGCGGCTTTTGGGCATAAGCGGATGCATGGGCTTCAACCAACGCACAACCTCAGTCAGCCACAATCAGGCGGGCGCGCGGTGGAGCCTGGGAAACGTGGACGAAGGCAGCCGGGGCTTCCAATCTCGCTCGAAAAAGCAAGGACGATGGAAAATCCGCAAAAATGAGGCGTGAAAGCCTTCTCCTCTTCTCGTCATCACCTGCGTCCTTTGTTCGGAGACACCAAGGTCAGCCATGTGGCATCACGGCCAAATCTCGTGGCCAGCCCCAGGCAAGCGAAGTGCCCCTCCCGATGTCCCCGCAGATCCTGTTGAGGATCCAGATTGGCACGCCATTGCTTTTAGCATGAACATGGAATCGAATTTGAATGATGCCAATGATGAGGACGAATGCGACTATGAGTACGACAACGACGACGAAGACGACGACAATGAGAGCGATGTGATGCCCAGCCTCCCTCCTCAGACCCTTCCCTTGGCCGCCTTCCTCAGCTTTGACGATGCACAGCTGCAATCGCAGAGTCCTCTATTCCAGCTGCCATATGAAATACGGCTGGCCATTTGGGAGCAAGTCACAGCCACCCAATGCGACCGCAGCCGACCGTACGATCGGAGACTTCATCTGTGGCGGCCAGACAACATCGGCCCACGGCGCGTTGACACAGCCCTTCTCCTCACATGCCGCGCAGTATATTCTGAAGCTTGGGATCTTCCTCTAAGCCAAACCCCGCTTGTCATTTTTGATGGATCTGAGAGCGATCGACCAAGCTGGATATCTTTAGATCCACCCCGACGTGGTGATGCTCTATTATTTCCGCAACCTTGGCAGATCCTTTTGATGCAGAATTTGGACATGACCTTTCGCCAGCAGTCTTTGGATGGAGGAGGCATTGGCCGCTGGATTAGGGAGTTTGGGAATGCTAGGTCAATAGCCGGTGGGCTGGTGTCATATTTCGCACAGGAGAACAAGGGAAAACTTCGCCCAGATGTCGTCAGAAGAATATTGAGCAAACCGATACGGACAGCGATAGTCAAACTAAATCGGCGAGACTGGTGGACGTGGGCGAGCGAGCCCCCGCGAGAGGACAAGCAGGACGGCACCAAAGTCGTTTCCAAAGATGAGACGCTGCACCTAGGCATCACCATTCCTCCGGCATGGTCCGTTATCCCGGGTCTTTTCGCCAGGGACTTCGAATTCACCTTGGCACTCGAGACTTTTGGGGCAAAAAAATCACAGCTCGAGAAGGTGGTGAAGCACGCTAAAACTTGGGTGTTCGAGGCACCGCTAGGGACGGATCCAAAAGGGAAAAAGAAGCTTGTTTGGGATGGAAAGACAGTGGTAGAAAGCTGGGACCAAGAGAGGCCCGAGGTTTTTGGGTGGATGAAGGACGCGCCGTGGAAAGAGATTGCTCACAGGGTCGAGGTAAGAAGGGTGAAATACACCTTGCAAGATGTTGATATGCCAGGGGATATCTAAACTATTGAAAACTCTCACGAGTCTACCAGCTTTCTCTGCAAATGAAAGCCGATATTGATTTAGCGTTTAATGAGATCTAGAGGAGTCTGGGGTCTTGGGGCCAGGAACTCGAATTGATTGAAAATTTGAACCTGTCGAGTAGCCATCGAGCTTTTCACTCATCAGCTTTGTCTCTGGCGTGTTGTTGAATACTCGTATGGAGGGTGCCGATGCGTCAGCGGATTCAGCCGAATGGGCTGATATGCTAACGCACGTTTGCAAACTCAGCCGAAAGTATGCTCGCAGAGTCGGTGCGACTCCTCCGATGACACGCTGGGCGTTTGTACTCGGTTAGATAGTTCGCCTAGTATAGAAAGGTAGCGATCGGAGCGGATTTCGGAATGTTGCTGCGCCGCATGGTGCAACTGAGTCAAATCTGCCATCGTCGTTGAAACCGCTCACAAGTTCCGGGAACCGGCGAGAATGTTGTTTGATGGAATTGCCAAAATAGGAGCTAATTTGGATTGTAACAGGTCATAGAAATATAGTCGCTAACATTGTTCTAAAATATTGGTGGGTTTAAACGCCAATGTGACATTGCTGTAGCACTCCACATCCAAGGATATTATGATCTCATGCTCCGTAACCTATTCTCAACTCTTCCAATTATTTTACTTATACAATATGTTTCAGGTGTTGCAAAAACGTGGAAACATTCTGCATCAGCCTGATCATAATTTATGCATATCGAAAAGGCATGTGTGGGTGGCGCCGCGACCTGCATTAGCTGGCGAAATGATACCGCACGTGGGCATTCAGATGTCGGCGCCCGAGCCCCGTCATCGCAACCACTCGAGTTCCCACCTTGAGCAGATGGCCTTGCCTTTCTTACGCTGATAAGAAATGTCGAACCCTCGTTTTTACCGTGTGTTCAAGCTGAAGTTCACGCTTGCAATGCAGGATCCGGACATGAGAGACACCGGCACCCGCTACCACACGGTGATTTTTGTCGAGACGCACGCCGGAGGCCCTGGCAGCGGCACCAAACACCACGTCACAGGAGACATTGTGACTGGCATGCGCTACGAGTCAAACGCAGCAGCCGAAGCTCCCGAAACTACAGAGGGCTTCCACTCCAAAGAGCTCATCGGGTATGCCGACGCGTCTGCCTACCCGGGTGCCTGGGACGGCATCCTGAAAGCCGAGCCTGCGCCCCCAAAGCAAAAGGCGTTCAACACCCGGACAATGAAAACGGAGCCTGTCAAATCGTGGGACCCGCTGGCATTCTACGCGCCCGGTGAGCCCCGCGAGCCGCTGGTGAAGTGCACAGAGTGGATTGAACGACAGGCGATACCAGCACTCGAGAAACATTCTCTATTAAAGAATTCTGCGTCATGAGCAGAAACACTTCTAGTAAGATGAGGATAAGAATGTTGCACAGATAAAATGCAGAGCAGTGAGAGGATCTGGGGTTTGAGAATACTGGAATAGGGTCTTTGATGAGACCTGTAACGATTCATGCAGAATTTATCCTCTCCCATTGATGTATAATGCGACTGAGAAATCATTGAAATAAGCCAAACGCGACTCAATAATCCAATACTAAAGGGTGAAAATCGTGGCTTCGTTGACTTATCATACGCTACCCTCCAGGCCAAAATGCCGTCGAGTCAGGTTACCGCAACTGGGCCATGTTCTCTAACACGTAAACCAAGTCAAGCAGCGTTGTATGCAAACGGACCCCAAGCTGGACTCCCGCCCATTGGATTCTGGGTGCCTTTGCTTGCAATGGCCATTTTACTGCCGCTGCAGGTGTACTCGACGTCCATGTCGAAGAGATATCCTCCTCCGGGCGCCAGGTCGAAGACCTCATCGCCAATGAAGGGCAGCGTGGCCTTTGCTGTGCCCCTGCCCTTTTTGAAGGAAAGACAGGCGGTGCCCGAACCGGCTCCGCCTGACTTGAGATAGAAGACACCCGAAGCCTCTCCATCAACTGTCACGCTAATGGGAAGGTCCAGACCTTCAGCAGAAACATCGACATCGGTCTTGAGACCCTTGTAGGTGAAGTCGACTGTTTCCTCGTCGAAATCTAGGCCTCCGCTACCGCTGACCTGCACACCCTTGACAGCCAGTTCGGGGAGCTGCGACAAATGCTTCCTCATGAGCTCGCGAGTGCTGGCAATGTCGAGGTTCCATGACTTGTCCATCAGGCAAGGATCCATGTTAAGGCTGGAGCCGGAGCAAGATCCCGTGCCTGTCGGCTCCGGAATATCGCTGGTGGGTGCAGGGGCTGACGACGTCGGACAGGCCGATGTATCGCGCTTCCCGGAATCCTTGCAGCATTTCTCATCTTTCCACGTTCGTTGGAAATGAAGCGTGAACTTGTCGGTAGCCTTGTCTGCTGTTGAGACGAACAAGATACGAAGGGTCTGCGGACCGTCTTCGCAAGCAATTCCAATGTGCCCGGTGCCGACTCCGGCATCCAGCCCTTTAGGGACCGCATACCAGGAAGAGCCCCCCGAGAGGCTCCAGGCAATACGTTGGTTACCACCGGCAGGCGACCATATTTTGACAATCTGGCCGGGATCCAGCGGCAAAGTAAAGATAGCAAGAGTAAAGGAAGGGGCCTCCAGCACGGCGGTTCCCTCGCTGGCATCTTCGTTTACCGACCAGATTCCGTTCTCGGAGGAAATGGGATGCTGTATCGGAATCGTTTTCCCGTTTGTGTCTTGGATGCTATTGAGCGAAAACTGAAGCGCAAATTCGAACAGGTCGTCTGCGAATCCTGGGATGGCAGACAAACGGGATCGTTCCTCACTTGGGCCGTGGGTAAAGGCGGTAGTGGCTTTGACGAATTCGTGGAGATAGACGATTCCGCGAGAGCGCTCGAGAGACTGGAACCAGAGGCTCGACTCGTATTTCTGCTCCCAAATAGGTTGATCAGGGTGGTAGTCGCTGGCAGTGCTCTGCTCAAGGTCGACATAGGGGTAGACGACGTTGCTAAAGTAGGTGGCTGACCCCTCAATCAGCCAAAGCGTTGGCGTTTCGTCGGTGGGCAACCCAATAGTAACACCTTGAACACAGTGGTATATTTCATGCGCCAGCGCCTGCAAGGCCTGGGGATTTAGAGGTACCGCCTTGTCGGCTGCCCACTTTCTGTGGCTTAGAATTTGGCAGGGGCCGTTCTGGCCATCAGGCATAACTGTGTCGAGCCAGAGGTCGCCGTTTTCCCCAGCCCCGAGAATAATGACAATATCGGGAGGAGGCGTAAAGGTGCTGAACACGGCAATGCTCCTCTCAATGGCTTCCTTGAGGAGTTCGTCGATGATGCCGAGGTTGCTGGCCCACTCGTCCATGTAAGCCACCGTTACTTTGGTCTGGCCGACAGTGATGGGATATCCGGGGTAGGTCCTGCAAACATCATCTACAGTTTGCATTTCCCCAGGGTTTGTGGAGGGCCAGAAAGATGCGCAATTGTACTCGGCCATGGCCAGAGGTACTGCTGCCCCGAGAAGGAAGCGGCTGAACCACATGGTTGGCAGCTGTCCTGAGAAAGAGGGCAACAAAAAAGACAGCAAGCTGGCTCTATATCTTCAAAGCTTGGGACAAAAGTCTCGTCATGCAGCAGAGCAGAGCACATCCCATTTAACACTGCCAAAGCAATGCAGGCGCCAGCATAGCTGGCCTGAGGCGAACGCTGTCAGGCATAGTGATTCTTTGAAGGCACCGCTGAATGTGGGTGCGTGGCTGATGGCTATGTGCGGCTCATGCTACTGTCGGCGACCTTTGCGCCTATAAGATTCATCAACGTTGGAAATGGCGTCTGGAACCGTCCGGGCTGGTGACTTAGTGCCTGCAGGCTTCCTGTTCAACCGCCGCTTAATTGGATCGCTGTTATTTCTTGGCTGGAGTAGAAGCCGACCAAGCAGACTCTAATCATGAGCGGTCCTGCACTACTGTCATGATCTTTCAGCCCTATGATCCCGTGTACTCGGGCTTTGAGGCGGTGTTTGTCTTGGCAAGGCACACGGACGATGGCAAAACTGGTGTTTTCCCTCCCTTGAATAGCAGCCGCCAGAAAAAAAGAGAAAAGAAAGGTGATGAGTAAGTTGATTCGAGTACAGGAGCTGAGCTGATAAGTCACGTTTCATCATGCTTATTCTAGCCGGATTAATTGAAGACGACAAGCTGTCGCGGCGAGCAGCAAACCTGATTCTTCAAGTGCTATTTTTATGGCATGAGCTATGGATAAGCATAAGTAGTTTAGGGCGCTTTTGCATGATGGTGGAGGCTGTGCGCTGAGTTAAAATTTAGGACGATGAACTAGTCGTCGATTGTGCCAGGGGTGCCTATTTCTGCTGCTGATCAATCATGACGCGGGCTCTAGTCTCAGGTCCCTGCACTGGAAGACGTTGACATGGTGAATCAGATATGGTCAGGTCTGGTCGAGATGGCCCTGGTTATGTAAGCGGAGGAGGAGTGCTTTGCTTTTTGACCGGTTTTGATCTGTAGATTCTGACACGGCACTAAACTCAGCGCATGACGGAAACGACAGCGTTTGGTTTCGAGACATTTGCACAACAGGAACGCATTGATTGATGTCACTCGTAAAACATGGGCGAACGTCAACGTGAGGGCATTAGAATCATTGCTTAGCGCAAGCCGCCATCGACCAGGATTGCCTGATTTGTATCTAGTTTGCCCATCATCGACCCACAACCCAGACCGCACGTCAGCGTGTGATGCGAATCACTATTCCAATGAATCACTATTCCACGAGCTCACGCCGCTGGTGCCGCTGCAGGAGTCTCTGCCGGTGGTGCTGCAGGCGGTGCCTCTTGCGCGGCCGGAGGATCGAAAGCTGCCGCCTCCAAAGCAATTGACCCGACCGCACCGCCGGACACGGTTGTACCATCAACATTTAGCGCGGCAGCTGCCGAGAGCTTGGAGTAGTTGAGGATTTGCTCGTCACTCGTCCTGGGACGTGTCAGTTTGTCCGGAGAGGTGGCGCGCCTCGATACCGGGAGGCCACTTACGGGTTCACCACCATGATCTGACCGTTTTGACAATGCGGGCCCGTTGCGCAGTAGAGGAACATGGTGTCGGTGCTCGTGATGGGCATGTTGAAAGTCCCGACTGTCGTTTGGCCGTCCTGGTACGGAATGTGGCCACTGTGAATGGCGGCGGCATTCGTCAGCTGCAAGGGTTGGCACGGAGCGTCCTCGGCGCTCTGAGTGACGGTGTGGTTTCCTGAGCTGAACTGAAACTGGACCACATCTCCGACTGCTGCTTGGAGAGAGTTCGGAACGAAGGTATCTTGGGTGCCGCCGACGACGACGGTGATTAACTTGTTGGCCCTTCCCTTGATGGGCAGATTTCTCCTAACTGCACTGATGTTAGACTGAAAGATATCACACACTAAAGCTGCTGAAGACGGCCATACTTCTGAACTGAGGCTTCTCAGGCGGCGTCGGGTGAGTGAAGACGAGCGGCCACGGTAACGCTGTGGCGAGCGATGAGAAAACCAGCACCAGTAGTGGCTGCATTGTTGAAGAATCAATTAGGGTATCAAAGAGAATAGAAGAAGAAGTGTAAGTGAAAGGATTGGACAGAGACCTGCTCGATAAGTTCTTAGTACAGCGAGTGACAGAAGGAGTGAATTGCTGCGAATTTCACAAAGACACGCTACGCTGCCAGCGGTGCTGGATAAATAGAGACACGAGGGGGTCGAGATGCCAAGAGAAGATGCGGAATTGCATGATTGCAAATCACTTAAAAGAAAATTGCCGACACAGCCTCCTCCGGAATGGGACCTGAGACCGAGATATCGCGATGACGAGTGCTGTCGTCTGAAGTCGGTGTCAACCCGTTTGAAGGGTGAGAGCCAAAGACGGCGCGCGCAGTTTGAGATGCCGCCCAACTCAGGCCGTACGGAGGCTCTCGATGCTGTTGTCAAGACCCCCCTGCCGCTCCATCTTGCTCGAGTTTCCGCACCCCCCAGCTCCTCCTCCGAGTCCAGCGACACCCCATGTTTCCAACCTGCAACACACAGGGCCACCCCTCCCTTTCGATTCCTCTTGGCGCACCCTCGAGATGCTGCGCGGGCTCGATGGGGTCCCACTCGGATTGCGACCCTTTCACGCAGGCATTAAGTCACAGTCTTACGATTCTGCCGATTCTATCCCACGCTGCAGGTTCAGATGAGTGTTTTGGAGTTCTGCGACGTGTTTTGGTGGTGGAGAACAGACTTGGCTGTACAGGTGAAAAAAGGGAAAAAAATATTATGATTAGGGTAGGTTGGCACGAACAAAAAGAAGAGGGAAAAATAATTAAGGTAAAGTATATTTTTTTTGCCCTGGTGTTTTGTCTTTGGACTGTATCTTGGATTGCCTTTGATGCCAAGCTTCTATCCTCGGACATGAATAGTTTGGGACGGGCCGTTGATTCATGTCACCGCGCGCTTGCTGATGTTCTTTATGGATGATGACAAACATGATTGATGGCTATAGCGGACGGGTTTCAGATTTTTTTTCGCCTGGTATTTCCAATCAATGTTCCCGAGACATGTGGTTCCGCATTCCGACGATCTGCAACACATGTCAATGTCAACCTTGGGTCCCAATTGCGTTTAAGCCGTCAACAACGCTGGCCACCAGGAGCAGTGAGCAAATAAAGTGAGCGAATGTTGTCATCTTCTCCATCATTCATTGAATTCTATCTGAATTGCCCTGTCAATTCTGGAGGGAAAGAAAAAAAAAAGCCTTCCATTGCTGATCAGCAAATGGGCTGAAGTTTACCATGCGCTTTCTGATTCATGTGTTTTTTTGTCACATCTTGCCAAAGAAAAACCAAGATCAAATTGATATCAATGTGCCGTTATGTTTAGTCCCGTTACCCCCGATGTAAGAAAGAAAAGAAAAGAGCCTGCCACCAGTCCGTTCACTTCGATTATGCCCTCGTCTTGGTTGCCAAGATTCGTCGTCCCAAGATTATTTCTGGAGTCCCACGTCTCCGAGAGATGCCTTGATCTTATTCGTGCCACGAACAAGCGAGATGATGCCGACGGACGACCACCAGCTCTTCTTGGCCCACCCCTCCTCCAAAGGCAGCCTCTCCTCCTCCAGGACGGCGCGGAGGTAGTCGCATCGAACCTCGTTGCCGTCGCCAAAGACCTGGAGAATGAAGGTCATTTCGCCGCAGGCAAGCTGGTGCTGCTTCGCGCCGTACCAGACGGCCGAGTTGTCTTCCCTCTGCTGCTGGATTCGCTTCTTCCTAAAGGCCACCAGGTCGTCGGCCGTGACCACCTTGCCGTCTGACGAGGAGGCGAGCAGGTCCCTGACGAGGTCCATCTGGACCGACGTCTGGTCGCCCTGGCTGTAGTCGCGGCGAGTCAGGGAGATGTCGTGCTCGATGATGTCGTGCACTCCCACATCGTCAAGGTTCAGGATCCTCTGCCCGGCCGAGTCCACCTGGCCCGGCGGCCGCATGCCGACGAAGCTGAGGAGCGACCACGGGTCCGAGAGGATCCCCAGCCCCTTGCGCCACAGGGGAACCGGCTCCGCGGTGCCCTGCTTGATGTGCTCCTGGAAGATTGGGTTGCTCATGAGCGAGGCCAGCGAGGGCGCCAGGCCGGCTTCGACCAGCGCCGACTTGAAATCCTCCTGCCGGGCCCCTCGCCCATCGCGGGGGAGGTAGCCGTGGTTCGCCAGACAGTTGAGGAGCGGGCACGGAGTTCGCAGATCATTCGGCCCGGCATGCGCGTACTGGCCCTTCTGGAGAGGAGACTTTTCGGGGAGGGAGTCTTGCTTTTCGGTCATTGTGATGGCGCTGAGGCTATGATACAACAAATGTGGATGAGGACGAGGACAGCTCGCATGTGGTGGAGGGGAATGATGTACATAAGTACTAGGTCAAGCTCGCCGCTACCAAACTCAGGCCCTCCCCTCCCCCCTCCCCCCTCTCTTTCTGTCTCCTCATCTCTCTCTCCTTTGGGCACCCGTATCGCATTGCTTTGGGTTCCTGGGGTAGCGCGATGTGGCGGCATTGTGCCATGCGGTGTAGGGCTGGTCAATGGGAGCCGTCTGAATAAGGGTGGAGTAATCAGCTTGCATCTGACAGCATGGCGTTTCGCCAGGTCTCGGCTTGTACTGAGTCGACGTTTGGCTCCTTGTGGCAAGCCTAGCGTGTGAGGAGGGGCAACATCCTTTCTTAGGTCAAGCATATGCAAAACACATCGAAGTAAATTTCACAATTGCCGACCTTTTTAGGGGCCATGTCATGCAACATTGTTCTGAGAGAGAGAAACCCCTTTTCTCATGAAAAAGCCGTGCTTATCCTGCATGCTGATGCCTCTCTACCTTGGCTGGCAGCAACTGACTGGGAGAGCTTGAGGACTGACCGAAGTAAACAGCCACAGTTTCCGGAAACAGTTGCACCCCCGAAGCCTCGGCGCGCTTGGTGGTGTTCCATGATGCACTGCAGGCCTCAGAAATCTCTATCAGTTCTCTGTCCAGACCTCCAGATCAACACAGGGTGCATCCTGGCATAGCGCTATGCGGCCCGGCAGAGGGCGCTAGCAGTCAATGCCCCATCTCCACCAAACTCGGTGCTCTCAGAGAGAGAGAGAGATTGATCCGCAGATGCTGTGCGATTCCTCTCTCGAATCGGGGCAAGAGGCTCCATCAGACACGAGCTGAATTGTTCTCCTCCTCCTCCCCCAACCAACACATGGGCACTGTCCCAAGATGGGAAAAAATGCCACGGTGCCACCTGGTCACCAATAGTCCGAGGTAAATTTCTTTGTCGCTGGCCAGATTGGAGCGCCATGTCTTGGTAGCACGGCCCTCGTGGCTGGCCGGCCCGTGTCCAGACCATCCCATTGCGCAACTAGCGGCATGCTGGCAAGGGTTGGGGGCCAATCCTAACCGGCCCAGGACACTGAAAAGAACGCTATTTTTGAATCTACCGATTTTCTACTGAACGCCATTGTTTTTCAGCTGAGGAGAGTCAACCTGCCAAGAGCAGCCGGGCGCGGATGCTTGACGCACGCGTCTGCTGGGGGGGCGCATTCCGCATTCCTCCATGTCCAGATACCCGTGGAATGGACCGGAAAGTGAATGCGGGCACTTTGCCGTGCAGCCTTGTTCGCCTTTGGAAATCCCTTCCAAGGGTGGTTTGCTGCTGTTCCCGTAGTTTGGGGTGAGACTTTTGTGTGATTTGGCATGTGAGTGAAGGAACGTTTTCGATGTCCGATATCTGAAGACGCCCATTATCACATGGCGAACCAGGGAGGATGCTTCCATCTTGAATTCTAAATTCCGTATCTTTTTTTTTTTGGCTTGTGATGTAGATGTTTATATATGAAGGCATTCATCGTCTTCACTACGAGATGTGTGTGCCTGCCAGGTCTCTATCAAATCTTTTCGATCCAAACATTCGGATTACTTGTACACGATGCCTGCAGTCCAAGCTTCTCCGAATGGAAATGGTCTTGCTACCAGCAACGGCCGTGCGAATGGCAATGGCTACTCTTTTAGCAATGGCCATTTCAATGGTAATGGATATGGCAATGGCAATGGCAATGGGTACAATGGGTTTCTGAGTCGCAGTTCCACGGATCCATTTGATGACGAGGAAACGAAGCAACGGAACCTCGAGCGTCTCAAAAACGACACCAGGGCTCTTTGCCATGCGGCATACCTGACACAATACCATGGTGACCCCCTCATCGGTGTAGGTGGAACATTGCCACTGTCAAACCCGGAAGCTGACTGCTTTTACGTATAGGACAAGGTTGTCAAGGCGATGGGAATATTGAATGATGTTCTTAGAGTTGTGACCTGGAAAAACGCCTTGCACATACAAAGGGCCATCATCATCTTCCTTACTGAGAAGGGGCCAAAGAGGTTGGATGTGCGCACCCTTCATATTTCATTTCCCGACTAGGGAACAAGATGAAAACCAAAACGAGGATAGTAATGGCTAATTCTACGAACAGAAGCAAGCTATGGCTCCATTACTTGCGTCCATGTCGAACGACAGCGAGAACAGAAGAAGATTCGTCGAGTTTGAGGTCAAAGAAAAATACAATAAAATGCTTCACCCGCCTCTGAGCTACCTTGGTGATAATTTCAAGTATCGAACAGTAGACGGCAGTTACAACAGTGCGATGAATCCCGCACTTGGCAAGGGTGGCACTGCATACGCCAAGACGGTCCCCTCCAAAACACATCCTCTGGGTGCCCTTCCTGACCCCAGCGACCTCTTCGATCGCCTGATGGCGAGAGATGGAACAGGTATAGGGGGCAAAGACAAGACCCGCGAGAGTACTTCCGGCCTGTCCAATATGCTCATATACCACGCGACCCTTATTATTCACGACATTTTCCGCACCAATGACAAAAACAAGAACATATCCGACAACTCGTCCTATCTGGATCTGTCTCCGCTATATGGCTGGGACGAGAAGACGAATCGATCGGTCCGGGATGGAAAGTACAAGCTTGGCCTGCTCAAGCCCGACTGCTTTGCCGAAGAGAGGCTTCTTCGGCAGCCGCCCGGGGTTTGCATCATGCTGGTCATGTACAACCGCTACCACAACTACGCTGCCACCCAGCTCCGACGCATCAACGAGAACGACAGGTTTTCTGTGCCCAAGAAATTCAACCGGCCCATGCTCACGGCAGCGCTGGATTTCTTCAAACGCAATAAATACTGGGAAGACAAAAAAGAATCCGGAAAAGACGATGGCAAATCCGAAAAGATTTGCCCTTTCAAAAATCAGATTGAAGAAAGCAATTTCACCGAAAAGCTTGAGAACTATGACAAGGCTTGGGAGAAGTGGATTGCCATTGATGATGAACAGCTGAGGCCTGAAGACAAGAACAAGAAACCTGATGAAGCCACCAGGAACAAGATCAAGAAAGAATACGAGGATGCAAAGAGCGAAATTGAAACAATGATTGATGGATTATTGCCCAAGGTGGATAAAGAGGTTTTGGAAAAATTCTATTCAGACTGGGAAGCTGCCTGGGATAAGTTGGATCACGACCTCTTCAATACTGCCCGACTGTGAGTACGATGCGACTGTCCCCAATCCCATTCTTCTAACGCCCATCATAGCATCACCTGCGGCCTTTATATTCAGATTTCAGTTCACGACTACCTCAGAGCCCTAATGGGATTTCACCAGTGGGATACGAATTTTACCCTGGACCCTCGCACTGAGATAAAGAATGACCTCATGGGTGGGAGAGTCACTCGTGGTCTTGGTAACCAAGTGACAGTCGAGTTCAACCTTCTCTATCGATTCCATTGCGCCATGTCATCCAGGGATGAGCAATATGTGGAAGATGTGATTACGGCAAAACTCGGCACTGGGGTCAATCCCAAAGAACTAAGTATGCAGCAGCTGAAACTGTTGTTCAGTCCTCCAAAAAATGATAAGACTGCAGAAAAGGATAAGACTGCAGAAAAGGATAAGACTACAGAAAAGGACAAGACTGCAGAAAAGAACAAGACTGCAGAAAAGGACAAGATTGCAGAAAATGACAAGACTGCAGAAAAGGACAAGACTGCAGAAAAAGATAAGATTGCAGAAAAGGAAGATACTAAAGAGCATGAAATACCTCCGGAAAGGTTAGAATTTGGCGTCCAAGGATACGGAGGAGATACCGAACGATTATTCACACGAGATCCAAAGACCAATCTGTTCGACGACGAGAAAATGCTCCAAGAGCTCACCGCTTCAATGGACACCCCAATTGGTGAGAATAGGTTGTCAGAATCGGTAATGCATGTTTCTAATTGCGCACAGGAAACTTTGGGCCAAAGAACATCCCCAAGAGCCTGAAGCAAGTAGAGATAATGGGCATCAACCAAGCTCGCAAGTGGTACGTTCAATTCTGATGTGCATGTGGCTGAAGTTCTCTGACTCTTTCCTTCCTTAGGGAGACTGGCACTCTGAATGATTTCCGCGATTTTTTCGGCATGGAGAGACACAAAACCTTTGAGTCCATTTGCCCGAATCCCGAGATCAACCAGGCGCTGCGTGATCTGTACGAGCACCCTGACAAGGTTGAACTTTATCCTGGCATCTTCTGCGAATCTGACAAGCATATGAACGGCGATCCTGGCCCCAGCGGTCTCGACTCTGCGCTCTGGGCAGCCATCTTCTCCGATGCAATCACACTGGTTCGATCTGATCGCTTCTACACCGTGGTAAGTTCTCTCAGCTTTGAACGGGAGAAACAGCCAGGTGCTTACATGACTAGGATTGGAACACTCACACGCTGACTACCTGGGGCATGAACGAGGTCACTCCCAATAATGATGTTCTGAAGAGCTCCGTTTTCCACCGCCTTTTGCAGCGAGCTTTCCCAGAGTGTTATCCCTCTGATTCCATCCGTTTCTTCCATCCGTTCTACACGGGAGCCAAGAATACGGAGCTGGCACGGAAGCAAGGATACGCTGGCAACTTCAGGATTGAGCCGGCGCCAGTCTCTATATGGACCAAGCCAAAGGTTACCGAGGACGACTACAGCGAATCTAATCCCAAACTACCTACCCAACCCTTGGTTATAACAGAAAGCTGGAAGATTAATGCAATTCTTCTTGACCCCGCAGACGAACTTGTACATCCTGCGCGGTTGAGGCTGCCCCCTATTCCCAAGCCGATTGTCGAGGTTTTGGAGCCCGGCTTACCAATGTACAATGACCAGGAAATTGTCATTGACGATGCTAGATCGGCGAAGCTGATGAACTATTTTACTAAGATCCTCAAGGAGCTTGTTCAGAGAGAGTCCGTCAAGCTGAGGACACGCATGAAGTCTGGTGAAAGCGTCCAAGTCTACCAAATGGATGTCGTCAAAGAGTAAGCGCCTCGGTTGATGTCATTCTATGAAGAGAAAAAAAAGAGCTGATAAAAAACTTTGCAGATTTGCAATTCCGTTTATTACCAGATACATTGCAGACTTTCTAGGCTTCAGTCACCTCCTCAAACGCCCAGGATACCTGTGGGGGGCTTACAGCGAGAACGAGATTTACCAGCACATTACGAACTGCCAGGCGTACTTCTCGTACAACACCGACGAGACAAAGTTCCCGAAGCGTCGGGAGGCGTTTAGAAAGTCAATCAACTTCTTGTATCTCTTGGCCTTGGGAGGCAACATGCGGCATGCAAGGAAGTGGAGGCTTAGACGAGCAGCAGAGTACGGAGTCAGTTCTATCTTCTCTCTCCTTTTAGGAGCGGAGGGGAATCCAATGGAGGCCCTCGGCATCGAGACTGCCGACGCTGTTCTGAGGCGTGAAGGAAACTACTGCAAAGCCTCGGCCATTCTTATGTTCATCGCCTTGGACAATGCTAACAATGCTTTGCTCACTGTAAGTATATCCTACAAACCGCCACTTCCGTGTCTGAGCTCGATTCTGACCGCAATTCGCAGTTCACCTCCGTATTGGAACACTTCCTCCAGGAGCTTTATGACTTCGCAGATACTGGGAATAAGTTCGGTACCCAAAAGGCTGGTCCTCAGAAGCAATGCAAATGGATCCAACTTCAGGAGCTCGCCTTGAAAGACAAAGATGCGGAAATTCAGGAAATGATTCTGAAGGCCCAACGAAGGCACGTCAAGTTGCCCTTCATTCGAAAGGCCAACAAGACACGCGTCTACCACTGGACCAACCCCAACCCGCAAGGTAATGAAGAAGCTGAAGGTGACCTGGTGATTGAAAGGGATACGGTAGTGATTTGTGACATTGTAAGTTTCATTCTATGTTGACTATTCGGGTCTTGCTAACCATGATTAAAGCATGCTGCTGCCAAGAATGATCAAGAGCGAAGAAAGAAGAATCCCAAGGCGAAATACGATGAGGTCAACGAGGACTTGGCACTTTGCTCAGGTTTCACCCGAAAGTTTGGTCGCTTCCAAACCGAGAAGGTAGACGCCCTCAGCCTGACAGCCATGTTCAAGGTGCTCTTGCAGATGGAGGACTTGCGCCGGGGTCAAAATGCGCAGGGTCAATCCAAGAAGGTTCGCATCAACACTCAGTACGAGACTTATGCCAACTACATGGCGCCCATGAGAATGCTTGAAATACAGCTCCGCTCTGACAAGCCAGAAGGTGGGATGGAAGGTAGCGAAGGTGTCAAGGGTGTGGGAGAACTGGAGAAGAAGGCGAGCAAAAACGAGGCTACAAAGGTCAAGAAAAACAAGCAAAAGCTTGTGGAGGTCAATTGCGACCCAGGGAACTATTCCAGGAAAGTTATGAGACCATACACTGAGACCTACCTCACACCTGAGTGGGATGAGATGGTTCCTTTCCCAACCAGTAAGTTGGAGCCCAGCCGCGACTCCTGGATCTTTTCTAACCCCTTTTATAGCTTGGAAGCTGCTGTTTGACGGCTACGGGGCGTCGACTTACGGCGGTATCGGACTGACCGACTTGGTGGTACCGCCAGAAGTTGACGACATGACGCCGTACACAAACAAGCCAAAGGACTCCACGTCCAAAGATGGCGGCGCAGCGAGCGGCGACAATGGCCCGAAAGAGCCGATGGCCAAGGCAGCCACATACCCAATTCCAGCCAAGTAGAAATACAGAAGCAAAAATGCCAACCGACAAGCCGACAGTAACCATGGCGGCAAAGGGGACCAAAAACGGCGGACAGCACCGATGTGGGTGCTTGGGATAGTGTTTGGATAGTCTCAGCCCTGCTCGTGGGCTTGAGACTTCCCCACGAGTCAGCGCGATTGCAACGTTCATCACGAGATCCCAGCCTATATATAAAAAAAGAATGCATTTCAATTGTTGTTACCAGGCTTGCATGGCCCCTCCCCGGGAGATAACTAAACGGCTGACGTGAGAATGTGCCGTCCAATGTGACTGTGTTGTTGTCCCTTGCTTCATTCCCACCGCTCTGCCACTGTCACTATCCGAAGATTTCGATCTTCGATTGCTGTTCTGGTTGGACATGTCACCAGCAAACATGAGGCAATAAAAGAATGGACTCGAAAGGCCAATTCAAGGTATTCTTACAGAGCGATTTCGCTCAGCATCTCCAGGTTTCCGATCATCGGAGACATCGGACCAAGTCCAAAACTGGCTGCTTCACGTGCAAGGCAAAAAAAAGTCAAGGCCAGTGATTTCCGAGGGTCGCACATAAAGTACCTACATATCATTTAAAATAAAAAAAAGGAAGGCGAGAACTGACACGGCATATAAAAGTGCGACGAAGTAAAGCCAGTGTGCGAAAGATGCAGAAGAAACCGTAGGCCTTGCTCCTACACCCAGTTGCCTCTGCCTCACCAGCTGGAGCTCTCCATCTTGAATTCACACGATCTTGTCCCGTTTTCCATTCCGAGAAAGGAGAATGGCACGCCTGGCACGCATCTGATAAAGCACCTGCATTATCATTGGGGAGAGATATTGCAAGCGCCTCAGAGTCCGGAAATCATATGGCTGTTCCGGTCGAGCCCCTTGGTCCGCGGTAGCATCCTCGCCATGTCGGCAAGCCATCTCCGCCACGTCTCTCCGCATGTCTTGGATCACCAAATCGCAGAGTACTTCCAGAAGTCCCTTGCTCTACACGACTACCAACGCATCCTTGAGGACCACCCAAACGAGCTCCGCCAGCCAGACATTGAACAGTTCCTCCTCAGCGCTGTGCTCCTAAACATCCTGGCGCTCGTTCCTCCAGGCGTCGAGAACTGCGAACCTGGCAACTCTTGGGTCTTCAGCTCCCGCCCGGACAGGCTGGGCTGGCTCGCGCTGCAAGGAGGACTCAGGCCCCTGACCATATCATTGGTGGGCCAAGACGAAGGTCTGGCCAAGGCACTGGGTTTCCTGAGCAGAATATTGCTCGGCCCTGGAAGAGATATATGGACATCGGTAGGGCGTGTTCACAACCTGGAAATGGTGCCGAAGAGCTGGATCCGGCTGTTCGAGCTGGACAGCGCGCTGGCGCGCAAGGCCACGAATGAATACGTGTTTTGGAATCCCGTCTTGGTTATTGCGCGCTTTCGAACATTGGAGCCGGGCAACTCGAATGTGATGAAAATGTGGGCTTTTCTTTCAAAAATCAAGGCAGGATTTCGAGACCTGCTGTACAACAGAGACGAGAGGGCCATGTGGGTGTTTGGGTATTGGCTAGGCCTGATGCGGCGATTCAAGGGACTGTGGTGGTGCGAAAAGCGCATAAAGATGGATTATCTTGCTGTTCGATCATGGCTGGGAGAGCGGCGCCTGGTTGATCGACCCGGGATAGAAGGGGAGTTGTGGAGAAGTGTGGTGATGGATCTAGAACAAGCGCCGGCGGTTGGTTAAACAGCTTGCCAAGATATTTTTGACAAAACTGATACTTCCAAGTATAGGCCGTTGTATTCGACTCGACTTTATACCTTCCAAGGGCCTAAAATTTGATAAAAGTATGTTTAATTCTATTCTTATCCTGTACTTCTTTTCGTCGACTTTAAATTAAGCTGTAATCCATCTTGGCAGTGGTCATATTCGAGACGGTGAATAATCGCGTGCTGCTCCCCATAAGACAATGCACTGCAACATTGATACATGGATAAGCTGAAAAGCAACCCAAGTTTGAGATATACTATGTACAAATAACCCACGAATAAGCTACCGTGCCTCTGCTTTCCCTCCACAATCATGCTTGGTGTTGACATGCTCCATCGCTCCGACAGGCGCCACCTCAACCTCAGCCTGTTTTCCCAGGCCGGCGAATCGATCCAAATCAGCCCCTCGCTGGGGTTGTACAAGTGAGACATGGTTTTGTCAGCGTGCATATGAGGCGTCACGCAATAAACAAAACTGATTGATCGGAAGCCCGACAGCCCATTTCATTTTCCTTCTTTACACAAGCACTTCCTTCCCCTCTTTTCATTCAGCCTGAGAGATTTTTTTTCTTTCTTTCTCTTCCTCCCCTTTGTTGAACCAAATCAAAAGCGATGAGCTTCGAAAGCTTGCCCCCAGAGCTGCTCTTGCAGACTCTGAAACATGCCGAGTCGCCAAAGCAGCTGCACAATCTCATCTCCGCATCCCCGGCTTGCTTCCAAGTGTTTTCCAAGTCGTCGAGCAGCATCTTTGCCAGCTTCATCAAGAAGACCTTGCATCCCGCTGCTCTTGCCGAAATCAAGGCGATTGCAAATGCTCCCGAATACAACCAAGACTTTCCGGACACGTTCCGAGAAAAGCTTCCAGCCTTCTTTCGCAACTACTTTACTCCCGGGACTTTCGACCTCCCTGTCGATAGAGGGCAGTTGATGCGTATGTATCGCACCACTTGGCGTGTTAATCTACTCGTAAACAACTTCTTCAAGCATGCCATGTATCAGATCTGCAACACTGATCTCAACGAGCCTGCAGCCCCATCTTCAAATGGAGGTGGCAGCGACGCAAACTCCCAGTCGCACAGTGTATCGCACTCTCCCTCTGATTACGAAGTGGCCCGGTTACAGCGGGCCTTTTTGAGATTCGAGCTTTATTGCCGAGTTTTTCCAGTCAGCAAGTCAGGCCATTGCCTTTCAATTACATCGGCCCGTGGCCAATTCAGATTGTTTTTGTCTCGCCTGTCCCCGTGGGAGGCCGAGGAGATGACTTGCGTCCACCAGTACCTCGTGAGGCTGTTGGGAGATTCCTTCGATAGCCTCGAAGACCAGTTCGTTGATGCGGTTCTGGCCGCTCAGTCGTTTGATAGTAGGGATGAGAGACGAGAAGCCAAGTCACGCAGAAACGCGGCAGGTAGCTCCAGTCACTTCACTACCCCGTTTTTCAGCGGCCATTCGATATTTACACTGGTCCAAAGGACTGACACATACGTCTATCTGGGCTACATCGCTTCTCTAGGGATCGACTTTGTTCACGCAGTCACCCATGCCAACGGCAATAGACTGAGGAAGCTGATTCGAGAGAATTACCCGGGGACTCGGGATTTCCTCCCAGAGGCGCTGATGCATGCGCCGCCCAGCACCGAGCTAACGGTTCAGCCTGACACCTTTGATGACAGTGACCTGGCGCAGGGAAAATTTGGCTACTACATGTTCAAGAGCGTAAACACGAACGCCTACCTCACCATCATGCACGCGGGCATGGTGAACCTGTCCCTGAGAGACCTGGGCTACGTCTTCTGGGACTCGGAGCGGTTCCAGGATTTTGGCGTATACCGCCTGTTCACGCGAGCAAAGACTCCTCACAGGCAGGGCATATTCATGCGATTCATGAGGCGAAACCGCACCACCATCGAGGAGAGGCTGCAGGGCGTTAGGCTTCCCGCCGGCGAAATGGAAAAGATCGAAACACGGTATGGGCCTCTGAGGACCCCAGCCATTCATGCCTTGAACGAGAATGGCGATGAAAGTGATTAATAAACGAAAGGGGGAGATGTCACATGAATATATATTTTCTTCCAATATTAGTTAACAAACTGATGGAGTTTATCCGCCGACAAAGTATCTTTTTGCATACGGCAATCGTTATGGTAGTCTCTTAAGCCACCATCAGAACTGTGCAGAACACGCATTGCGGAGGCTAAGTCTTGAGCACACAGCCTGGTGTCGGATGACTGATGTTTTCTTTAGTAAAAGTTCCCCATGAGCAATCGCAGTTGAAAAAAAAGATCCCAACTGCCATATCAACCTAAATTCCCACGCCGTTCATCACGTGCGCGAATTAATTCATGAATCCAGCGGCCCTTATCTTCCTTTTTCGCTTCTGCATACTCAATCTTTGGTCTCACTTCTAGTACACGGCGACAACCACCGCGAACTTTTTTTCTTTTTTTAAACTTTTAATATATATAAACTACAGCATTGGCATGGCCAGGTTGACCAATATTGACCTGGTAAACCAGGTTGACTCGTGAGTTTCAACTTGGCAACAAGCTTAGTTTCGAAGCTGACTGTCCATCAGCTTCCCATATCAAGATGCAGATGACTGGGGAACCCAGAGCCGCACCTTGGACATCTACATGCTGGTGTCAAAGGATGCTGAGGGCACAATTCCTCAAGGCTACATGCTGTCCTCGGTTGTCAAGACTCTGATGGAGGTCCCAGTTGACATCCGCGGCGAGGTAGCCGTTGACGAAGACGGCCGCACAGTCCTGGCATTCACAGACGGCTCCGAGCGGGAGCGCTCGGCTCGCATTGAAAGAACCTTCCGCCACATCAGGGACCGGAAAATCTTTCCCTGCCTAAACTCCTGGAAAGGCGAAGTGTCGCCGGTCTACGACCGCGACAACTCCACCGTCCTGTACAGCGTCGACCGAGCCGTCACCGAGCTCCTGGGAGTCATGAGGTGGGGGGTGCACATGACGGCCTACGTCGTCGACCGCACCGCCCCCCACGGCCTGAGGATCTGGGTGCCTAAGCGAGCTGCGAATAAGTCGTACCCCGGCATGCTGGACAACACGGCGGCGGGGGGCCTGAAAACGGGCGAGGACCCGCTGGATGGCATCGTGCGCGAGGCCATGGAGGAGGCTAGCCTGCCAGAGCCGCTCGCGAGAGAGCGCACGCGGCTGGCTGGCTCCGTCACATATATGCATGTCAGCGAAGCAGCCGATGGGGCAGCCGTTGGTATGATCCACCCCGAGTGCCATCGAATCTTTGACATTGAGGTTCCTAACGATTTTACGCCCACTCCGCGAGAGGGCGAGGTTGCCGAGTATCGTCTTTGCACGGTCCCTGAAGTCCAGGAAGACCTTGCCATGGGAAGATTCAAACCAAATTGCGCACTCATCATGCTCGAGTTTTTTATCCGGCACCGAGTATGCACTGAAGAGAACGAGCCTCGCTTTGTGGAGATAAACAATCGATTACATAGAAAACTGCCACTTGCTGGGCCACATTTGTTGTGAGTGCGCTTCCGCACAAGACAAGCTATTTAAAACAGCCAAACCATGCTATGCTCCTCCTGCTTGAAAACAAAAAAAAGTTACTTAGAAGACGTGATTTGTAAATACAAGACTTTTACTCTGCTTGCGCTGCTCGTTCATTTCACATCTGCAGTCGTGTTGCAGCGAATGCGGTCAGCGTCAGAGTATCCAAAATTCAAAATATACCCATGTTGTATCAACTTCCCCAGTGCATTTTCAAGGTTCCTACTGGAGTTTTCCGTTGACCCTTTTCATATGCTGGTATCCATTCATCTGGCGACGGCCGTCTTGCTTGGTACGGTGAAACAGTCTCTCGAAAAACTGTACCACAAATACTTGGATGATCAAAATAATAAGGCGGATGAAGTAATCGTTCAAGCCGAGGCGGGGCTTCCTGCCTCTACTGTATGTTGAATCCGTGAAATTGAATGGCAGCTTTGCCCCAAGGTGATCCTGTGCTACTTGTAATCCGCTGCTGAAGCCGTCTTCATGGAAGCCATACTTGGTCCATGCCCCTGCATAACTTATACCACGAGTGTTCTGAATATAAGGAAGTAGCTTCTGCGCGCGAACGACGGAGGGGGTGTAGACAGGTTGGGAATAATAATATTTCCCTTGAATTGTCTCTGGTCGAGGCTTAAAGATGGGGTTGAGTGTAACAAAAACGTCCCCGAATGTGTCTCGAGGTATATGTTGCAGGATATTCATGTTGTAAGTCATCGAAACCTTGCCAGTCTGGGCTGTTCGCATTACCGGTGAAGACAAAGTGAGGTAGTTCCAACTCGCCCATGCCTTTCGTCGGACAGGCATCAGTGCGCGGTCCGAGTGCAGCACGGCTTCATTTTGTGACGTTTCAAAGCAAGATAAAATAGATCGCTCCTCTGGGCTAGCTGAGCCTCGAATAATATCAAGAGCTTCATCACCGTGAGTCGCCAGAATGACATGATCAAAAACTTGAGATGAACCATTTTCGAGGTGTACCCTGACCCTGCCATCTTCTTCACTAGATACTCGTCGCACAGGCGTCTTCATAAATATGTGGTTGGGCGGGAATCCTCTAAAAACAGCGTCAATGTATGCCTTGGCGCCGTCTTTAATGGTGAGCCACTGGGGGCGAGCTGCAAAAATCGACAGACAGTGGTGGTTCCAGCTGATTAGGCGGTCAGTGTTAGTCGCCCGCACTAGTCGGGGGGTCCCGGCTGACTTACAGGAAGCGAACCAGCGTGTTAACCGGAAATTCCATGACGCATTTGTCGGCGCCCGTACCCCAGGCGGCAGCAGTCATGGGGATGAGATAATCGTCGCGGAAGGCATCTGAGTATCCTTCGCGGCTCAAGTATTGGCCTATTGTCTCTTCCTTGACAACATGGTTCATAATGGCATTTCCGACATGAACATGCTGCGTCTCCTCGGGCTCGTTGACCAGCAAGTCAAGGGCGAACTGGTTGAAGCGAATGATGTCAAAAACCATCCTCCACATTCGCGGCGACAGGATATTTCTTCTCTGGCAGAAAAAAGAGAATAAGCTCGACCCAGACCACTCAAAAGCGCCGCGATCTCTGGATACGCTAAATGACATGTCTGTGGGTTCAGTCTCGACGCCAATCTTGTCGAGAAACTGCAGGAAATTTGCTGTCCAAGCCATGATTAGCACACGCGAGATTCGGCGTGTCTCTATGCGACTCACGATATGTCGCTGTGTTGAAGGCCACAAAGCCAGTATCGACAGCTGTGTTATACTTGCCCTTCCTGAACTGGACGGTATTGGTGTGACCGCCTAGCCGGTCGGCGGCCTCGAAGATGTAGACATCATGATATGTCTTGTTTAATGCCCAAAGAGCTGCGATGCCAGCGCTCCCGCTGCCCACAATGGCAACCTTCTTCCTGACAAAAAAATCAGTTGGGCCGTTCATCTGGCAGTTCTGTCTCAAGGAAACGGAGTGAGTAGGTGCACGGGCAAGGATGGCTGGCGGATTTGTTGGGTTCAAGTTTGGGCAGAGAAGAAACGATGACGAAATGATGCTAAATATCAATAGCGAGGGATGGGCATCGTAAACACATGTGATAGAGGATCCGAGTGTCTCGGATGTGACGAAATATGATTGGCGCCGCGTCGAGCCGCCGAAGGTGTCGGCTCTTGATTTGACGATGATGCACTCAGTGAGTGGGACGGAGAAGCGACGTACATATGATGTGGCTCTGGCATTGTGGAGTTCTCGGCGGTCGCCGGAAATAGAAAGACGTATGTGATTGAGGCACAGGTTCAGCTGCGGCTTGTTCCTGAGGTGTCTCACAATGGGAATGGTTAACGAATATGGAATGGAGAAAGTCAACCAGGACCTCCGGAAGTGTCGAGATGCCAAATGACATCCATAGCTTGGCCATTGCTTCTCAACGATTGGGCTCGACCCACTTCGCTTTCCCAGTAGTTCTTGCGCCACAGTGGCTCAAGGCAGCAAGTGGCTGGCTGAGTAGAGGTCCGGGGGGAAAAAACGGCAATCCGTCGATCAGGGACGCCTTCATTCCTTCAGGATCTGCGATGCAACGCAACATTCACCTCGTGAAGGCATTCATCTGGGCCAAACACGCACAGGAGATTTGGCGGGGGCAGCCTTCATCCGGCAAGCCACTGTCACAGTTTTGCTACAAGTCCTATGGCCATGGCATAGGAATGTCGAACACTCAACGGGATCGGTTAACGTGAGATCGAGTCACCAATTCTTAAAAGCGCCGAGCAGGAGACCTGCTTTTATCTACCCAGAATGTTTCAACTCGACGCCATAGATCGTTTAAAACGAGTCACGACGCGGAGCCGTTATTCTTCGCAGTCTGGGGGCATTCAACTTTCTATGAAGAGAAAAGAGAAAAAAAGTAAAATTCGCAACTGGCCTTGGAAGGTAATATCCTGTCGGTCTGTGTGCACGGACCATGTTGGGTCACGTGAATATGTATGTGGCTGGGGTCGGACTCCATTGGTTGGTCATGCATGACATACGCAGGCATCCTCCATACTCTGGCAAGACCATCCTAGTTGACGGCGACGACGACGAATAACAGGCAGACACCAGTAGTCCCATCTTAATACCGGCATCACTCCTCTCTTGCGCATCAACTTTTCATCTGTGAAAGACTGCAATATCTCTCTTTAGGCGATTATCAACGTCGTCGCCTCCCGTTGAGTTCAGCCCAGCTCGTACACTCCCTGACCTGACTCGACCCAACCTCCTCGACCATGGCGAACCCCCTCGATACAGATGCCGGCTCCGAGCTGTTCAGCTCTTATGAAGCCGAATTCAAACTCGTTCAGGCCGATCTGACACAAAAGCTGGACCAAATCCCTGAGCTTAGCGGAGAGCCCCGGAAGGCGGCCATCAGCCAGGCGGAGCGCGCGCTGGAAGAGACCGACGAGTTGGTATGACGGCCGTTCATGAAGCCTGCTATGGTTCTTTTTCAGCATATGTGCACATTACTAACAAGTAGCTGCAATGTAGCTTGCCTCCATGCGCCTCGAGAAACAAAACATTCCCACCAGCGCTCGCACCAAGGTCAATCAACGATTCCGCAACTATGAGTCCGATACAGATGCCGCCCGACGCAAGCTCACATCGCTTTCTTCCGACCGGTCTGCCTTGTTCGGCTCGCGCTATACCGATGATCCCGCCGGCGCCTCGGACGCCCACATGGAACAACGACAGCAACTGCTATCTGGCACGGATCGGCTGGACCGAAGCACCCAGCGTCTGATGGCTTCTCAGGCTCTTGCAAACGAGACCGAAGACATTGGTGCGCAGACCTTGGCCGACTTGAGCAGACAGCGCGAGGTGATTGAGCACACACACGGCACTCTTCTGCAGAGTGAGGGTTATGTGGACAAGAGCGTCAAGACACTGAGAGGGATGGCGCGTAGGTAAAGTGCAGTACTGAATTACCCCCTCGCACACTATACTGACCTTGATGAACAGGATGGCTACAAATCGGATAATTACAATTGCGATCATTACAGTGTTGGTTCTTCTTATTATCGCAGTCATTTTCAGCAAGTTCCGATAAACTATCTTTGGGCATTGGAGTTCCGGCTGTTATGATCAATTTTAACCTGTATCGGGGTTTCACATCATTGGAGGTCTGCTGTGCGCTCGTTCAGTGAAGGAGGAGGAAGGGGCCGATTCATATCATTCTAGAAGTAGACCAGGGTTTTGTTCGCGTTGTTTGAAGGTAAATACTTGCGCAATGTTTCAGTCTAGTTCTTGCTTTGCTGTGTCATTTTACCAAATGCTATAAAGAATTTTCTCAAATTGAAAGAGAAAAAAACTAAATCAACGTCCAGTGAATGTTAGATGACAACAATTCCACCAAGCGTGCGCGTTGCCGAGCAAAGTTACTACGAATGTGTCTCAGCTGTAGAATGGCCAGGAACGAATGCGGGGAACTCACTTGACCTCCAGCTTGTTTGGGTACACAGCAGCAACTTTAACTCACTGCCAATACAACGTGATTATTCATGAGAAAATAACGATATATAGCAAAAGCAATGAATGAAACTATTTGCATCCATCTATTGACACAATCTCATAATCACTCGGTCATGATTAGAAAAAACTTTCATGCCCAGGTACCTCTATGAGGCTGAGATTAGAGTCCGGAATTCAACCGAGATTCACCCAGTTCGCCCATGCAAGGGCTACTACTGGACTTCCAGCCTCTCTCTTTTGTCCCTCTTGCAAAACCTTTCCTCCCACACAAAACAGCTCCCACCTCATTCTCCTCTCACATCCTTCTCTTCTTCCCTCCCTCCCTCTCCAACACGCGCTCCTCTTGCGTTGCATTTTATCATCTGCACGCGCGGTGCTTCTCTCTGGCTGCTTTTTTACTTTTCGAAGCGTCTTCTTTAAAGCTTGCCGCGTGCTCAACGTGGCATCTTGCGCTCTGCTATGTCTGAATTTCTCGGGTAGGGTGGACGTGGTCGTCGGCACCTGTCTACGCCCGCTTACGCAGCTACAGGTCTCGTATCTCGCTCATCTCGAAGAGCGATATTCGGTTCGTCGTCTCCCCCGCATCTCGTGCGATCGGCCAATGCTGACATTCGCACCAGCTATGTCGGCACCCTCCACGAAATCAACTCCGATGAGTCGACAGTGTCTCTCGAGAATGTGAGGTCGTTCGGAACCGAGGGCCGAAAGGGCCGGGCCGAAGAAGAAATTTCACCATCCGACCAGGTCTACGAATTCATCGTCTTCCGTGGCAGCGATGTGAAGGATCTACGGATCGAGGAGCACCCAAGCATCAAAGAAAACCAGCCTCCTCCAGCTGTTCCCGATGACCCAGCAATCGTTGGTGTAAGTTTATCCCGCGCTCTGCCTCACTCCTCCCATATGATGAATTATCTCGGATGTAAAACATGTCACATCGGAAAAGCGCAAAAAATAATGTCGAGATTTCCGTTGCCTTCCTTCTGATCTTGGGAACATCAAAAAAAATTTCACTCAGTTTATGCTTTGAGACCGCTTGCTAACAGGAATAAAGTCTCGCAGCCGTCCTGCCGCTCAGGCACCCAACCAAAATGCTCCCCCGGGAGCTCCTGGTTTCCCTCAAAACCCTTACCCTCCAAACAATTTCTATGGGGGACCTCCTCCTGGAAACTGGGGTCGAGGAGGTGCTCCTGGGCCTGGGCCTGGGCCTGGACCAAACTTTGGCAATATGCCCTATCCTCCACCTCCCGGCTGGTTCCCCCCAGGTCAGGGTTTCCCGCCTGGCGGTCCCAATGGTCCCGGTGGCCCAGGACACTGGGGCAACTACCCATTCCCTCCTGGAGCCCCAGGTGCTCCCCGCGGTCCTGGTGGCCCAGAAGCTACTCAGAATCAACGGGCTACACCTGCGTCTGCACCGCCCCAAGATGCTAAGCCTGCTCCAATCGGACCGGGCGCTGACCGGGGCAAGACCGCTACTCCAAGCGGACAACCCGCACCCCCTACTGAACCCAAGTCTTTGGCCCAGGGCCCTCGTCAGCCTGTGAACGCACCTACCCCTCCCGTAGAGTCGAAGCCTTCTGTTGAGGAAGTAAAGCAGGCCGCTGCCAGCTTGAACCCCAACGGCCTAGCTGCTGACGCCAGTAAGCCCGCTCCTACCGGTCCCAAGAATCACCGTGTCACTCCCGTGATACCCCTGACAGGATCTGCTGCCAAGCCTTTCCACTTGCCTGGTGCCGCAGATCCCGCTGCTAAGCCCGCCGTAACCACCACACCCGGCAATGTACAGGATGCTACGAATGCTGCCCGGGCAGCTGTTGCAGTTGCTATGGCACAGCTTGGCAACAGCGGCGGAAATGCCATGGACAATCTCACCAAGAAGGTTAATGAGATGAGAGTCAATGCTGTCAGGGGCGGCCCCACTAGCCGTGGCCGTGGCCGTGGTGGGCGACCCGCTGGCTCCAAGGTGGAGGTCCCAGACTCTGATTTCGATTTCGCGCAGGCCAATGCCAAGTTCAACAAGGAAGACGTAGTCAAGGAGGCCACTGCTGGTTCTCCTTTGACCGAGGTCCCTGACGGAAACGCGGAGGAGGTCCCAGAGGCAGCTCCTTCAAGCGATGCCCCACCCGCCTACAACAAATCAAGGTCCTTCTTTGACAATATCTCGAGCGAATCCAAGGAGCGGGCCGAGAATGGTGGCCAGAAACCTGGAGGTCGTGAGTGGCGCGGTGAGGAGCAGCGGAAGAATATGGAGACCTTCGGCCAGGGCAGCGTAGACGGTGGTTATCGCAACTACCGTGGGCGAGGCCGCGGTCGGGGCCGTGGAGGTCGAGGATACAGTCGCGGAGGTCGCGGCGGTAACCGACCCCAATATCAGTCAGCACCCGCTGCTCAATAAACTACGCATGCGGACTCGAGAAGGTGGGCAATAATATTACAGCCCAATGAACCAACAACAAGCCATGGAAGGACTTGACGTCAAAACGTGACGCGGTGTGGAAAAGACTCGCCCCGAGTCCACTCGGAACAAACCACTGGACACAGGCACTGGTTTCTGGCGGGTTTCTATTCCCCTTGTATGATGTATCACAACTCTCTGACTTTTTTTCGATCACGCTTCTTCTACTTCGGAAAAGTAGAAGATGATTTTCCAATGTCCCATGAACAATGGCCTCGATGGAGATGACAAATTAGGATTTGGACCGTCACAGGAACGGGGTCAGCGCGGCTCGGAGTTAGGATTGTATTGAACAAAGTTGGGGTCACGGCCGAGGGGTACGGGGTGGTTTGCTTTTTCAGCCTTTTGAATCGACACGGGACGGACGGCCTGGCGTGGCCTGGTGCATACAAGAGATGATCAACCAGTTGACGAGAGGAATGAACACAAAAGATGAAACAATGGGAAATGAGACTTGATGCCAAATAGCGTGATGAAGGCGAACACCTAGAATAGAGCTGTTTGGACAAATTCTACCTTGATCAAGCTCATTTAGTTGCTCCGTGCGTACTGTGACTGTAATATCAGGAATGCTCTAGGCGCACATTGGCAATATTGAATCAAGTGGAGCTTCTATCCCAGGACGCTGGTTAACCGTGATTTTGGGTGGCATGGCTGGCTGTTGGTGGTCAATTGTTGGTGCTTGCCCCGCTGAGCGTCATCAATCAGCAAGCGGCGTGACACATCGGTCAACCAAACTCCATTCATATAAGCAACTACTGACCATATATATACGGGGGTTGGCGGCTCATTACCATCCACAGAATCCGTCAGGCGACATTTACTGTGCTGTCTTGCTAATATTACAAGCCGGGCTGCCGAAACATCGCGCGCGACACAGTCCTAGGGTCTGTCAACGTAGTTGCAGCCCCTCACTTAGCCACAAAAAAAAAGGCACATCGGTAATTCGCCATGTCCAGCCGACAAATTCGCAAGCTCCAGAAGCAAAAGGAGCAAGAAATCGCGGTGCAAAACTCGGAGGAAAGCGAGGAAAATGATGAGCCCATAGTCGCCAAGCCACGAGTGAGCCTTTTTGCTGCGCTCGGCGGAGGCGATGATGAGGACGAGGATCAAGATGAGGATGAGGCTCAGCAGTCGCCCCATGCGCAAGAAGAGGTGATAGAGACGCCGAAGCCGGCGAGCAGCAAGAGCAAGAAGAAGAAGAAGAAGAAGGCCAAGGCTAAGGCTAAAGCTGCCACCGAAGCTGAAGACATTGACGTCCCGGGCGCGAACGGGGACGATGGCGAGGATGAGATAGACAAGGCCATCAAAGAACTCAAGATCAAGGACGAGTCCAAGCCTGCCAGCTCGTCGCCCGCCGCAGTCGAATCTGAATCCTCTTCCCAGCGCCTCAATGCCATACTAAAAATCAACACCTACCATCTCAAGGCCATCAACGAAATGCGCAACCTGTTTGGCCGCGAGATCATAGAGTCAGCCGAGGCCGAGGAGGAACAAGAGCGCAACCGCCGCCGCCGCGACCCGGCCCAGCAGCATGTCGACCTCGAGACATTCCTCCGAGGGCCCCCGAACCAGAAGAAGCTCTCGGACGTGTCGCTGCGCCGCAACGTCTTCATCCAGGGCCGCGAGCACTGGCCGCGGCAGACGGCTGGCGGCCTGACCATGCAGGAGGTTGCGAGATCGCCTGCTGGCGACTGGGTAGAGTACGCCTACGTCTACGACAAGACCTACGATTCCGCCCAGACGACCTTCTTTGCCTACGTCCAGATGGGAGATCCCATGAGGATGGTGCAACTTCTTGGGGGAATGCGTAAGTAGTATCTCCAAAAACCGGACGAAACAGAGCATCACTCTCCTTGATGGTCTGACCGAGATACGTCTTTGCTAACATGTCACAGCGTACCATGTCTCAACTCTGCTTCAAGTCAGCAGTGTCGCCAAGCAGGACCAAAACATGTCCCTCGCCGCCGAGCTCTGCGAGCGAGCCCTCTTCAGCTTCGGCCGCGTCACCACGTCGGCCTTCAGGCAGGACATCGAGCAAGGGCGGGCGCGCCTCGAGTTCCGCCGCCCAGAGAATCGGCAATTTTGGCTGGCGGGGTACCACTACATCAAGAGCCTCATCCGCAAGGGCACGTACCGCACGGCGCTCGAGTGGGCCAAGCTGCTCTTCTCGATGGACGTGACGGATCCCTATGGGATGCGGCACTTGATCCACCCTCTCGCAATCCGTGCCCACGAAGCTCGCTGGCTAGTGGACTTCATCGCCGAGGCAAAAGAGTCGGGCCAAGGGGAAAGCTACATCTACATTCGCCAGACCCAGATCCTGGCCAAGCTGCAGATGGGCGATGCAGAGGGTGCGCGGGCTGATCTAGAAGCAGGCATCAAGCGGCTACCTTGGTTGTATTCGGCTTTGTTTCAGGAGCTCAATCTTGATACGCCGCCATCCATCTGGAGCATAAGTGCAGATACAGACTCGCGGTTGTTCTGGGTGAGATTGTACACCACCTACACCAAGGATTTGTGGAACAACACCCAGGCCGTCGACCTGCTGCAAAGCGTGGCCAGGAGCTTGGACAAGGTGGACGCCAGTGCCCTACCATCCAGTGACCCATCAGTCGGGCTTGATTCTACGAGACTGGTATACCTCGAAGGTCACACGTCACTGCTCGAAGTTGCGCCCAGAGCATTTCTGGATAGTCAACCAAACTACGAATTCGACCCGCTGCCTCCACCAAAAGAGGAAAATATCTTCACGAGTCCATGTACACAACTGCCTTGGGGCGACGAGTTCCAGCGTGCCCAAGCACCGCAAGGGAATGTGGTAGCGTGGTTGCAGGGCATCTTCGAGCAATTTGCCGCCGGACGGGAGGAGAGGGGAGAAGAAGCTGTTCCCGTTGAAGTGGTTGGCGAGGCCATCAACGACATGCTAGGTGATCAACAGTTCTTGGAGGGGGTGCGGCAGGACGCCCCGGCGCCTGCAGATATCGGACAGACTATTATCGAGATGTTGCAGCAAAGATTTGGTCTAGGAGGGCCCGTCGCGCGGACGGAAACAGAAAATCCAGACCAGCAGGTCGAGGGGCAGGCCGAGACACAAGCTGAGAGACAGGCCGAGGAAGCACAAGGGCCTATACCAGGAGCTTGGCCCGAGGATGATTAGCAGGCATAGCACGACTGGTTCGAGGGTGGTCACCGCTGATGTTGATGAGCCGGGTCTAAATCACACCCTATCGTCAGCGGGCTTGATGCCAATCACGCTATATTACAGTAATAAAAGGGGTCGGTGGCGATGCCACGCGCTGGAGGGAAATGAACGGCATGAGTCGCTCAGACGGCTACATCCGCCAGAGCCAACGCCTTGATTATTAGCATTCGCCATGCTGTTAGCATTGTCGTGGACTACTGTGTTTCAAGCGGGGCCCCAGAGATGAGGACAAAATTCCGAGACGATGGTTGGCATTGGGTGATATTAGGCGGCATGGGATAAAACGAGACACGATGCGACTGTGACGAGACATGGAAAGCGAGACAAGCATAACGGAGTGGTGCAACCGAAGAGGTCGATTGTTGGTAAGTGTCGGGGGTTCAAGTGAGACAGCCGATAGCTTGTATCGAGTACTTTGTGCCATGCAGCAAATTCCATGCATTTGACGGTTTTTGGAGCCCGGGATGAAGTAGACGATACTCGATTTGGCAATTCCGAAATCGCACACATACAGCGTTCGAGGATCAGCGCCGCAGCAGCCATGGGCAAGTAAGCGACTGAAGCCAGGCTCCATCTGCTGGAGATGAGGGGGGTTCTAGAAAGGGCTGTGGAAGGCCAATCGAGACCTAATCCGGCCAATAACAAGAGATGGGTATGGCATGATTTAGGGCTAGTCGGTATTGAGAATAGCCAGGACGCGGCGTTGGAAACTCGCTCAGCCCTGCCCTGCTCCTGCTGCTCCACGGTTTAAAGGGAAGACAATCTGGCGTTGGCGGGATAGCGCTGATCAGCGCAACGAGTGAAATTGGGTGAGGAGAAGTATCCTGATCGGAGCCGAGGAAACCGGCGCTAATGCTAGGCGAAAGCCAAAAAGCATCTGCCATCAACCAAGATGCAACACAGCCGGACACACGGACTTGGGGACAGGACCACTACGGTAACACGAGCCAGCCATCGGCCGACAAGAGGCACCGGGGCGACGGCATAAGACGGAGAATATTCCGAAAGCCGGGTTGTTACAAATAAGATTTCTCGCAGATCAGCAGGAGAAACAGAACTTTTGCGTATACGCATACCCTAAGGTCTGTTTTTGTCGCCGAAATTTCGCGGAAGGCCGGGAAATTCGGCTGCCCACCACGGTCGCGACAGGTCTGGCCCTCCGAACTGGGATAATGTGCACGGGGAGTATGAGCCATGCGCCGCAGCAGCGACGAGGGGCAGGTGGAAGAGACAAGCATGGAGGAAACCCATCTCGTTCTTCATTTGAGGGCTTGCTCATCCAGGGCTGAAAGATGAACCTCGAGGGTAGGGGAGGGGGGCAGTGCCCCGGCCAGACTTGGTTGGTGTGAAGCCACACAGGCCAGTACTGTACGCAGAGCAAGATGTGGGGAAGGAAGCCAGGAGAAACAGTTCCGAAAGAGACTAATATGCAGTCATCTCTCACAAGGCAGTTGAAAGAAGCCGAATGATTTTCGGTACCGGAAGTCGCGTCTATCTAGTCGCAAAGCTGAACACACAAAGCCGAGCAGTTTAGGGTAAAGATAGTGGCGGAGGTACAGCAGCTAGAAGGGGGCTTTGACTGTTTGGGCGTTCTTTGCCGGCCGGGCGATTTTTTTTTCCTGTGCCCAGATTGCAGAATGTGTACGAGGGCTATTTTCTGAAGTGCAGAATGCAGCGCCATAAGCACCGGGGATTGGATGGAAATGCCTGTGCGTCTGCCGTGCGCCTCTCCATTTCTTTTGCTGTGGTTCTCGGTATTTCGGGGCTGGATGGCTTGCTGCAAACTGCGCTCGGCTCCATGTTCTGGAGCTCTCCAAGAAGTAAGGGGGGCGAGAGGGAGGGTGGGAGACCCCTGCCGCTACGACTTGCAGTAGCATACCGCGGACCGGCGGAGGGCAGGCATTGGAAGGACGGTCGGCCGAGATGGCGGCCGCCATGGCCGGTTATGGGCAGAGCGGCTGTGTAGGCAGGCTCTGTGATTCGACGGGGGAGGTGACAGCTTGTTTGTAAATGAAATGCTCTCGGTTCGCGCTTTTGATTGTCTGAGATGGATGGGGATTGGCATCAGCACGTGCCATTAAGTGATCACCGCGAGAGAAGGATGGATGGACGAGGCCACAGGAAAGGGCGGTTGGAATTTGCGTTTTTGAGACCATGTCGAAGTCATCCCGAGCCCAAGGCAGGCATTGTTGTTTCTGTTTCTATTTCGAGCGCTCTTTGTTTCCTCCTAGGGAGCCAAGGAGGGATTACGCCTTACGAAAAGAAAAGAAAAACCAGGGAGAACCCGACAACAGTGCAAATGAGGTCCGTAAAATTAGCCACGACAATGCCAAGCAGGAAAAGGCTGCCAAGGCATTCGACTTGGGAAAGAAAAGGATTATACAAAAGGCCATGGCATTGCGGCACCAAATAGCGTCCATATGCAGACTGTACGTAAAATCAACAGGGACACTCCAGATCATCGGGAACATCACGTGCGCTACCCAACCGACACACCCAGTTGGGAAATGCCAGGCAGGGCCGAGACCCTGGGTCGGTCTAGACCCATCTGAGGACCCGGCTCCGACGGCGGCCGGTGGTCGAAAATGCATTGCATCGACCGTCCGGAACGACGAAATAGGATGGGATGGGCATGAGCATTAGCATGGGCATGGGGTACGTACTCTTTTTTTTCTTTCTTTTTTTCTTTTTTTTGCGTCTAGGCCTGAGATGAGACTAAGTAATGCGGAGGCACATTTTGGGTAAGGTATGACAGCAGCCTGCCTCGTCCCGTATTCGACAGGCTGCACGTAGCAGCAGCCAACCTGCTCACAGATGCCGTCGCAGCAGTAGTGGGTGTGGTCCAGACCGGGCCTGGCCAGATAGAGGTCTGTGACCAATTGGGACATTATAATAATTAAAAAAACCCAACATGAAAATTTCGAACAACAGCAAGAGCATGCAGAATGCGACGGGTAATAAATGTGAGAACATGGACGGTATCCTCCACCCCGGGTCCCGGGACTGGCACCACTGACAGGCCCTTCCCTGCCAGTTTCCCTGCCACCTGCAGTGCTAGTCTAGGCCGCTGGACGTCTGTAGCTTGCTCTCAACGGCAGAGGCATAAGCAACTGAGGACAATTGCCATGTTGGGCAGACACACTCGGAGCGTCAGCAATTAACCAGTGGCAGCCGCGGCAGTGGCCTTCATCTCACATCAACCACACGCATCGCGCCTCTCTCACCTCACCTCACTGCCCTCGCCGCTCGCGTGTACTTGCTGTTGTTTTCCCGCCTTGACCTCGCCGCATCCTATCAATTACTCATTTCTCAGCCCGGGACTTGTGCCGCACCGCAAGAGTGGAACCTACATTACCTCGCCCATTCCCTTGGTTCTTGCTCCATTCCCTGCTTCCCTGTCCAGCATCCAGCGCATCCAGCGCATCCAGCGCTTTCCCCATACTCGTCTGCGTCCTAGACCCGCGCTGTAATTGCGCAAATCCCAGGCGACACGCGCCGTAACTGCAGGTATGGACATGGCCTGCTGCTGCCCAGGCACAACCACCACACCGGTATGGGGATGTTGCTCTGTGGCCCGATCGATCCCTTCTCCCCCACCACCTACACACACCAGCATCAAGCTGCGCGAAACACACAGACATGGGCACACTGACCAAGCACTTGTGCACAATGTAGGACCATAGCCGTCTCCCCGAGTCGCTCGATCGATCCCTCCACCTTCGCCCTCGCTCTCCACACGGCTTGTGGAAATAATCGCCGCCCTCCCCCCCAAGCCCATCCAGCCGCCGAGGCACGTAGTCTGCGGGCCAACCGTCGCCGAATTGCCTCGTCTCTCTTCTCGCTGTGGCGGCTGAATCACAAACCAAGGGGGGAAACAGCTACGCCTGGTTAGCTTCCACGGGCCACTGCGGCGTCCAGGTCGTCCGTCAACCGCCCACTTTGAACGACCTACACCCACCTACACCCGACTACAGTGGGAGGCTTGGACCCTTGGGGCACCTAGTCCCTAGCACGCTCCAGTACGTACCAATACCAACCAGACGATACTACCCAAAACCCACTCCATCTCCAGGAAAGCCCACTCCAGAGCAGAAGCAACCCAATCCCACCGGTCGGCTCAAGCCTCCGGACAGCGTGCTAGCACTCGGCCTTGGCTTAGCACATGGCATCTAGCTCCTAGTCCTCCCCTAGGTATCTTAGGGATCTGCTAAGGCATTGGCAGGCGCTCCCTGCACGCCTGCTGCACTGCACTGCACTGCACTCTGCAGGGCCCTCGAGGGTCCTAGTTCTCCATCCCCCGTCCCACCTCCCACGACCCCGTTGACCGTGGACCCGTCAAGAGTCCACGTCTGGCTTGTCAACTTTCTCCATGTCATTCTGACTGTCTTCAGCTTCTCTTTTCCCTTCCTTCACCATTTGCGACTGGTCAGGGCTCCCATCTCTCTCGTGTAGTCGTTCGTCATGTCCCCCGCGACATCGGCGCGCCTGCGACTCGATACTGCCTGCGTCTGTCACCAGCCAGCCTCGAAATCGTGAGCTACTCGCCAATCCCGCTCCCAACTCCAATCCCGTCGAGGCTCTCAGGCCCGTTCCGAAGCCCTTGCTCCCCGCCGCTACCATTCGCTACTTGTCGCCTCACCTTTCCGGGGCCCCTCCAATTCTAGATCGACTGGCCGGCTGCTCGACAACTCAGCTGTTCGCTCGTCTTCATCTATAGCACTGCACGCTCTCTCCTCGCATCGCCGACCCGCGCCTCTCGAGCATGGCCGCCGTCCACTCCTCCACCCATGATGTGGGCGTTCCCACATCCGGACCTCCGTCCGGGACTCTAAACTCTGGTCCCTACGACTCGGCCCTCCAACAACCGCAACAGACTCCACCCCATCACCATCTTCATCAACAGACGCCTCCGCAGACTCACTTGCCGACACATCCTCCTCAGCCGCAGTCTCAATCCCAACAACCTCAGCAACAGCGCAGCGTAAAAAGACCCCGACCAGTCAAGTCTTGCACCGAATGCCGCAAACGAAAGCTGCGATGCGACCGCCTCTGCCCTTGTTCGCAATGCCAAAAATCGAGTCGCAATTGCAGATACGCCGTCGATCATGATTCAGCCAACCTATCTGAGGGTTCCGACAACGAGACGGCCGAGTCATCCCGCCCAGCGAAGCGCGCTTGCGGTCCTGGCGTGTACTCCTCCGGCACACCACTGCCGACTAACGACTCCCCATATGTCCCAGTCCGAAACGGCGAAACATCCAACATGACTCTGGAGGAGCTGGCAATGCGCATGGAGCGGCTCGAAAAGCACCTAATGGCCCGGAGTCCTGCCGCCTCTGAAGCCAGCGTGGGCAAGCTGATCGCTGCCTCTTCCGACACCATTCGCGGCCTGACGGTCAAGCACGGCGCCTTTAGGACCCGGTATCATGGCCAAAACAGCTCCCGCGTGTTGCTGAATCTGGTAAGTTAATTTATCAAGTTTAAGTGCGGGGATTCTAACAAAGGGACAGTTCGACGAAGCAAAGGACTTTATGGCAAACCATCAGAACAACCCTGAGGTTCGGGAGGCCTTTGTGAACTTCAGAAAGTTTCACAAGGTCCTTTTGGATGAGTACCGCAAATGTTTATCCCCAATCACTGTGTTCGTGGACTCGATGATGCCGGTCCAGAAGCGCATGACGGATATTTTGCCCAAAAAGACGGTCTGTGATCGACTCATAAGCTCCTATGTTGACACATCCGAAACTATTTACCGAATCCTCCACCTGCCCATGTTTAAAGACCAGTATGCTCGATATTGGGAGGGCACGCTGCAATCCGAATTTTTTCTTCCACAGCTTCTGGCCGTCCTGTCGGTCGCCTCTCGGTTTGAGACGAAATCCAAGGGCCTTGGCAATGAGAGAGCGGAGGGCGTGCACATCCCAACAGCTTGTGCCCTGGTACAAACCTGGCTGGGCAGTCTCAAGGGGAAGCAGCTCGTCGAGTTTGCAACGCTTCAGATCCAAGTCCTGCTCATACATGCGCAGAGGATGATCACCCCCCGCATCCAGGATTCTTGGACATCGCTGGGTTCCACGGTTCGCATGGCCATGACGATGGGTCTTCACCGCGATCCTTCGGAATTTGAGTCACGAATGCCTGTTTTCCTGGGCGAAATGAGACGTCGACTGTGGTTCACCATCATCGACATGGACCTTCACATTTCTCTGGCCAGCAACCTTCCCTGTCTCGTGCGAGATGGCGACTACACGTGCCGCCCCCCGCGAAACCTCGACGACCATGAGCTCTATCCCGACATGAAGGAACTACCCCCCTCGAGGCCCGTCGACCAGATGACAGACAACCAAATGCAGGTTTATGCAGCCATGACACTTGGGGTGCGAATGAAGGTGGCCCACCTGCTAAACCGCATTGACACGATCCGAGATTACCAGGAAGTGCTTGACGTCGGATCCAAGTTGGAACGTTATCTCGATGACATCAACTACATTTTCCCTCGGCAAGGGGTGCTCAACGACACCCAAAAGAGCAAGCAGTGGCGGTGTCGTGTCATTCTCGACATGCATGTTCGCCGGCCCCTACTTGCGCTGTATCGTCCATTTGCCATTGGCGCTTCCGATGCACCCGCGCAGATTTCTCGGGCCTACCTGCGGTCGTCTACGGTCATCATGAGGTACCTCGACGAGCTCGACCCCATGCTAGCGCACTTCCAGGATATTGCCGAAATGTACCATCAGGTCCTCAAGAAGGACATCATCCAAGCTGCTCTGAGCGTGTGCTTTTATATTCGGGCCGCGTTGCGACCGGCATCCGACAGCACAGGCCTGGGCACGCAAGCATTACGCATGTCGCCCGATTCCTCGGATGACTTCCCAACGTACAACCCAGACAACCTTGTCCTGTGGTCCCCACCGCGGCTCATCAGCACCGTCGAGAAGACGCTGGACTTGCTCATTCGCAACATCAGTGGCCGGGACACAAAGGACCTGGTCTGTCTCTCTGTCGTGCTGCAGTGTGTAAAGAATCCGGACGCGAAGCCGGAGGAAATCGTGAATGCCCTCCGCATAGTCTTGGACCACTGCCTCAGGGCATCCAACATGAGCCTGGACGCTATTTCTCATGCTCCAGCAGCACCGCCTCCCGTGGATGGCTTCCAGGGAGACACCTACCTGTCTCCCCACATGCCGTACGCGTACCAGCAATCCAACATTGGAGTTCCGGCTGCGCTGAGCGACTTTGATGGTTGGATTTTGTGGGAAGGATGGGACTAATTAATTAACTAACCTGACTGGTCTGGAACATGCCAGACTTTCTATTTTCCTTTGTTCACCTGGAGCTTGGATAGCTTCTTATAAACCGGAGGAGGCCAAAATTGCTATTTCGCTAAATTTCCTTTGTACACCTGGGTTGAAAGAATCAATGTAGACAGGCGGCCACAACGGCGATGGGACAAGTGTTGTTTTGTTAGGGAGGCATGAGCTGGCCCCAGAAGATATTAGCGGGCGTTGGCAACGTGGCATAGTGTTTATTCCAGCAGCTGTTACAGGGCGGGTGGGCATTTTGTTTCTTTCGTCCATTTTTTTTTATCCCCTTGTTATCTACATGTATTCCGAAGCTCAGCACTGGTGCAGTGTCTTGTGCGGCACATGAGGACCAGAGTGAATGGTCACGCCGTGACCTTTATATCTACAGCGGCGTTGTACAGCATCTTGGTAGGGTGGGATAGAATATATGCTGAGATATTGGCGATGGAGGGGAATGGGGTTATAATAAACTCTTCGTGATCACGCGTGTTAGCAACCATTTTTCGCGACGAAGTATTTGTGGCGAGGACAGTGTATTCCGTTAAATAGATGCGAACCCCTACTTAACGTCAAGGGACACGGCCATTTCTGACATGGTCAAACTGATTTTTGGATTCAATGTTATTTAAATGACTGAAACATAAACCATGGCTGCAATCTTGTTCGCTTTGTGCCCCGAAAACCTAGTCAACCCGTACACGTACAGTCTCTTCCCAATATCATTCCATTCTATAGCTGATCGACCACACAATGTGTGGGCTAGTTCGAAATCACAGGCGCCTCATTGTCCCACTCATCCTTCTCGGCAGCCTCAACCAGCCACTCTGCAAGGCTCTCCCGAGTAATGGTGCCCATCCAGGGCATGCCCCTGCCGTCTTCGGGCCACACACGGACTGGCTTGGCCGGCCCGGATAGGAGAGCCGGCGGGCGAGCCAGCACAAAGGGCACACCGCTCTCCCGCAAGACGGCGTCCATGCGGGTGTGGTCCGCGAGGCCGATGCGCATGGCGGCGGCGTGGCTGAAGATGAAGCGCATGGGCATGGCCATGGAGCCCCACGAGGACCCGACGCCCTGGGACGAGTTGACGACGATCTTGGGCGGCTTGGCGAGGGAGGCGGCCCCGATGGCGGCCACGAGGGCCACGGCCGTCTGCTCAAACAGGTCGTGGAGGTTGTCCGGCGCCGGGGCGGAGAAGGGCGAGCCCCCGGCGCGGCGGTGGCCGAGGGCCGAGATGACGGCGTCCGGGGCGCGCGGCGAGCGCAGGGCGGACTCGAGGTCGGTCTGGGAGGTGGGGGATCCCTTGACGAGGGTGAGGCCGGGATGCTCCGGGAGCGAGGCCGTGGATGGGTTCCTGACGAGGGCGGTGACGCTGTGGGAGCGAGCCAGGGCCAGGTTCAGGATGAGCTTGCCGTTGACTCCGGTAGCTCCAAGGATAAGAATATGCATTTTGAAAAAAGAAGAGAGAGAAAAAAAAAATAGCTTTTAGGGAGGGGATTTGGCTGGGGTGCTCGGTTGTGGGTGTTGGTTGCGTAGGTTTTGGTCGTGTAAGTGGTGGTGGTATCAAGAACACAAGATGAGGTTGTCGAGATATTCAGCACAACTTTCTTCTAGAGAACACAGGATGCTTTTGTATTGATTTCTACAACTAATTCGACACTTAGGCCCTGCCTCTTTATAGCCATTGACGCCATGGTGAACTTGGTGGTTATTTTTTGCAAACTCGTAGTCACTCGGCCGATAGTGCCACGGAGCCGGTCATCTCGGCCGGTAGTAGTGTCATATTTCGGTCATCTGGATGCTGACGCTTAGAAATCAGGTCATTTTTTCGGTCTTTTCCAGCCTGCGAGGCCGGGGTTTGGGGTCGCCATTTTTGCTTGGCTTCGGGCTTTTATCAAGTGACACAAGCGCCCATCCTTACGTATGAAAAAGCTGGGTTGAAGCTTCAACAGCCATCGGGAACAGGGGCAACGCCCGTGCCGGACCGATTGATAGTCCGCTCGTTTTATAACGAGAGAGATCAAAGCCCTTTTTTTTTGCAAGGTGCTGCCAAATACAGTAACCAGCCTCGGCAATAACTATTTAGCCACGGGTGCTTTTTCTCATCGAGCCAACGACCATGCAACAAGGGAGGGCCTCGGCACCATTGCCTGGTTCCCCGCATTCATACTATATGCGCAGTGGCAAAGACAAAAAAGCTGGGGTAGCAACAATGTTACAAGTGAGCTGGAACTGGAGGCGAAAAGGTTGATCCCGACGGTCCGAGCTGGTTGCCCTTCTTGATGTTTTGAGCCGCAGCCGGGGTAATTGGCTAGTCTCGGGACGTGGCTTGACTTGATATATCAACTCATTCGCTGCCGCTTGTGTTGCCAATTCGAACTAATATTGATATATCCTGGTCCACTTCCCGACCGCCTTCTACACACTTGATCTCAGCTATCAATCAGACTTGGTGACTTTTGTGTTACTTGATCCCAAACGTCAACCTCGGCGTATCCTGTTTCTGGTTAGAGAGTCAAAGCAAGTGCTTTCTGTCAGCCAGCGTCGCTCACTGTGCGCAACACCACGCCATCCTTACATTGCCTCGTTTCCCATCACAACCGAACCCAAGCCGCCATCATGCCTGCCAAGCAAAAGGCTCCCGTCTACGTCCTGGGCGTGGGCATGACCAAGTTCATCAAGCCCCGCGGCAAGGTCGACTACACGGAGCTGGGCTTCGAGGCCGGCGTCAAGGCGCTGCTGGACGCGCAGATCAACTACGACGACGTCGAGCAGGGCATCGCGTGCTACTGCTACGGCGACAGCACCTGCGGCCAGCGCGTCTTCTACCAGTTCGGTATGACCAAGATCCCCATTGTCAACGTCAACAACAACTGCTCCACCGGCAGCACGGGTCTGGCCATGGCCCGCAACCTCATCAGCTACGGCGCCGCCGACTGCATCATGGTCGTGGGCTTCGAGAAGATGATGCCGGGCAGCCTGCAGACCTTCTTCAACGACCGCGAGAACCCCACGGGCACTACGGGCAAAATGATGGCCGAGACGAGGGGCGTGACAAAGGCCCCCGGCGCTGCCCAGATGTTTGGCAACGCCGGCCGCGAGTACATTGAGAAGTGAGTGACCAAAATGACATGACAAGACGGAAATGCTCACAATCAAAACCCCAGGTACGGCGCCAAGGCCGAGGACTTTGCGGAGATTGCCCGCGTCAACCACGCGCACTCGCCCAAGAACCCCTACTCGCAGTTCCAGCAGGTGTACACGCACGAGGAGATTATGAAGTCGCCCACGATCCACGAGCCCCTGACCAAGCTGCAGTGCTGCCCGACCTCGGACGGCGGAGCGGCGGCCATCCTCGTCTCGCAGGACTTCCTCGACGCCCGGCCGCACCTCAAGGAGCAGGCGGTGCTCATCGCGGGCCAGTGCCTCGCCACCGACGCGCCCAGCCTCTTCTCGCGCAGCGCCATCGACCTGATGGGGTACGAGATGACGCAGCACGCCGTCAAGGTGGCGACGGAGGAAGCCGGCATCTCGGCGCGGGACTCGCAGGTGGTGGAGCTGCACGACTGCTTCAGCGCCAACGAGATGGTCGTCATCGACGCCCTGGGCCTCTCCGACAAGGGCAAGGCCCACGAGCTGGTGCGGGCCGGCGACATCACCTACGGCGGCAAGTACGTCGTCAACCCGTCGGGCGGCCTCATCTCCAAGGGCCACCCGCTGGGCGCCACGGGTATCGCCCAGTGCGCCGAGCTGGTCTGGCACCTCCGCGGCTGGGCCAACAACCGCGCGGCCCCAAACACCCAGCACTGCCTCCAGCACAACCTGGGCCTGGGCGGCGCCGTCGTCGTCACCGTCTACCGCCGCGCCGACGGCAAGGTCGCCCCCGCCGTCGACTCGGCCACCGTCGGCCAGCGCAACGGGCTCGGCTACAACCCGGCCGTCGAGGCCCGCGGCTTCACCCAGGAGCAGGCCGACGCGGTGAGGAGCAAGAGCTCCAAGAGCGACTGGGCGCTGCAGGACACGCAGAAGAAGGTCCAGGCGAGGTTCTAGGTTTCTGGGATTTGTTTGGTACAGAAGCAGAAACAGAAACAGAAACAGAAGCCCCGTTGTGTACGTATAATATAGGTCTAGGCAAATGATGATGCATGTCAGTCAAGTGACGAGGCGAAAGTGCAACAGCCCGCTCGAAAATGTCAATAGGGAGTGGTGGAGAAAGCAAGCAGTTGCGCTCCTGTTCAACAAATATAACATGTAAACTAGTTTTGACCTTTTATACAAACTTGAACGTGTTGTCAACGTTGAACCAATGGCGAGGATACGTTTTCCTGTGTCTATATGCCGTCTACAAGTATATATGCGCACATGCATATATATCTATGTGTGTATATGTGTGTGTATATATATATATATGTGTGTGTGTTGGTTGGATGATTGTCTACCTTTAATCTATACGCCAGCGAAACCCACAAACCAAAAGACCAAAAAGGCCACCATGGTGTCGACTGGAGCATTCTCGCATTTGTTGAGTCCTGCTAATCGAGCTGCCCAGTTGCGAACCATGCTGCAGCCTCGCGATATGGTTGCTTTTTTTTGCCTAGGACACACTTAACGCGTCTCAGGTTTACGCCTCACCCCGCGAAACAAGGCTCCCGCCCACATATGTGCACACACACACACACACACACAGACACACACGCAAACACACGCAAACACATCACCACCCTTTCTTTTCCCTTCCTTTTTTTTTTTTGCATATAAAAGCAACCGTCCGTCCCTGTCTATACATCATCTTTTCCAACTAAAAAAAAAACCATTGACCTCTCACCATGGAGGAAGCATCGTTCCCCCAGTTTGTCCGACTGCCGCCAGAGATCCGACAGCTCATCTGGACGGCGGCGATGCCGCACGAGAACGAGCCGGCGATTGCCATCTTCGGACTAAGGTGGCTACTACCGTGGGTCGACCCGGGCAACCGCGTCGACGAGTTCAAGCCCATCGAGCGGCGGGTCATGGTGCAGGTGCCTCCGCCTCTGCCGCTGCTCGTGTGCCGGGAGGGCCGCGAGGCGGCGGTGCGGTGGCTCGAGGGCCGGCCGGGCGTGGAGCGGCGGGTGCGCGACGAGACGGGCGAGACGGTGTACACGCGCGAGTTCGACCGGGCCCGGGACCTGTTCTACATCCCGCGGGACCAGTGGGACATCTTCTCGGCGGCCTTTGTGGCGGCGGACCGCGACGTCGACGTGCTGCGGGCCATCGGGGCGTCCATCACCAACCTGGCGCTGCCGGCCTTCACGGCCTACTACGGCATCGAGAAGCTCGAGGCCGTCCTCGAGTTCACCACGAGCCTGCGCGCTGTCTACGCCGTCTGGGGCGACCTGCCCCGGCCGCGCAGGGCCGCCCGCCAGCTCCGCGGCTGGCCCAACCACATCGCCGAGATCCAGCCCTGCTGGCGCGTCCGCGAGGTGCCCTGGGACGCCGACGTGCGCATGTGCTTTGTCGACCCGGACGACGGCGCCGTCTCGTACGAGGAGGGCGACCTCGAGACCTACCAGGCCGAGATTGACGAGCAGTGGTCCACGGCCGAGTCGGTGCCGCCGAGGTTTGTCAACGACGTGTCCGGCACCATCGACGTGCCGCACAAGCACATCATCGTGACCGAGTTCAGATATAGCCAGGATTGAAATGAAGATGGAAACACAAAACCGGGGGAGATGGGAGATGGGGGGATGTTGGGGGATGTTGGGGTACTTGGACAAGTTTCCAACATGATGATTATATGACGTAACTATCTATATACACACGCAGAAGTAATAATAGCCAAAGCAAATTCCGCACATCTGAGACTTCATCTGCTTAGCTCTGCAGCGCTAAAGCAACACTGTCTGTCCCGCATTACATATACTTTGGCGAGGTTAACTTTGGGCCAAGGAACTAGGCAATATGCAAATCGTGCATCTCTGCCGTTGAGGATAAAGCCGCTGGTAACTGAGTAAACGGTGAGGGTGTAAGTGGTCTCGCTCGATCTCATTGGCTGGGCTTCTCTCTCTCCCTCTCCCTCTCCCTCTATGTGTGTGTGTGTGTGTGTGTGTGTTCGCATCCCACTTGCAGGAAACAACACAATGGCATCATGTGCTGCCATGGCATTTCCCCCATGCCCGGTCCGCCGTGCAGTAGTGCGCCACAGGCGTTCGCCCGTTATCACATCTTATGATTCCCAAGATATATAGCACAGGTGGCGAGATGTACGATCGGCCCCTGCCTTCCCGCCGAGCTCGGCAGTACCTCACTATCCCTGGTGCCCATCTCCATCCCAGCTGGTGGATCGGTCCCCTCCCCCCGCCCCCCATCTTGGTCTGGCTTGAACCTACGTTGCAGCATCAGACCATGGTTGGGAAGCAAGAGGGGGGGGGGAAGAGAGAGAGAAAGCGCCAAGGAGAGTGATAGAAAAAAAGAGTCATTCATCATATCATGGCCCTTTGTTTTAGCGTCATGCAGCTTTGCAAACGAGCTTGGTCAGACCACCCATCGACATTGTTCTTTTCCATTCACGGATGTCGTAATCCGGATAACACCTCCACGCCAAGTCTTGATGTGGTTTTTTTTTTTCTCAATTTGGGTTGCTACGGCCACGCTCCTCGGTGAATTCGTCCCTGCACGCCTCACCGATCCGGCAGTTGATGTCCAAAATGATGGGCAGCCATGGTGGTTGGTTGATAGAGGGCCGTTTATGATATCCCTGCCTGTCATCTTGGCGCGCGCGTGTTTTTTTGGCGTTACTCTTGGTTACACTACTGCTATTTCCTGTTTGCTATTTCTATGCATATTCTTTTTTTTTTTTTTTGTCTACTTCATCAGTAAGGGATCCTTGGTTGTATCTAACGCGTCTCTGCATCAGCTTATACGATATAGACGACAAATCACCGCTAACAGGATGACGTGCAACTGGTTAAATATTGCAAAGAAAAGCCACCTTGTCGATCAACCGACAACATGCTGTCTCCAAACTAGCAATTTAAAATTAACCTGCTCAGCTGAACCGAGCCGCCCTGAATAATCCCTGATCCAATTGTCAGCAACAACCCTTTCCTAATCGCTGACCAACCTGGCGCGCGGCAAATTCCCCTCATGGGTCTAGGGTAGCACAAGCATGCAAAAAAAAAAAAAAAAAGAGAACAGATTCCACTTCGCCAAACCTACCCCCGGTCACAATCTTGCAGCAGCCTTGTAAATTCATGCCTCTCGTTGGCGGAATAAAGAAAAGAAAAAGGAAAGCAGAAGCGAGGCGAGTAAAACACGCGCATACCTGAGACGGCGCTCGTCCCATCTTTTGCGTGGGCCAAGACGGCGAAACAAAAAAGGAAGCACTTATTTTTATTTTTTACTATGAGCAAGTTTTTTTTTTTTTGTTTCTTCGGCCGAGACCAACGTGGCTGAACAAGGTGTCCGCTTAGTCGTGCTAAGATTGGGCGCTTACGACTTTGGTTGTGGATGATGTACATATGTATCCGTAGTTGCGACTTGTTCACTGACACGCGCTGGTTCCTCATTCATGCGAAAAAAAAAAAAGAACCAGCGCATGCTGAAACTGCTATTGAATAGAGGGTTTTGTTCCGCAGCCAGCCTGACTGCCTCAGCCGCGTCGTGAGCAGCAAGGGGCCAACATGTTTCAGAGCCAGGACCTTTGAGCAAGTTTCAAAATTGGCCGTCGAAGCTCGGCCGCATACTATGCCGCTCCGCCCTCACGCACTGCGCCCAAGGGGGAACTGACGACACCCAATTGCGCAATTATCGCGGGCGCTAGTCCCCCCTTTGCCCATTATTAATTGTCCGACTCATATCCGCCAAAACGTCACCTACGAAACCGTACAAAAGGACACGACGACCCTGGGAACCTGGGACATACTCTGCGCATCGCACTCACCTTTCTTCCACTCCACGACTGCATCTGCTGCTTCCCGCCTGCCTGCTCCTCAAGCACGCGACCCCTCATCCCGCACTATCGCATACCCCGCCATCCGCGTAAACCACCTTCATCATGCCTCACACCTACGAGTTCAACATCACCATGACCTGTGGCGGCTGCTCCGGCGCCGTTGACCGCGTCCTCAAGAAGCTCGAAGGTTAGTTTCTCCCTCATCTGTTGCTGCGCCGCGCCCTGCGTCTCATTCTTCGTATTTCGTCCGCTCCGGCGTAACCGCCCCCGCAAACACGGGCGTCGAGGCCATGGTTCTTGTCTTACCTGTTTGCTTTTTCGTTCTGAGAAACCTATATTGACTGCTTGGCCCCCCGCCACCCTAGGCGTCGAGAGCTACGAGGTCTCGCTCGAGAACCAGACCGCCAAGGTCATCACAGACCTGCCCTATGACACTGTCTTCACCAAGATTGCCAAGACCGGCAAGAAGGTCAACTCGGCCACCGCTGACGGCGTTGAGCAGTCTGTTGAGGTCGTCGCCGCTGCATAAGTCACATCTCGGTCCTGGGCTGGATGGAATAAATAGAGAGCGAGACAATGCTTGGCGCCTGCGAGACAGGTTAGCTTTAGCTGAGCCGCGAAGTGAACATTCTGGTATTTTGAGCCAAGGGAAAGCGATTGCATAAGGGCTTTGATTTTCAAAAAAAGAAAAAAAATACAAACCAATTATTACCCCCCGGTGCTAAATTCTCATGCGTTCCTGGTGAGAGACGCACTTGAGGTAGACGTGATGACGCGTAGTAGACAATTTTTATATGCCATAATGTCCTGTCAATCCATCATCTTTGGCGGAGAGATGGCTTGGATAGTCTTTTGACTTGTCTCTCCTGTTTGTCTTTTCGTATCTTTTTTGCGCCCAAAAAAATTCCTACAACACTTCAGTTAGCCTATATCACTGCCATGTGACCCTGAGGGATTTGGGCCTGATATTGTCACCCCTCAGCACCATGCCGTACTGGACAGCAAAATTTTCAAGCTGGAAACGTTGGTTGCGAAGCCACAGGTTCTGAGCGGTGGCAAAGAGAAGAAAAAAAGAATCTGGAACTGGAGAGAGGAAAGAGAAAAGGAAGTGGCAGAAGAAAGAAAGTGCCAACACAACTCTGAGACAGTACCCATAAATACCTGATGGATGCGGGTTGAGTGGTAATGTAGCAAGCCTAAACTTGAGAGAGAAAAAAAAAGTACAATCATAATCTTTGTTGGGAGAACCATCACTAGCTTGGCTCCGTAACCAGGACCGGGATGCAAGAACATGACCCCGCATATTAGAAAAGACAAACGCATCACGAAAGCGTCATGCGTAAGAAGGCCTCGTACGCATGGCCTTTGTCGAGAAATGAGAGGGAAAAAAAAACCGCCATCATCATGTGGGAAAAGTCTCCGTCTTCCTTGAGAGCGAGATCCGCTCTTCCTAGTCTCCGGACCGGGTGCCCGCTCCGAGCCCTCCATTACATGAAGTTGGAACAAGGAAGAGCTGGTGTATGTTTTGGCGGTGGCAGTGTGTCAGCTCCATCTTCCGAGCCGGCTGGCTAATAACACTCGAGCACAAGGAGGGAATGACCTAATTGACTCTAACAAGGCAGGCTTATACCCAACCTGGGCCGGCCGGGGCGGCATGGCGGCTCCGGATTCAGGCAGAGAGGAGAAAAAAACGTGCCATTTCGACGGCGGTCTTTTGTCACGATCGGCAACATGCAAAATTAGTTGGTGGAACGTTGTGCATCCCCATGACCGGCTGCCCCGGATGATGCGTACAAACTCTGGAGTAGAGGCCAGAGACAGGACCAAACCCCAACCCCATGCGCCCCAACTAGATGTTGAGTCCGGGGCCCCGTACCACGGACGGCGCCGGCAGGAGGGAATAGTTGCTGTTTGCACTGCGGCATGCTAGCGTTTAGGGGGTCCGGACGTCGAATGCGGGGAAGCCAATTGCGGCTCATGCAAGTCAAACTGCGGAGCCGCAGTGGGACGGTTTAGCTGTGTCCTCCGCCGTGCCTTCCCAAGCAGCACCAGCAGGGGGCTCGGGCAGGGATGCCTTGGGCGGCCGTGGCCTCTGATGCCAGTTCAGATGGCTAATTGCGGGCTGGTGACGCTGGGCTCTAGGCCATCGCGGGGTGACCTGGGCCACACAGACCCTTCCCCACCCCCGAGAGGACGACAACGGAGCATATCGAGATGCGCCTTGGCCGATGAGATGTGGCAAGTTCTCGTTCCACCTTGATCCTTTGACGAGTAGCGAGCTTCGCAAAACGGCTTGGCCTCGCCTTAGCCCCAGCCCCATCTGAGTGACCCTCGTTTCCGCTTTGCGGGATCCTCTAGCTTGCGGGTTTGCTGGATATTTTGGTCGTGAGGGGAACCGAACCGGTGACTGTTAATGCCTTGGCTGGAATGGGGGTCCACGATTTTCGCCGGGGGGCCATATGCACAGTCTGGAGGATGCCCTCACCGGGCTGAAAGCTGAAAGGGGGCGCGTCTCGAGATGCTGTCAATAACTGTTGCCTCTTCTGCAATGTGGACCCTCAACAGTCTGGACACAGGTTCAACGCTGTCTCTGCGGCCAGGCATCCAATCAACCCATCAACTGGGGCGATGGGCAATTCCAGAACAGACAAGGAATTCGCCTTGAAAGATCACGAGGCGGTGGTGCTGCATCTGGCATCAAGACCCTTGAAACGAGCCAGGGCATAGCGGATCCGTAACAAGGAGAACCTGGCTAAAGCTCGTTTGCAACCTCGATATTCTTTTAGCACGCACACGCAACACTCGAGAGGGTTGTTGAACTCGCTGTGTAAGTCAACACACCCAATAAGCGCGCGGCCTCCCTCGACGTTTCCCTCTGGGTTAGTGAGTGCAGCTTTAGGGGGTGAATGGAGCCGCCAGAAATTAGCACGTCCCGGCCACCCGATTGAGCTGACAGATGGAAAGATTGGGTCTAAGACAGCCTTCTTCCTCAACGAGGCAAGCCTCGACAACGCCGTATCCAATAGATGTGACCCTTGAGGAAAGCTTGACCGTCATCTGACCACGCCCGAATATTTTGGTGCCGTTCGAGGGGCCTTTCTCCATCCCCATCTCATCTGCCCCACGATAGAGATGAGCCCCCCCCCCCCCCCCCCCCCCCCCATGAGGTACCTGCGGATCAAAGGTACCTGGAGCCTTCCCCTCCAGCAGGTGTAATATTTGCCATGTGTGGGTGGTGTGAGCGTACAGAACACAAAGTTGCAGATCTAAAGGCGATCTTGAACAGGTCTGGGGCCAACCCCAAAACTGTCTCACCATCGGCCTGACCCGCCACCTCCACCTGACCCTGGACCAACATGAGGCCACTTCTGATGCCTCTGAGCACCTCTGTATTACGAGTCGGAAGTAGACTTTTGCGCCTGGCTCCCTGTTTTCTGAGTTTCAAGAAACTGTGGAGAAGAGTCGGCAGTCGTTGCTGCGTCCATATTTTTTTTATTCATCTTCACCATTCCTGCGTGGGGTAAATGATTGAGACAATGCAAGCCTTTGCATCGAGTTTTCTTTTCTTTTTTTTTTTTGTTTATGGCCGAATTGACTGGCCTTCCCCCGCATTTGCATCTGGGCCTCCGCCCACCCGGCTGCAATAGCCCCAGAACCCCAGGACGGGGCCCCCGCGGGCGTCGACGGCGTGCATCTGGCCCAAAGTCTTTCTTTTTTTGGGGGAGATTTTATCTTGTCCAGCTCCAAGCAACCTCGTTAGCCATGTGGTAGCAGAATAGAAAAACTACCAGCAAGGTAGCTACCGAAGCCCGGGGGCGGGATGTGATCAATGCCAGTCGTAGGGTTGGAGCTTGCAGTTCGTTGTCCGTCCTCGTAGTGCTAGACTTGACTATGGGGGTGTGCACCTGTCCCCGGGTTGTCGCCCTTTCCTGGTCACCGTGCAGTGCGGGGAAATCAGTAGGAATCATCTCCAAGTTGCTGCGTCGACGCCCACCCATCTTGGCTCGCGTGTTCGCCGACGGTCCACCCCTGCAGTTGCCTCTTAGGCCCGGGACAGGGTTGCTGATGGCTGTTTAGAGGAACGACGGCGCCTATCCAGAAGCTCCCTTCGAGCGAGGCAAGGCGACAGGAGGCGACTAGCGTCGTTGTCGGCGAAAGGGAGGTTGCATGTTCCACCGGACCCTCACACACGTTGATGCCTATGATGGCATGGCATCATGATTTGCCTTCACCGTGTTGCGGAGCAGAGGGTGAAACATGAGATGAGCTATTCAGTAGCAACCCTACAACGTTGAGGATAGCGACGATGCCCAAGCAGTGACCACGACTGGGGTCCGTGGAGCGGCAGGCACTTGACCTCCAATTGACGCCGATATGGGGATGGAGATGCGGATGCGGATGCGGATTGTGGGTATTGAGTGTGGTGGATGCTGGGATGGATTGACGGATCTGATACCCAGCCCGTGCGCAGTAGGCATGATGCGGATGCGCGGGCAGGTACTCTCTGTGAAGTAGCATTCGACCATGCAGTGGAGTTGTAGTCTTTCTTTTCGGTTATTTGATTCATCCTTTGTTTGACGTCAGGTTCAAGCCAAGGATACCAATTGAGTTATCGTCTTGACTAACAGCGAGTAGCTAGATCAAGAAACGAAGAAAAAAAAGATACAGCCAATGCAGTAACCCACGGGATCATTCACGCCGAGCTCGGCGCTGAATAACGCGAGGCACGAGCGCATTGAAAAAAAAGTGCAACCCACTAACACGAGACACCAACGCAAGCATCATCGCCTCGATAAAACAATAGTATGGGCATGGAATGTCTTCCATAGAGCTGAGGTCAAGATACCTATACGCATGTACCTCAATTATAAGGACCCATCCTAGATTCGGCAGTTCCTTGGCATAAGATGAAGATGGTGCTAGTCGCGCTGCATTCTAGCGAGAATGTAAGCCTGCGAGAGCCTGTGAGCCGTACCCAGCGGAGACTACACTTACGTAGGTACGGAGCCGACATCGAGCAAGCTATTGGGCCCAGCCTCGTGGAGCAGTCGTGGAGCGGCTCGTCAGTCAAGCGTGGCATGGCGTGGATGTGTCATGGCATTTGAGAAAGCTCCATTATCCTGCAACAAGCTGCCCCCCCAATAGGAGACTTGCACCGTCTAAAATAGGGAAGAATGCGCTGGAGTCAATCTAGCGGCTATGACGCTGAGCGTAATCGAGATCCCATGAAGGAAATAGGGGGCCGAGTTGGTCCCAAGTTTGAGCAGCCCACTCTTGCGCTTCGGGGTTTGGGCTGTGAGCGAGGCGCCTCTCATGATTTTGTCTGGTGCTTTCACTTTTCGGCCCTACCACTCTCACAAGCATCCCATTCTCAGGGATGCAGATAATGAAAAAATAGGATGCCACCGCCATTTGTTTGTGGTCGGTGTGCAAACAACTGATTTTAGGGGTCAAGTAATTATCTTATGGGATGTTGTGACACTTTTCTCTCTTTTGGCTCGGGCTGGTTATCTGGTGATGCGGCTCGCCATGCGAGACGAGTCACCTCAGCGGCCGGTGTTGGGCCTCCGAGATGCAAGATCCGGACCCAGCACGCCTGCTATCTTTAGTGCTCCAGCTCCGTTCCCGTGGTTTCGACAACTGACGCAGACGCAGCGCAGTATGCTTGGCGGTAAACAAGCTCAACCCCCTGAGCAACCCTCGTCGAGTCGTGCTTCCTGTACTTAGACAGCGGCTCTCATCGTTGCAGACGGAGCTGCGGATGTAGGTACCTCCCTCGCATAGGTACCTGACTGCCACAAATTCGCGCTAGACCCCATCACGTCCTCCCCAACTGCAGCTGCTCCGCTGGGGGAAATCTCTGAGCAGGACCGACTTGTTTCGTGAGGGGAAGCCTGAAGCGGGGTGTGTGCAGTGAAGCGTGCTGGCGGCAGCCGTGGAGCGCAGGGCCAGGCGTCGTGCGCAGCGTGTCAAAATATGGTGGCGTGGGCGCTTTTCGAGAGCTACGCTAGCCGCTAAGTGGGAGAGGGGAGTGGGAGGGGCCGCGACGGGCGACGGGCGAGGGGCATTGCCTATGGTGGTCTGAGCACTGACTGAGGTGAGGTGTACGTACCGCCCGACGGCACGCAACACCACCACCTCCACTCTGGACTTACAGCTACAGCTACAGCCACGCCACCCTACCCTCTTCCCTCACAATCACCTTCTCACCTACACGCAGAGAGACACACTTACACGCGCGATGCGGGCCCCCGTGCAGCCGAAGTGGCTCCCCCTTCCCTCCCTTTGGCCCTGGCCCCCGCGCGGCCGCGACTGGGAGGCGTCGTCCAGAACCATCCCTGTACGTTGACCCATCATACGGTTTGTGGTTACGGCCTTTGCTTTGCACTTGGCCATCCGAGTCCCGGGCTCTGCCACCAATATCGACCTGTCCAACATCTATATAAACTCAAGCTCTGCCGGCCTCAGTATCGACTTTTCTTTCCATCCCAGACTCATCCAGCCTCATCAACTCTCAATCAACTCCTCAACTCCAACAATCTACAACAAACCACCTCCCACGACAACTCCCCCCAAACAATAATCAACATGTCGATCCCTACTACCCAGAAGGCCATGGTCGTCGAGCAGACCGGTGGACGTACGTCTTTCTCTCCTCCTCAATGCTTCGATCGAGCATTGGGTGTCTCAATTACACACCTCTTTCACCACGACCAATCCCTATCCCCATCAGTGGCTTCCGCAACCTAGCTGCTACTATGGCCTGGCTGCACCAATCCCCACAACACAACCCCACCGTTCGCACCCCAGAGCTACCCTGAATCTTTATGCTGACTTCAATACTCCAACAGCCGTCGTTTACAAGGACATCCCCGTTCAGAAGCCCGGTGCCGATGAGGTCCTCATCAACGTCAAGTACTCTGGTGTCTGCCACACCGATCTCCACGCTGTTATGGGCGACTGGCCCCTTCCCACCAAGCTGCCCCTTGTTGGTGGCCACGAGGGTGCCGGTGTTGTCGTTGCCCGTGGTGAGCTTGTCGAGGATGTTCAGATTGGCGACCACGTCGGTGTTAAGTGGCTCAATGGCTCTTGCTTGACCTGCAGCTACTGCCAGAACTCCGACGAGCCTCTCTGCGCCAAGGCTCTTCTCTCCGGTTACACCGTCGACGGTTCTTTCCAGCAGTACGCCATCGCCAAGGCTATCCACGTTGCCCGCATCCCCAAGGAGTGTGACCTCGAGGCCATCTCCCCCATTCTCTGCGCTGGTATCACCGTCTACAAGGGTCTCAAGGAGTCTGGTGCCCGCCCTGGCCAGTCCGTTGCCATCGTCGGTGCCGGTGGTGGTCTCGGTTCCATTGCCATCCAGTACGCCAAGGCCATGGGTCTCCACGTCATTGCCATCGATGGTGGTGACGAGAAGAACGCTCTTACCAAGAAGCTTGGTGCCAAGACCTTTGTCGACTTCACCAAGTCCCAGAACCTCGTCGCCGATGTCAAGGCTGCCACTCCCGATGGCCTTGGCCCCGATGCCGTCCTCCTCGTCGCTGTCAGCGAGAAGCCCTTCCAGCAGGCTACCCAGTACGTCCGCTCCAGGGGAACCGTCGTCTGCATTGGTCTTCCCGCCAACGCCAACCTTGTCGCTCCCGTCTTCGACACTGTTATCCGCATGATCAACATCAAGGGCAGCTACGTCGGTAACCGTGCCGACTCTGCCGAGGCCATTGAGTTCTTCCGCCAGGGTCTCATCACAGTCCCCTTCAAGACCGTTGGTCTCAGCGAGCTTAACGATGTCTACGACCTCATGAAGAAGGGCGCCATTGCCGGCCGCTACGTCGTCGACACCAGCCGATAAGCGCATCGCTTTGATGGCTTTGTAATAGCCGGGGAGGTCGATCGCGCAGCGAGCCACCCCCGCATTGATGAGAGGAGTTTAGGGCGGGTGTTGTTTTGGAATTTGCAGCGGTGTTGAGTGCAATGTAGCCAAATCGGACAATTCATGGTTACTTTCTTTCTTCAGGGGTTGTTGGTCAAGGAATATCTACGAGTACCACAGGATCACTTTTAAATGGAAACCCTAGTTTCACAAAAATCTGCTCTGCTTTGACTGTGCCAATGTGAATTGAAGTGAATTTCGGGCAGCATGGTTTTCTTAACATTTCCAATCTCATGATACTTGGGCTTTTTTTCTTCTTCGAAATTGGAGCTACTGCTGCACTAACAAGTCGGCGAAACTGATCTTGCAACCCTCCATTACGACTCAGACAAATGAAACCCGCAGGGAATTACAGGCGATCCCACCTTCCCCGCAAAGTCTCCTCTTTGTGCAGACAATGTCCACGCGAATCAGCAGAGAGAGTCTGTGCTCTAGTGAGTGAGCACTGAGCGCATCATAAACCTAAAGGTACCGAAACTTCCTGTGGCGTGCGGGGTGCTTGAGGAATTGGAAAAAATTGGAATGCATTTTTGTTATGTTAAAAAAAAAAAACAGAAACTTCTTCGCCGCCGCCTCTTTTGTCAAACAACAATAAGCTGGTCTTGGAACCTGGGGGCGTGTAGCCATGACTGGCTTTTTTTTAACATATATATTTTTTAATATTCTGCACGCCTCGAGCCTCCTCTTTTGGTCTCTGGAAAAGGACCCAGTCAAGCCACGCTTCAATGTACAATAAAAATTCCGTCCCGTGAGTCTAGGCTGCAGGTTTTGCAGGGGACTTGAGATTTCACGGCTTGAGACTCGGATTTGGTAAAGGTTCTTGATACCATCTAACAACAAGCCAGCAAGCCACTCTAAGCACCACCAGGTCCACCAAGGAGGGCGAATCTCCGCACAATGCTGGGGCCGTATTCTTGGTACTGTGAAATGACTGTCAGCAATTGCCACTCAAAGATTTATGTGCAGGGTTCTTCTCACCTCGGCCTTGGTGTGGCAGTAGGATCGGAACTCGGGAGTCTGACCGAGCAGGCTGCCACCAAACCAGGGACCATGTCGTTGTCTCTTGTGGGTAATAACTTGCACGTCCAGGCCACCACTTCGGGCTCCACCGCTGCGGACCTCACTGGCCCGGATTCGGGCATCGACGAGCTGCTTGATGTCTCGCTGTAATCGTCGACCAAAGTCCTTGTACAAGGTGCTACCACCCGAGAGCACAATGTTCTTGTAGAGGCCTCGTCGGACGTCGATGGGGGACTGCTGGATGACACCGTCGACGACAACGGGCAGGGGGGTCAGGAAGTCGGAGCTGTAGATTTCGGGGTTGAAGAAGATCTCGGGGGCCAAGAATCGCTCATAACCAACGTCGACGTTGACCTGACGGCCGTTGGGGTGTGTCACAACGTGCTTGGCGAACCGGCTTCGATCACGGTCATACTTGGCAAACTCCTTGACAATGTCGGGGCACACGTAGCAGTATTCCTCTTTGATCTCCTGGGCAGTCTTGAGCGATGAATCGGGCTCGCCGCGGTCTCGGAGAAGGGACTGGACAAAGTAGGTAATGTCTCGACCGGCAATGGGAATCGACTTGATGGAGGATCCAATGACATAGCCCTCGGCGACGGGAATGACGTGGGTAACACCATCACCAGAGTCAATGACAGTTCCTGTCAAGGAACGGTCCTGAACCTTGGACGAGGTCCACGAAGCAGCCAGGGCCAGCACAGCCTGGACAGCAATGTACATGCCGGCGCAGTTGAAAGACTCGAAGAAGATTTCGGCCGTGTTCTCGCGGTTCTCTGGGGGGTTCAGGGGCTGAGAGTGCCAATTAGCCCTGCCTTCATTTCGATTCGGGGTATGCTGGTGCGACTTACAGGCTCGGTGAGGAGAAAGTAGTGATCCTCAGGCTCGACACGGAGGTACTTGAAGATGGAGTTGGACCAGAAGCGTTCCATGTGGTCCTGCACGGTGTTAGTCTGGAAACCTCGCATAAGCTGGGGATGGCATACCCAGTTCTCAATTTGTCCATGTCGGATAGGATAGTGAATGCCGTAGCCTAATCGGTCAGCTCTGCGATGTCGTTCAGGGGAAGAGCTTCGGCCTACCCGGACCACCCGAAGCAGCGATGGCCTCATCGCCAATGAAGAAGTCGAGATCCTCAGTTCCACGCTTCGCGCTCAAATGGCTGCCGGGACCAGCACCTCCGGTGAGGAAAGAAGGCTTGTTGGCAACAGCGGGTCGTCCAGAGCCAGAGCCACCAGCACCGGCAGCTGGCCCCTTGGTTGCGATCGCGGTGGGGAAGACGAATGAGGGAGAGTCGTTGCCGGCGAAACCTGTAGCTGGTGGTTAATACAAAATTGCCTCGATGGGAAGAGAGTCGGGATCGCAGTGACGGACCTAGCTTGGAGAAACCCGTTCCGCTGGTGAGCTGAGGTTAGCTGTCGTCGTCAGTGCGGGGGTTGGGATTGGGAGGCTAACTTGTCCATGACAACGGCAGGAGTTTGGTTGGCCATGGTGAAATGAGGGCTTCAGACAGCGCGCGACGAGGCAGATTGTTGAGGGGGACGAGGATCGAGACGAAGCCGCGCGAGGGGGTTGCGAATGGCGGCAGCGTCGGCGGCGGTGGGCGTTGGACGTTGGGTGGGATTACGTTACGTGCCTGGTGAAGCTCCAGTGAGCACTACAGTGGCAGCGGACAATGCGGCTGGGCTGTGTGGCTGTGGAGTGCTGGTGGATTGGCCCCGCCAACATGCTGTCTGCTGTCTGGCTGGCTTTGGTTGGCAGCCCCTTTAGTTGCAATTAACGGGGGGATACCAGTTCACTGCGACGTCATTGTCGTTTTGCCAGAAAGAGGGAATACAAGCTATCTGCGTACCTTGCGGCTCAACCGCAGACCCAATTTGATTGGTATCCCTCCAGATAGCTCACACGAAAGAAAGTGGTTGACTAGGAGCGGCTCCAAAGTCGCAAAATCCTGCATGCTCATGCCTATTTGGCGGTGATAGCTCAGTATTTTTTTATGCACGTGCTGCCGGAATCAGCAAGAGACCATGAAGCATCGTAACCAAAAAGAGCATCCAATTTCTTGAACACTGCTTCTTTTAAAGACCAATCAGCCTGCTATAAAGAAATAAACCAAGGAAAGCCTTCCATTACACGGCATATCCAATTATTTGCGGCTCCCTTCCGCCAAGTGTTTGCTTGATCAGGGTCCCGGCTCTAGCGCCTAAACGAAGCATGCGGGCCCATTGGCTGTTTCCTCCCGAGTTGATGTTTGCTCACAATCAACTCTTCAACTCATCTCTGGCAACTTATATCTCTGCACTCTTCCATCGCTTGGGCTGGGAAACCGCCCGCCTCCTCCGCCCACGCCCCCTTGAACCGCTGCTCGGTCAGGCTCTCTGTCAACTGTTTTCACTACTCAACATCCTTGCTCCAACCTCATGCGTCTAAATCAAGCATGAACAACTGCTACAGCCATGAAGCCTACTCCATGTCGGAAAACAGTCCCTGCGGAGTCGACGGCGCTCTTGACCGCGTGCTTCGCAACACCCCGAAACCAAAATGCACCCCTGCAATCTTCGTTCACGCTGGAGCTGGCTTTCACAGCCACCAGAATGAACATGTCCATCTGCAGGCCTGCGTTGCGTAAGTCAGATTACCTGTTTCCGCTTTGACTCACTTCTGACGAGGATAGTGCTGCCGATATGGGCATGAAATTTCTCAAAGCTGGCTCCACGGCTACGGAAGCCGTCGAAGCTACGCTACGTATCCTAGAGGATAAGGAAATCACGAATGCTGGCTACGGCTCGAACCTCTCCATCGACGGCACTGTTGAGTGCGATGCTACAATTGTCGATCATCTCGGCCGTAGCGGTGCATGCGGTGCAGTTCCAAGTTTGTCTCCAACTGTGCTCTTTGGAACGATTGTTCGCAGTTACTCACCTTTTTAGATATTCGAAATCCCATATCCCTTGCTAAGCTCATCCTTGACACAAGCAACCAACCGCTTAGCCTCAGACGTGTCCCACCCAATGCTTTAGTGGGGGAGGGTGCCAAGGCGTTCGCTGAGGAGCATGGTGTAGTCACATACCCCAACGAATACATGGTGTCCAAAAACGCCCGAGATCGCTTTCTTCGTTGGCAAGATGATTTGAGGAAAGCAGAAAATAAGGGTGTGGAGTCCATGGCCAACCCAGATATGGGGCAAACTATTCCCAGCGGTGTTTATTCTCAATATGATGTTACGCCCACGGTAGAGACTCGCCGCTCTTTCCCAAGAGAACATGCAGCAGCAATCATGGCCGGAACTTGGAACGAGGGGCAGCCCGACTCACCATACCTCGGCTCACCGGCGTCTGAACGATCTAACCCCATTGATTCGCCATCAAATCCAGGTTGTCATCGCGCCGTAGAACCCCTGACGCCAGCCATCAAACGATCGCCGACACGTGCTTCCGAAAAGCCACTCTACTCTACTGTTGCTAAAAGAACTCCCAAGACTAGCCCGTTGTCGCCGCTTGTCTCTAAACTCCCTCTTGGTCAATTAGAGAACAGTAGACGAAGGACCAAAAGGAACAATGAGCTATGCGACGATGAAGGGAATCCTATAGGCAGTCCTGCCACGAATTATACTAACCGCTTGCCTATCAGGGACGGATCTGTCTCACCACAGTCGCCACTATCACATACAACCAGTTCAGAATTCGGCAACACGGATACATTTAATGATGACTCTTTAAGCCCTCGTGGGGTTAAGCGACCAGCCAGTTCGAGCGAAGCAGGCCATACTGATCACACTCGAACTAAAAAAGGGCCGTTTCTTGCCGATGCTGGAAACGAGGACTTCATTACAGACACTATTGGTGCTATCGCGATCGATGAGAATGGACAAATTGCGGCTGGGTCATCGTCAGGAGGTATTGGGATGAAACACCGAGGTCGGTTGGGGCCAGCAGCGCTGGTTGGTGTTGGAACAGCGGTGGTGCCGTGTGACGAAATGGACGAGGACCAAGTCACCATCGCAACGGTTACGAGTGGCACGGGGGAGCACATGGCCACAACCATGGCTTCTCAGCGGTGTGCAGAGAGGATATATCACGGAACACGCCGGGGCAGGGGAGGGGTTGACGTTCAGGATGATGACGAAGATGCCATTTTGGAATCATTCATCGTGAACGATTTTATGAACCACCCCGGTGTCAAAAACTGCCATTCTGCTGGGGCGATAGGGGTCATGGTAGTAAAGAAGTGTCGGACTGGATACTACTTTTACTTTGCGCACAATACCGACTCGTTTGCTCTTGCGTCAATGGGAGGCTCCGAAAGGGAACCCCGCTGCACCATGTCTCGACTCTCTGATGGTGCTAAGATTGCCCAAGGCGGGCGAAAGGTTCGGCTTAACTAAGCCTGTGTTGACTTTTGGGTGTCTATGCCTGTGATGCGGACTATTAGCGGGCTATCGAGTGCGATCTGAGCCAGAGTGTTGCTGAGATTGTCGGGCTGGAGCTGGGGTGGATGTTGTGGCCGCTGTCAGTAAATCCTCTTTTGCATGATAGAATAGACTGCAGCTATACTCTCTATTCCTATAGAATTTCTTCTTGATGAGTGGCAAATCGTGCATCCTTGGCGTGATCTTGTTCGCGCATGCGAGTTTTTATTTTGGCTAAGATGGAGTCTATGGGAGTTGAAATAAACTTGTGCTCACTGTGCTTAAAGCATTGTATTTTCAGGTCTATGTTAGAAAACTAGGTCATAGAAAGTCTCATTTATTTTGGCTATTGAAATTGGTAGCACAGCTTCGTCCGGCTATCCTTCATTCTTGGCATACATTGATTACCTCTGTGTGATCTCCTGCTCTGTTGGGGATTTGCTGTGAAGGTTTTTAGCGTCGCGAATCACTGAATGGCCTTGCATGACCCCTGGGTGCGATGAGGGCGCTTCTTGTTGACAGTACGACTTCCGGCGAGCTGTTGATCTCAACAATCAAGTTGAGAATTGCCGTGGCTTTTCTTTCCTTTCTCCTTTTTCTCTTTCTCCTTTTCCTTCTGTTGCTCTCGTATTTGACGACAATTTTGGAGGCTTTAGAGGCCATAATATGTTTGACACGACAATGGCCTTGCTGCTTGCATTCACTCATCATTCCTGGCATTGTGTTACAAGCCGATTGCTGTGCTGAAGAAAAACGTTGGTTCACAGCCGAGACCAATTGCATCAATAAACATGGATATATATATTTTGAGAGAAAGACATCATGGTTCGTCGTTATAGCGCTGGGTGACGCATCTATTGTACAGGAAAAAAAAACATCTTGAACTGTATGGCCAGACTCTAGCCGGCTGGTTATCATTGCCTACCAGCAACATCATGATTTCTAATTGGGTACTCCTTTAATTCTTCACGCTCTTCTTTAATGTGCTCCTTTTCTTTCTGCGTGTATAGCATATTCCACCAATAATCTCCTCACTGATAAGTGGAAAATTTTATATCTCATGGCCGAGGTGTCCCGTTGGCGCTCCCCGTTTCCTCCTGAGGAGTGCCGTTGGCAACGCGTCTCTTCTTCTTCTTCTTGCGAGGCACAACGGCAGGCTTGGCGCCGTAGTTGCCTAGAGAGAGCTTGGTGCCACACGTCAGGCACTCGGCGGCTTCGGGCAGCTCGCAAAAGATGCTGAGGCAGATGGAGCACACAAAACCTGTGTCGACGACACGTCCATGGCAAAAGCAGGCGGCACGGAAGTCGACTGTGTCGTGGGTGGGTGCGACCAAGGCCTCGCGCGCCTCCGTGTCGGCGATGAGGCCGAACATGAGGTAGGTGAGCAGGCCCTGGGGGTGCTTGGCTGCCAGGAAGGTTCCACCCGTGTTGAAGCACGCCTGCTGCAGGAATGTCGGGTCGCCTGAGAGCGAGAGTGTGTCGATTGCCACCTGAGCGTGGGCGGCGGCAAAGACGGCGTTCATGGTGGGAATGTACTGCGAGGGCTCCGAGTCGGACACGGAGAGGACTAGGATGCGACCACGCAGCGTCGAGGCGCTGGCCGCGTTTGCCTTGCGGCTGTCATCGAGGTTGGCTGTCGGGGAGCACAAGGCCTGGGCCGCCTTGTTGATATGGCAAAGGGCGAGCGTCAGGGCTCCTGACAGTTGTGTGGTGGTGGCGGTGAGATCGGCCTCAGACGTCTTGTCCATGAGCTGCCTCACGGCGGAGAGGACAGCAGTCTCGATCTGGGCGAACTGCGGAAACTTGTTGGCCGATGCCGTGGAGCCGTTCGTGGGCTGCTGCTGGGCGTCCTGCATCGAGACATCGCCGGCGGCGTCCTTCGCAGGCTTGCCCTTCGGGGGTGAAGGGTACAGCCAGACAGCGCGGTCGAGATGGGCGGCGATAAGGGCGACCTGGTTGGCGCCGCTGAAGGCGAGGTGGGCGTTGACGAAGACGAGCATGTTTGCGAGGGCGCGTGAGATGGGCAGCACGTCACCCAGGGCCGCCCAGGCCCGCGGGTTGGTATCAAGGACGATGGCGAGCAGCGAGGGCGTGTCGTCGGCCGTCGTGACCTCGTAGTGCTCCGAAACGTCGACGGCGTCCATTGCGTTTGGCGGGCGGCCTACGAGGTCCGCGCGGGGAGGAGGAACAGCGGAAGTTCAGTTGAAATGAAGCTTTGTTTCGGGACGTCCGAGGTCGAGCTAGCTGGGGAGCATTAAGAGGGAAAAAAAAGGCAGGGGAGGGGAAGAGGATGTGGCTTTGATCTGTTGATCTGAATCACTGAGTCACTATATGGAGAATGTATGGGGAGTAGTCGCGGTACGTAGTTGATTTTTTGCCATGCTGATAAAAAAAGGTGAGGCTCAACCGTGACGGCGGCTAACACGGTGCCGCCGGGGTCTGTGCGACCACGATGTGCAAAATGACAAGCTATGTCTCACAAAAGTTCTCACTTGGCAATTGAACGGTTATCATGCAGCTGTGATGAATTTGGAATTGTTATCCACCTCGTTTCTTCCTCTCTTTCTTTCTTCCGCTCTTTTCTTTATTTCGTCTTTTCTCTCTTTCCGTATCTAGCTTAAGCGAAATCTCGTATTGTCCGCGGATATGGATGAGCTCTCTTGACGCGACCTAAAGTGTGGAGAATGACATCGCCTTTACAGGCCCCACTGCAGGTATCAAAACCCCCATTTCAACTTTCGCCATGCAAACTAGTCATGCCATTCTGTGGCTTTGTAGATCATTTAATCGTGTTTCGGCGCAATAGTGACAACCGATAACACAGTACCTCGCTTATTATTGCTGTCTTGTCCAGCTCGTTGCTCGCTTATCCCTCCGCTTACATGAACGAGCTTGCAGGGTCCCGAGTCATTCTTCATTAATAGTCTTGTCTTTTGGGCATAGACTGTACCCGGGTTTGAAAAGAGCATCTGCATCTTTACTGGTGGAATAACCCCCCTCAAACTTGACATGCAACGCTTCAAGAGAAATTCATCCCAATCAATCGCAGCTCCACACTGTTTGTTCAGCCTTGCTGGTGTAACCTTGTACCATGGCAATAAGCTCCAGAAATAGACGGAGAGCACTGGGATCACGTATGCATATCATTTTCAAATCTCAAACGCCAGAGAAATTCAAGGGTTGACCCAGTTTCAACAAGGCTTTTCTGCCGCCTCCCGATATATCGGTATTTTTACTACGAATGCGCCACATGTATTGCATCACTGTGATACTCTGCAATTGAGTGCAACATCGGGCTATTACATCAGGAAGACATTAAAAAAAAAGTCACTCTTTTAACCGAACATCGGGCAGGCGATAACAACATACACACGCCTCTGCAGCTTCCGGCCCAACCACGGTAGCCTTCGGTCCCGAAGCCGACTCCGCCGCCTAAGGGCTGAAAAGGAGGGTTGCAGGGCAGGTGTAAGAAGCAGGGCATCGAGATTTGACTGTTGGTAAGACTCTTCTGGTGGACATGATAGGGTAATCAGCATGGGATGATGGGTACAGAATGGGAGCCAAAGGGAGTGTCATGTCATGTAAGGAAGTGAGCTGGGTGCATGTCACATGCTATATTGGAACCAGAGCACACTGTAACGTTGGAGAGAAAACCGAACAACGCAGGTACCGTGCACGCGTGTAGTGTGGTAGTGGTGACGACCTAGCGTCGTTGAAGAAAAGATTGCGAGAGAGACGCTGACCGTCGGTAAGCGAGCATTGGATCATGGTCAGGTCCAGATGATCGGGGAAGTTGCCTCTGTTTGACCAATCGCTTTGCATTTTTTCCTAACTTGGATGGCCTGATGCAGAAGCTGCCAAAGAGATCCCAGGAGGGCTGAGGTTTGAGCTCGGTGTTAATACAGACGTTGCATCTGTGTAGACAGTGAGAGAAAAAAAAAATTAAATGGCCTGTGTGTGCGTGCGTGCGTTTTGGTGTAATGGCATCTCACCCAATTGTTGAGTGTCCATGCATCACCGCCAAATGGCCGACCAAAAGGAGATGAACCGGCATCCTTTCTTCCCGGCACCATCTAGGCAGACATGTAGAGATGCAGATCATCGACACCGTCACCCCAGTTAACCCAGAGGTAAGGTAATATGAAAAAGAGGCCTCGTAATATTTGAGCTGGTCGGCCCGAGCCTCCGGGATCGCGTCCCGTTGGCTGGACTGTTTATGCAATGGTTGGTTTGCTCCATGACCTTTTGCGGGTTGGCACTTAAACCTTAATGCTCAAGCCTGGACGTGGCGACGACCTCGACTTGACTAATTTACCAAAGCGAGAAGCCAGGCAGAATCCACGGCCAAGGGAGAGCGGCTCGGTGTGAAGTAGTTGCCAGCTTCATGTACCCTGTGCATCCTTGCGCAGGGTTTTCCCCCAACATATGAGACCCGTTTGATATACATCACAAATGACGGTGAGCTGGCGGGATTGCCGTTAGACAGCCACTTTGCCTTTCCTCACTAAGTTGCGGCTATCATCGCAGGGTTCTGCTGGTTACTGCATGGCATTTGCAAGACCAAGCAGCAAACCCGACCCCGTAGATCGGGAATACCTCCAATTCATTTCGCCACTCGCGCCATGGAAGTAATCAGTGGTTGGCCACTTACGCGGGAACGTATCGATTTTTAATCCGCACCCGGCCCACGTTATTTTCCTCGTGCGCACACTGGGCCTAAGATCTGTTTAGCCATGGATGAAGGGACCGGATGGAGGGCTCGATCTCCGGCTGCTCGTCGCGCCCTCATATGAATGGGCGAGGCTCGGACGTGATCAAGTGCACTAGGATGGGCACGGTCCCCGTGCTAGGAGAATAAGCTGAAGAGATGACGACAGCCACAGTCTAGCGATACAAACTTCCTCACACCGGTCCTCTCCGGAGATCAACAGCGGACGTGCCCGGTGAAGTCAAAGTCCCGACCGTCCGCTCGCCCGTCATGGCTGGACCCGTCGCCGTGGAGGTGGCCATCGCCATCGCCATCGCCGGAACTAGACTGCAAGAATGAAGAAGACTGAATTGATCGGCAGGGCCAGACGACGCCCTGGGCTTGGTAAAACTCTGCTGTTTCCAGATCAAACCCGCCCAGGGTTTAGTTAAGTAAGACATCCCGGGACAGGTGCCGCTGGCTTAACACCAATGGACCCCTATCGCTGCGTCCTTGAATGGGTTTGTGACATAGTCTCGAGACTTTGTCTAGAGTGTGTGTGGGCTCTAGTTATCAAGAAGGAAGGCGTAAGCGAGTACCAAACCAAATACCTGGAGTGTGAACCGTGCTCTACCACTTTGCATCTGAGAATAGCACGGTAATGAGCGAGCTAGGAGATGGGCAGCCTCAACAGTGGGTTTTTTTTTTCATGCGGAGGTGGAGCCGGGAGATGGATCATGATATGCTGTGGTCCGTACTTTGTGTATATTCTCGGCCGGCCGTGGATTCCAGCTGGGCATTGCAAAAGCTGAAACTGACGGGGTCCAAGTCGATACGGCGTGCTCGCACGTCCACACACGCGCACATGTCCATGCTTAAGCACCGATTGACGCACCCTTTCCGACGCCCTCACGCTACAGCACACCACACTACCATGTATCTCATTCCTAAGTGAGCCGCCAGGCTGGACTAAGAACGGGTTCCACTGCGGTGGCGAAACGGTTCGGTTCCTGAGCCGTTGTCATGTTTGGAGTAGTGTTGTGTTGCGAAGCTAGACGGCGCGTCGGTTCAGATCCCTTGCCATGTGTTCGTTTGCGTCGTCTTTCCCAGGGCTCTCGGGGTGTCTAGCGGATGCTGCCCCGGCTGCAGCCACAGGCCTCAATAGTCATGGCGCGCGGCACGCTACTCTCGTAGACCAGGGCTGGGGAAACGGGATCCAGATGGGATCCACGACCCCCCGTCGAGTGGCTGACGGATCGCCAGCAACATGAGTAGCCATCATGCACTGACTGCTCAGCTCCCTGAGCCGTGAGACAGGGCCATGTCTCTCCATCGAGTGCCATGTCTGGGTTGCCTGGCGCGGGTGCAAGCACTGCTGCCACACAGCGTACATGTTGCTGCACATTTGTTTTAGTGTGGGCTTCATTGCTTGATGTCTCTGGACGGATGTGTCAGGTGGAGTGCTGGATAGAAACTGGATGCCACGTCCGGCCGGCTGAGTTGTTGGAGGGGTGAGTGGATTCGGGTTATTGGAGAATTAGCCTCGTATGCATTTAAGTGACAGGGTGAGACATGGCTCATGTCGTGCGTGGGACGCCAATGGACCGTGTTGGCGAGGAAGAAGGAGAACAACGAAAATCAAGACGGCGAGATGGTTGCTGATGGTGGCAGCGAATGAACGATCGGGGCTGCGTTGAACAAGGATTGGGTGAGAAGGGAAAAAGGCAGCGCGAGCAAGGATGAGGCCTTGAGCACAGGATCAATGGCGGCATGGGGAAAGGAGAGAGGGAGAGAGATGGCAATGGAGCACAGATGACGGATCTCGTAAATGGAACACTCCCATCCATTGCTGCCACTCCCACTACCACCACCATCACCACCACCACTATCACCACCACCACCAACAGCATCAACACCACACTGTGGAGGAAGCAATCGCATTTGCCCTAGCACTTGTTTGCACTGTGGTGGACTGTGGGCAGCCGTGGGCACGGCCATTGGTGGTTCCCCAAAAGAACCAGCTACGGATAGAAAGGGTAAAGCTCACCCTGGTCGACCCAGCTAGGCAAGTAGCACCTGCCTTGAGGATGCAATTGCAGAGGCCAATTTGTTTGCTTGCCTTGAACGGAGCAAGTCATTGCTGGATTGAGCATATGCACCTAGCCCCGGTCATAGACGAGCCGACTAAATACCTAAACCGGCAGTGGGCATGCGATGTACAGCAGTATCCCTGCGGCTGCAATGATTGCTTGCTGATACATTATCAGACACTGTCATTCAGCAACCTCGGATGTGGAGGAGCGAGCGAAAGCAGAGGACGTCCGAGCAAGGGTCATTAGCTCTTGGAGGTTTAGTGGCGTGGAGGTCGATTTCAGATCCGCCCATCCATCGCCATCGCAATCCAAGCCCGCCCACTCCTCCGTCGATTCACATCCCGGCCCAGTCCCACGTCGCTTTTTTTTCTCGCACCATCCTTGATCCAGGCAAGTAATCAATGGGTTGTCCAGGGATGCTGCAACGGTAGATGGTGCCAAGCTTTCATGCTTGGTGTCCCGGAAAGGGCTTGGATTGATTGATTGCGATCGGGCCTTGTCCCCTCTGCTCAGACATGGGTCATTGCCAGATTGCGTGTTGCCAGCTGCCAGCTAAGGATGTAGGGGGTAATAATTGTTCAAATCGCGACGGATAGCAGTCGCTGTCAGCGTCATTTGGGTCCGTGGCCATTTACACCGGAGGTGGTCAGCACAACGGGCCTCAGCTTAGCGTCTTGTCAATGCTAACGACATAGCAAGACTCGCTTCGTTAGCTGTCATCCCGTCACTTCATGCCGAGCCATTGAGCCATCGTTCCCGCTTGGAAACCTTCCAGACCCGCTAAAGCGGCTACCTGCCTCGGTAGGGGTGGCTTGGTCCTTTTCCCACTCTCACGCTGTTGCGTCCGAGGCAAATTATTTGTAGTTCATATCATGCGGCGAGATTTTGCACGTCGGCTTTTTTTCTCGAGACGCTTTCGGCCGAGGCGAACCACTTTGCCGATGCCGTTCGAGAGTCAATGGTGTCCAACAGCCTGGCAATCAAACCAGGCCTGAGGTCTCGGCCTCGAATGGGGTTCCGCTGCAAGGAGAATTGCCCGCTGTACAGCACAGGCGTCAGCGATCATCATGCCCTCCAATACCCACCGGGCTGGACGCCACACGCCACTTACCGACCGGGGGAAGGGGGGGGGATGCTTTGAGCTTCATTTGGGCGAAGGGTTTTTGCCTCAAGGCGTTTCTAGAGTCCTGATAGACCATACCCACGAGCATCGGCTGGATACAGAAGCCACAAAAGAAGCAAGCGAGACTGTCAATAGTGGGTATTGAGGCTTTAGCTCTGACAATTATCAAGGCGGCGTGTCAAATAGCGGACTTGGGCTGAGTAATGGCTATTGGTTCCGGCGTTGCTGGTGGATTCCAGAGAATTGGAATTTCTCAACTGCGTCGACACAAAGACGAGGGAGGGGGGGAGAAAGCAAAAAGCACAATATAGGGTGCATTTTTCTCACGCACATTATTACTTTTTTATTTATTTATTTTATTTTTCATTCTTGCTCACTCACTAAATCTGCATAGGACTCTTTGCAACTCTGGACAAATGACCGGGATCCGATGCTCAATCTCCCCGGAGCATCGTCCAGTGTCTCGCGTGCCAACCCACCCGTGTCATGTTCTGTGCCTTAGTTGCAGTGCGGTCCCCGCCGAGCCCACCTCGCTACAGCCAGTCATCTACAGGAGGTGGTCACCTACAGACGGGTGTGCTTTAGGAGGCGTTGGTGGGCTGCAGCGGGTTCCATTTTTGTCGGTTACTGGAGTCGGGTGTAGTTGGCTACTTTGGGGCGGGTAGGTTCGGGGGTGTCAAGGGGGGGTACATGGTTGGTGTGGAGGGAGGGTCTGGGGTCCAGCGCTGCCAGTTGCCAGTGCACGCAGCACGAACGTCCATAGTTCAGTAGGGGGCGACGGCCTGTGGTGGAGGGTAGTGCGCTAATTGACGGGCGGCGTGGGCGTGCCCCTACCCTTCTTTTCTTTCCCCTCTGGTGTGGGTGAGCGAGTGGGGGACGGGCGGGCGCTCGATATCGTCCCCGGGCCACGTCCTTGTCCCGTCCACTTCCCTGTCTCGTGCTGTGCCTCTGCTGCGCGTACCGTCGTCACTGTACCTTGCGCACCGAGTTACTTTGCTGGCCGCGGTAGCGGCATTGTGGTCTAGGTTTGCGACCTTGGACGGTGGTGAGCGTGGTCGCTTTGTCCGCCTTTCCAGTCCAGAGTCGCCCCCTCGTTCCTCTCCAACCAACGACGATTCTTCTTTTCCTTCTTTTCCTTCCTCTTCCTTCTATTCTTTTACCTCTTCCAATCCCCGTTGGTGCGTTGCCAACCTTACCCATTTCCCCATACTTTCTCCCCCCCCCGGTATCTCACTGCCAGCCCGCCATATCCGCCCTACGCCTCCGAATAGCATTTACAGGGGAAACCACTCCTGCTCGACTCCCCTTATTCCTCCTGCTCCTGCTCCTGGCCCAAGTGTGGCCGGCTTCCTTCGCCTGCTGCTGCAAACCTGGTTCGAGGTTCTGGGCCTGTCCCAGTTGTTTAGTGCAGCCCAATCACGGGCCTTTGCTCGTGTCTCTCCTCGGGTCGACTCACTCACACTCCTGTTTCTCGCCTCTTGGCTCTGTCTCTCAGTCTCCATCTTTTTGTGTCCGCTTGGTACCCTGTCCCATTTACACTTGCCTTACGGATACGCTCAATATCCTCCCCCCGGTCTCGCGCCACCTGTTGGCACCCACTCGCTCACTCAGCGTATCTTGCTTGCTCTTGCTCCCGTCGGTTTCCGGGTTCCCTCCTCCCCGCCCGTTCCCGCTTTCCAGCAGCTTGCACGCCGACCAGCTTCAACCTCCCCCCCGATTCTCGCATCCGCCTCACCACCTGCCAGCTACAACGTCGCCACTGGATCCTATCTGCTGCTGTCGCTGTCGCTGTCGCTGTCGCGTCCGCCCTCGACCCGTCCTCTCCGCGGCTGTCGCATACTCGATTCGGCCGCCCGCATCACGCGCCGCTAACACCTGCGACCGTTTTTTCGACTCGCCCGCCTTCTAGAAGCTCGACCTCTGAGCCCCCTATGCGAGGCTGATCGCAGAACCACCCAGCCAGGGTGCCCACCTATCCCGTCGTCCGCTCTTACCTACACAAGCTACGCCGCCGCTACTACAAGTCAACTGCCCCATCTTCGCCGTGGCCGATCCTTTCGCATTCTGCTTCTGTCGCGCAAGCTTCATTTGGCCAGGAGACCTGGTTGTCCCTTTTGCCATTTTACCGTTTGTACATGGAGATGAGGTAGGTTTCCCTGCTCCGCCTTGCATCACACCCGACCGTCGTCTCCACCATTGCGTCCGCCTTCACCTTCGCCTTTGCATCCGCGCCCGCACCGGCTTTCGCACCTTCCCACCCGCTGCTCGTTGCTCGATTTCGTCGCATCACCATCACCGGTCGTCTGTTTTCTGTCGCGATCTTCCTCACTTCCCCGGGCCACCGCCATCGCGCATTAGCCGCCGCAGCCCGCGTCCTTGGCCCCACCACCGCTTGACCCTGCTCCGTCCTTATCCTCCGTCTCATCCCCCGTTTTCCCGCTTCTGCTCTCTTTCCACCTGCTGCCTTCTGCTGCCGACTTGCTTCGCCGCCTTGGTCTTGCACCCGACTGACCACCATGGCTACAGCGCACATGGCCGTCAGGACTGAGACGCTCTCGCCGTTAACGCCGACCTCGACTTCCGCCGACGAGTCAATGGGTGCTCGTGTCATCCCAATTCAAACTCCGATCATCAAGATGTCTCCTCCATCTACCGGCGACCCCATGGAGATCACCTCTCCTGCCCCGTCGTCTACCAACCAAAACTCTGATTCCGATATCAATGGAAAGTCCAGCGACACACCCAAAGCCGCTGCCGGTAGCGACCAGTCCAACAACTCCAGCAACATTTCCAATAACCTCTCGAACACCATGCCCGCGCCTCCCCCCGCCGCCGCCGCAGCTGTTCACCAGCCCAAAATCGTGCAGACAGCCTTCATTCACAAGCTTTACAAGTGAGAACTCCATCGCCGGGTACTTTCGACACCCAACTAACCGCGTTGCAGCATGCTGGAGGATCCAAATATCCAGCATTTGATTTCGTGGTCCGCGAGCGCTGAGAGTTTTGTCATGTCACCCTCAGCCGATTTTTCCAAAGTTTTGTCGTATGTCTGGCTTGCGAATTTCCCTCCGCCGAATCCATTACTGATCTCTGCAACTAGGCAATATTTTAAACATACCAACATCTCATCCTTCGTACGGCAACTAAACATGTACGGTTTTCACAAAGGTGAGTCTGGCGCGGAGTGTCTCAGGTTTTGACAGTCGGGACTCACTGGCTTCTAGAACGCGACGTTTTCCACACTGGAAACCCCGACACCACCCTTTGGGAGTTTAAGCATGGCAATGGAAACTTTAAGCGTGGCGACCTTGTTGGTTTACGGGAAATCAAACGCCGCGCCAGCCGCCATGCGCTGGTACATCGCGAAAGCAACTACACCAAGGCCGCAACATCACAACCCGGCACACCGGCAGAACCAGTGCCTCTTCCCCCAGACAGTGCCGATGCACGATTGGTCAACATCGAACACTCTCTCTACGACCTCAACAGCCGACTGCAGAGAAGCGAAGAGGCCGCTCATTACATGCATATCAAGAACCAAGCAGTCGTGGAGACGATGAACCGACTTCTTCACTTCAACCAAGAATTGTCAAGGGCCATGCTATCCATTATCCCCGCCGACAGCCCCGTCTCCCGTGATGGTTTGTCTCCCGTTGATATTTCGCGCGCCTGGCACTTACTAACGTCTTTTGACAGTCCTAGCCATCCAGGGAGAAGTGCAGAGACAGGCTGAAATGGTTCGCTCGCTAGACGAAGCCCCGGAGCCCCCGTACGTTGGGCGACAGCAGTATTTCGCAGGCGTCGAGAACGCCCCGGTGTCCCCGAGACAACTAGCGCAGGATGACCAACGACGCAGCAACAACCTGGCGGTTCCAGGGGCGCGCAGTCAAAACTTTTACCGCCCTCCAGTACCATCCAACTTGTCTGTCAGCGCTCGACGAGGATACGGGTCGATCAGCGGCGGCAGCACCGCCCAGTCATCACCAATGCGCTCAGTCCCTCCACCTCCGCCTCCTGCGGCTCCTCATCCCCTCTCCAACGTTGAACCTCCACCAGGAAGTCTCGCCCGCCGACACACGGCCGCCGACATCCGCGCCCATGGCTGGCAACCGGGCCCATCTCCATTCTCCAATCCTCCCCCGGGGCCTGCTGCCCCGTGGCCATCATCCCCAAGCCGTGTTGCTCCGGAAGACCAGCGTATCCGGGACTCATTATCTTCCTACTCTCTGCAGACGGCTTCTCACCCTCATTCTCACTCCCGGCCAACGACACCTCCGCCGCCACCCTTTGCCAACGGCGTCAACGGCGCCTCGGAGACCTTTGGCAGCTGGTCCTGGAACTCGGCCAATCGCGACAACAAGAACTTGTCCATCAAAGATCACTCTGCACCGCCAACACGACGAGGAAGCATGGCACACATCCTCAATCCTAGCGATACTGCTGAGCGGCCGGATGAAGAAGAGGACCCCAGGGGAGAGGACGACAGGAAACGACAGCGACTTGCATAAATTACATGAGCTAATGGGCTGCCTCCCGCCGCAGCCTTTGGTAGCTCACCCGCAACACGATGACGTTAAAACACCACGGTTTATTGATTGTCAACGAGGACACTGCAATGTTGAAGCGACTGCATGGATGGGGTATCCTTGCACGTCAGAACATCTAATGAAGCACTCGGCCCGATTTTGCGACGAGCGTTTTGTATCTAGGCTCTAGCCTAACCATGTGATTTGCCATATACCTGGATTATACAGATGAGTTTTTTCTTAAGGCATGGAGATATTCTCGGGACATGCGACATCTCTTTTGGCGCATGGAAAAGTGTCTTTGCCCGTGCCCAGCGCACGACGAGTTTGGAGTACGGCATGGGGTGGCTAGAGTTTGGGAAGGGAGGCTCTCTGTTTAGCGGCACAGAAGGTATTGGAGCGGTTCATGGGACACGTTATATTTTGTGTGTACCCAGCCTGCAACCTCTATACGGGCTTGACCGCGGAGCACGGATCATTTATATGCCCTGGGATCTTATTTTGTCATTGGGTTGGGGAGTCTGGCCTTGGGAGACGGAGCCGTGAGCGTCAGGACTGACGCATCACTCAGGCTCATGATGACCATGTGTATTTGTTGAATGCTTGGATCTCGGACGAAGACGAGAAATGGCGAGGATATACGAATTGACCTCGTCCAATGGGCACAGTTATTTACTCTTGTGAAGAATGTATTACTACTCAAGTGTTTTCGTTTGTTGGTTCAAGGTGGTATTTAGTAATGACATGGATGCAAGTTGAGTTGAACTGGAGCAACTCTGGACTAGCCCTGCACATTCGCGCTGTTTGGTTTCTTCTTCTTATTCTTCTTCTTTCTCCTCTTCCTGGCTCCATCGTCGCCTCCTTTGGTCTGCTCCGCGTGTCCCCTTTTATCATCTGAGTTGCCCACCGGAGAGGCATCATTTTGATCCTCCTCGGTATCACGGCCCATGTCCACATCCGCACTCCTCTCAGCAACGTCGTGGTCAGTCGCGCCAGGTCCCTCTCCCTTCTCCTGCCCATCCGCCTCTTCCTCTTCCACTTCCTCCTCCCCCTGCGGCTTTTCTCTCTTCGGCCTCTTCCTCTTGCCCAGCGCGCTGCGGCCTACTTCGCTCTCGCTCTCGCTCTCGTCCTTCTTGCGCTGCTGCTGCTGCTGGCGCCGCTTCTGCTCCTCGGCGCGCCGGCCTGCGCTCCCGCGAAGCAGTACCCGCTCCTCGCGCGAGTTCCCGGACGCGGCCGCGCCCTTGCCTTCGGGCGGCACGTATCCCACGCCCTCGTTGGGGCGCGGCCCGCGCAAAAAGTCGGCGGCGCCGTCGTCGTTGTCATCCTGGGGCGCTCGCCGTCGCCCTCGCTGCTGCTGCTGCTGCGCGCTGGGGTCTGGGCGCGTGAGCTTCATGGTTTTCAGCACAGAAGACTGGGAGGCGAGGAGCATGGATATGCGATTCGACAGGGCGGCGCGGTTGGCCGCGAGGGGGAGGGGCGGTGTCGGGTCGGGAGGCATTCTGGAGGATGGTGCAGCTTCTGCTGGATGAAATGGGGGGGTTTTTTTTTTGGTTTTTTTTGGGTTGACCTCTGGAGCAAGTGGGGGGGAGAGGGGGGAATTAGTGTGGGCTTTGGAATAGTTTATCGCCTTGTGAAAGGGTTCGGAGGTACAATGCGAATTGGAATATTTAAGGTGGTGCGTAGGGAAGCATCGAGGCGCGCACAGCGACCCAGAGATTGGCGATGTTGAATTTGGTGGTGAAGCTTTGTCGTTGGCGCCGAGAATATCACATGCAAGCTTGCTCATGCGCACCGTTAAGGTTGGTCGTATCGAATCTGGGGTAAAGGAAAGCTGGGCCGAAGATTTAGCGGGTCAATCAGGAGAAGAAACATGAAACCAAAACCAGGTCACTGACACGTCACAGACAACGTTGCACTGCATGTCAAATCAATTATTGTGCGCCATTTGAAGAGTATCCTGAAAGCGCGGCCTTTCGAGACCGAGGATACATTAGTATTAAAAAGATAAAGATGTCTACAGAGCGAGGTATCCTGCGCCTTGTGCTTGCTGTCATAAATCGTTACATGCTATGCTGCCAATTCCAATGCTGTGCAATGCTTGGCTGTGCCGACTCCCTTTGTGATTCCCATTTTTCCCCATTTATAAAATCTAGATTATATGTACTGTGAATTATTGCGCTATCAGCTGCCAGCTGTATCCCTTAAGCTTAGGATATATGGCAGGTCTGTCGAGTCGTACCGAGTCGCGAGACGTATGACAGACCCTGAACTGCTCGATGACTTGGATTTCAAGCTAGCCGTTGATGGCTGGCTAGCAGGATAACGCCTTCGAGTGCTCTGAGCGAGACTATTGGCGCTTCGTTTGCGCGAGAGCGCCCCTGAAATCCCGCTACGTAAGCTGTTCGGCGCAGTGGCGTACATGTTCCAAGTGGTCGTGGATGGCTGACGCCTGGCCCGTCGGGTTGAGCTGCTAATACTGCCACTGTCAGAGCGGTAGATGATACTGCCGGTTGCATCGCCATTTATATCTGGGCGGCCAGCGTAATCTGCGTCGCTGGACGGCGACGTGGTCTCTTCGTATTCCTCCTGCTCTTCGTCCAAGATATCAGGGTTGATGGGTTCCATGGCTCGCAAAATGTCGGCAAACAAGTGCATCAGTTCCTTGAACCTAGCGTTGGAGATTGGCTTGGTGGAGAAGCGGGCGTATTCGTAGTGGGACAGGAATTTGGTGGTTGTGGCATCCATTTCGAGCACACCCAGACTGGCTAGGTGCATCATGTAGTCGCGGAGTGTCATATTCGCAGTTCGTTGCAGCAGTTCCACGGCTTCTCGGTCGAGAATCGGAGGGTCGACATCAGACGTTGGGTCGGGCGGCGCCAAGGTCAGGGCCTTGCCCTCAATCAGGTTTGGCAGCTCGGAGAGGACGGTGGTGTACTGGAGATTGGGGAGATCTGGGGCCGCAGGAGACGCCCAGCCGTAATGCTCGATATTGCCCCACACAGCTGGCTGGCGAGGGAGGTTCACAGCAAGGTCCTCAGCCGTCATTCCAGTGTCTCCCACGCTCTGTTTCGATCGGGAGCGGATCGACTCTTCCCGATCCACCCGGTCGTCCGTGTCGAGTCTCGGGCGCGAGTTGTACGCTATGGTGGCGCTGATGCCGAGACCTTGGTTAATCATCTTGTAGACGGCGGAGCGCACGTCGCCCTTTTCAATGGGCACCCATCCCTTGGGGATCGAGTCAAGCTCCGTCTTGTTAATGTAGAGTCGGGTAAAGTAGATGAAGGCGACGGTGAAGATGGTGGCGGTATAGATGGCAGCGATAATCCAGACATTGTATATCTGGTGGTTGAGGAGGGAGCGGCGGATCGCATCACCGGGGGTTGCGATGAGAAGGCCGAGAAGTATGACGCATAGGAGGAGATAGAATGTCCGGTATATGATGGAGAAGACGAGGCGTCGGTGAGACATAGGAGACGCCATGGCCGGATAGAGAAGCCCTCGGGGCTAGCGATGACAAGTGAAGATGATGCTCGGAGCGGCGTGCAAAGCGGACAAGGAAGGTCCATGAAAAGAAGACGACAATAAGGAAATCATGGCTATGGCTATAGCGTTAAGCTGGAGGCTGGCGTTGCGGCATGGGAACATGGGAGCCCTATTGCTGCGCGACCAGGACCTTGGACGGGAGGAGGTTGGTGCGGGTGAGGTGCCACTTAAGCTTTCGTTTCCCCCCCAGTCGCGAAAAAAGCGTGGCCGCGTGGGAACACAGTGGCGGAGCACAGTGTGGCGCCTTGCCGCAAGGGCGGATGAGAATATACGGGATTAAATGCCTGATTTGATGTCAAGGGGCAAAGGGAGACGTCGCATTGGCACACAAATGGCATTAAATACTAGTATCCATTGTATTCCGCACGATGGAAGCGCCGGCTTGTCATGATTTCACTTGTAAGAAACTCATTGCCCTTTGGCATGTGCAATGAAACACGACATGAACCATTAAACAGCTCCCCACCCCGCTGCGTATTGTGTCGGTTGATTTTTCTTATTTTTGCTTCTCAGTCTTCCTTGCCTTTTTATTTCTTTAAAATTAATTGCATTTATACACGAAATCACACGCTGCCTATGGGCAGCTTTTTATCTAGTAATGTGTTGTTGATGTTACACATGGTATCATGATACATTCATTTGTCACGAGCTCCCCAACCAAGACACCTCCGTCATCCGTTTGACGCCTGCATTACCGAACCTGCGCCATTTCCGCCTTCTTGGGCTTCTCCACTTCGGGTATCACCGCTGCCTCCTTTGCATGCCTGATATCAGACAAGGTCAACTTGAGATCACGACTGTATGGCTCAAACTTGGCCACCACTTGATCCAGACCTGTCCTCAAAGTGTACAACACCTCGTCAACCTCAGGACTCTCTCGGCTGCGCTTGGTATCCGTCCAGTGAATAGGGAACGAAAGCCTAAACTCCTCTAGCTTCTTAATGACCGATGTCAGTGTCTTGATAATGCTGGGAACATCCCGATGGACATTGCCAAACTGGTCCTCTACCAAGCTGTGAACCGACAGTTGGCACAAAACCTGGATCGCGTTGATAAGCAGTGTCGGTTCCGCATACGGGTTTCCCAGCACAGCAGCGGCAAATTGGGTTCGGAAGTCTTGTTGAAGGAGACCAGCAACAGCGTCAATCTGCATAAGACGAATAGTCCATTGCTCGAATTGGCTCTTCAGGTGCTCAGGAGAGACCATCTCTTGCTGCTCCTTGCTGAGAACTCGGTCCTTGGCCTCCTTGAACGCCTTCTTAGCCACTGGGCTCAGCTTCGAGGCAGGAGAAGAACCGGGAGATCGGGCAACCTGGCTTAGTCGTTTCTCAACCTCTCCACGCATCGACCTAGAAGTAGACTTGGTGTTGAAGATGGGGTCTTCTCTGAGGGGTGCAGATACGCGCTGCTTAGGCTCTGCGGCCGGTTCGGTGGGTGGTGCCGCGAGAGGTTTTCCGTAGTTGTCGATCCGAGTCTCAACCGCCTGAACCACATCCATGCAAATAGCATAGACTTGTGCCCACATGCGACCATCTGCGCGGTCGATATCCTCGTAGATGGCCTGGCGGCGAGTAGGAAAGTCCTTGGAAATGTAGGCCAACTCCCACATGGCAAATGACTAGCAATCGTTTAGCCCAACTCGATGTTGAATAAGAGAATTGACAAACCTTGATAGAAAGCTTCTTGCTCTTGAGGCCATTCAAAAGGCTACCGTTGGGGTCCTTAGACTCGGAGGTAAGAGGGTTACCATTCTTGAGCGGCTCCTTGACCATAAAGGTAGAAAAGGCAAGGTTTCCGGCGTTCCATACGAAATGAATAAGGGCACCAGCCTGGAGGCAACGGAAGAGCAGGTACAGGTCGATCGGCCAGTGGGGAGGGAGCATGTTGGTCTTGGGTAGGTTGTAGAACGGTCGCAGCAACATCAAGCCCCAACTCCAAGCGACCGATCGGACCACGGTGTAGTAAAGAACAAATGACAGCGGGAGAGCAGTCACCGCACCTGTTGCAGAGGCAATGGCAATCGTGGGAAGCTCCTGGAGGACCAGCTTCAGCGAGTCGCCGGAACCATTCACTTTGTTGCCATCCCTGTTCTTTGACAATGAAAGAACAAGGCGATCAACGTCCTTTCTGTAGTGGGTGAAAGTCTGCGCGACAGCGCATGTTCCCAAGTAGGCCATCAGGAAGAGGGGTCGCTCGTTCATCCGCGCGCGATCACCACTGAAGTAGGTAATCCACTGCAGATTCGTGGATCCGGCAACAGACCACAGGTAGATATGACAGAAGAACATGCTGGAGAAGCCATACCAAAACACCGTTTCATATGTCTGAAGCTTCACAATGGCGGCGCGCAGTGTCTCCAGCCCGGAGCCGGTGGTCCTGAGACCAACATGGTAGTTAGCGATTCGAAGGACAAGAATCGCAAGACCGCAGGTAAAGATGAAGGCTGTTCGCACGCCGACTGGACCGATGGGAAACCAAGACCAGAGATCTGTCAAGCCGTGTCAGCATTGTCGCAACAAAAAAATACAGACCGAGAAGATGGTACGCACACGAGCTCCAGCTGTCCAAGAAGATGGCCTCCAAATACGACACCGCCAACAGCACAGTGGCTGTAGAGGTGAAGCGCCTATGCAAGGCGGGCTGGAGGAAGTCCTTGTAAGGAGCCTTTCGAACTGTGGTGGCCGCCATGTCCACAGGGCATCGCCGTCGGGGGTCGTTGGATGGGGTGGGTGATGGACGGATCAGATCCAGGTACGTCTATACTAAAAGCAAGCCCATGTAAATAAAAATCTCCAGGCCAGCAACGGAGGTCGACGCGCCAAGCTAGGCACAGTGCCTCAGCTGCTATCGTTATCGTCACGTGAGGATATGAGATAGCGCACGATGAAGCAATGGATGTGCAGGGGGAGCCAGGTCCCACCAATCGCTGGTTGGTCTGCATGGACTTGTCCAATTACGTATGTCTCAGGACCAGGGCCTTGATAACATCAGCCACCCTCGGCAAGGCAACAGGTGACTTGACTGGTAGACTAACAAATACCTCCAAGACGAACATCGTCATCGCCATCGCCCCAAGGCACCCGAATTCTTTCTCGCGCAAAAGCCTGCAATCGTCCCCCTCTCGAGACCTTCAATTACCGCCGCCATGTCGTTTGATCAGCTCTCCAGCCTGGAATCCGGGCGGCGCGGGGGATACACAGATGACCCGGCCTTCCAGGAACTGCAGTACGACCTCAAGAGCAAGCTCCAGGCCCTGCTGAGCAGCAACCGAAAGCTCGCCAACGATGTCAACGTCTTGGGTACCAAGAAGGACACGCCGCGCCTTCGCGAGCGGGTTCACAACAGCATGGAGAAGACGCGCGAGATGTGCAGGGAGATTGGCGAGGGAGTGAAGAGGCTTCAGACATGGGAGGACCTTACGGTATGCCAGGAACGCATCGCATCTCGCTGTCGCATACTAATTTTGTTTTGTTTTTTAGAAGCAGCAAAAGTACGAGCAGACCAAGGTCTCGAGCGACTTCCAAGCCGCCCTCCAAGAGTTCCAAAACCTCCAGCGACGAGCGCTCGAGAAAGAGCGGGCCTCCGTTACCGCCGCCCGCGCCGCTCAAGATTCCGAAACGCATGATGGCGCCCAGGCCGGTGCCCCTCTGGAGCAGCTCCAGCAGCGACAAGAGCAGATGCCGCAATTGGTGGCTCAGGACGAGGTCGATTTCCAGGAGGCTCTCATCATCGAGCGTGAAGAGGAAATCCGCAACATCGAGCAGGGTGTCGGTGACCTGAACGTGCTGTTCCGGCAAGTGGCCCAGATTGTCAGCGAGCAGGGAGAGTCGCTCGACTCCATTGCGGATAATGTTCAAAACATCCGCGATGACACACGACAGGCCGATATTGAGAATCGACAAGCTGCGCGATATCAAAAGGCCGCACGTAACAAGAGCTGTTGCCTATTGTTGATCCTGGCAGTCATCCTAACCATTGTTATACTTGCTGTTGTTCTCGACTAGAAGGCTGCTGTTATTTTCTGGGACGGGCTCATTAATGGTTTCACGCGGCGTCTATGGGTGGTTTTTTCTAGGTATACAGAACTCTGAAGAGTATAGTTTTGTACATACACACATGGGGAGGCACTAATTATCAACGCCTCCCCTGCTTGAAATCCAACATCATTTTCTTTTGTGCTCCTCAGTTTCCACTTTTTAGATATGGCATAGATGTTGTTCCCTTCTTCTCAACCGTGAATTTCGGGTTCTTTCGCGGAATGAAACGGGAAATAACAGCAGCGTTGACACTGGCAAGGCCGAAAGAAGATGCCCAGTAGAGGAAGATTGCGCTGGGCAGGTCGGCAAAGAGAAGGGGAAAGACGGGTATGACAAGCATGATGCGGCCAAGGACCGTCTGGATCCTTGTCATTACGGTAACCTCGGTCTCGTTTGGCCTCAGCGCAAGAAGGCCTCTGAGCTGCTCCTTGGTCATGTTGCCCCAGACGTTCCAGGCCAAGATGGCTGAGCAAATGATTGGAAGCCCAAAGTAAGGGTCCGCGCTGGTCAGGTCTGTAAACCAGAGGCATCCCCCCTCCGCCAGCGACGGGTCAACCATGCTGCCGGCCGATGCGAGGCCGGCCGTAGCCGTGCCTGCTTTGCCCAGACCAACCTTCTGGCTAATCCATCCAAGAGGTGCGCCGCATTTCCGGCGCAGGGCCTCGGAGATTGTGACGAACGGCACGATTCCCAGCAATGGCGCAAAGCTCTTATATCTCTGAGCGCCCCAGGCTTTGTAGATTCTGCGCCGCGACTTCTCGACGCTGCCTGCAACTCGCAGGTTTCTAATCCGATCAGGCAGGCCAGGCTGCTGGTGGGCGATGGTCCTGGCATGCTTGTTCATCCATGCGACCAGCAAAGGATTCAGCTCTGTTCTCTTCTGGCGGAGCTTGGCGGCATAGAATTGGAGCGGAAGCCTAAAGGTTACGTTGACGCCCACGGCCAGCAGGGGAATGGCAAGATACCACGGCACTCCCAAGTTGGCGTGGACATAACTAAAGGCATCGGCTGTTCCTTGGATGGTGTCGGCGACGAAGGCACTCACGTGAATGCCTCTCCGACCGAGGATAGATAGCGCCGGCCGCCTAGAAAAGCCGCCGCCATGAGATGCTGAGAGGATGGCAGCCCGACAGCCAGTGGCCGTCAGCGAGGGCCGCACATGGGACCTTAATGTATATGCTGTGGTTTTGAGGAGCGACATTTCTCAGTCATGCCGGCGTGGCAGCGAGCAAGGAACCAATTGTCAGGTGAGCAGGTCAGAGGCGAGCTGGTGTGCGGGATGAGCTGGTGATGCCACCAGCTGATGGTTTCTCAATCGACGAAGTGGGGCGGCAATGAGGTTCAGGCACCCCAAAAATGCAACAGGTTTACAGCACGTTCCTGGACCTTAGGGGCTGAACCCCCCGTAAGATGCGGCTCGTGGAGGTGATGCAGCGCAGTTTCAAGGGTCTGCGTGCCTGTATCCGTTGCGCTTTGGCGGGGCACCAGGGTTCCCCAGCACCTATCGGCACTCGACCGCTACGGCTGCTGATGTTGACAGCTTGGCTTGGAGCTGCGGTAGCTGCAAGCTGTCCCGCCGCCACCAAACCGCGACGTCACCCCATCTCCGTCTCGTATCTTTCCAACTCTCCCTCTCTTCCCTTCTCCTCTCCTCTCCTTTGTGCCTTTTTATATTTCAAACGCCCGATCTCAGCTCGTCATTTCCCGCAAGCCAGGCTGAGATTGTTCAAATTTCGATGGTGCCGCCCGCCGCCAAAACCCTGTAGCTGGCGCCTCTGAGGCCGTAACCTCTTTCTCGACCGTTGCATCCCTTCGCCTTGACTCGATTCGACTCGCTACCTTAACGTTTTCCGATGTCCGACGTCGCTTCCACGGAGCCTCCGGGCAACCCGCCCTCGCCCGGCAACACACCTCAGAGCTCGAGCTCCCTCATAGTACCTCTTCTCTGCCTGGCGCCCGTAATCCTCATATTCACAGCCCCTCTGTTATATTTTGTGGGCGGTCGCATTTTGGGATGGTCGTTGCAAAAGAAGACGGCCGGCCGCAAGGCCCACCTCCTCGCCCTCATGAAGGAACAGGACCGGCAGGCCCGTGAAGCAAATCCCAAGAATACCATTGCTCCCAAATTGATCTTTGATGTCGACACCGAGTTGCAAGGCAAGCTGGACTCGCAGAAGAACTGGGGTGGCATTGTCGGCTTCTTCCATCCTTTCTGGTACGTCAATATCGGCGCCTCCCCGCTGCGAGATCGCCGTGATCGGTCACTGACGTCAAAAAAGCAATGCCGGTGGTGGTGGAGAGCGTGTCTTGTGGGCAGCTATCCGTGCGACGCAGGACCGTTGGCCCAATGCCAAGTGTGTCGTTTACACTGGAGACCATGAAGTCACCAAGAGTGACATTATTAATCGTGTCAAGGTGGGCAGCCCTGAAGGGCCCGACTGTAGAACGACAGGAAGTGCTCATCATGTTCTAGACAAGATTCAACATTGAGCTGTATGCTCCTACCATTACCTTCATTTACCTCTCAAAGCGAAACTGGGTTCTGGCTTCTACCTGGCCACGGTTTACCCTACTTGGCCAATCAATAGGCTCCATCGTTCTAGCCTGGGATGCATTCTCGCTGTTGGTTCCGGACATTTTTGTCGATACCATGGGCTATGCTTTTGCCCTGGGCCTATGCAAGTTTCTATTTCCCAAGGTCCCAACCGGTGCCTATGTCCATTACCCCACCATCTCTACAGACATGCTCGAGTCTCTTGATCCCAATTCTACAGTGGGCTCCCAGGGAGTCAATGCTGGCAAAGGTGTCGGAGCTGCGGGCTCTGCCAAGAGGATCTACTGGCAGCTTTTTGCACGGTTATACTCTTGGGTTGGATCTTCCATCGACATTGTTATGACCAACTCGACCTGGACTCAGGCACACGTATCAAGCCTATGGGGTTCTCACAGGGGTTCAAAGAATAAGACGGACCCCATTGTGGCTGTTTATCCTCCAGTTGCTGTTCGAGAAATGGAGCAAGAGGTTGAGGTTTCTGAGGAAAGCGAGAAGAAGCGACAGTCGGTCATTATCTACATTGCACAGTTCCGACCCGAAAAGAACCACACACTTATCATCCAGTCGTTTGCCGAGTTCCTCAAGACAAAGAGCGAGGCCTCCAAAAGTGCCCGGTTAGTCCTCGTCGGCAGTGTTCGCGACGACCATGATTCCAAGCGAGTCTACCAACTGCGCCTCCTTGTCAACGAACTTGGCATCAAGGATCAAGTAGAATTCCATTTGGATGCAACCTGGCCTGAGATTCTTGAGTGGCTAAGAAAGGCCTCCGTGGGTGTCAACGGCATGTGGAATGAGCACTTCGGCATTGGCGTCGTAGAATATCAAGCCGCCGGTCTCATCTCAGTTGTTCACAACAGCGGTGGTCCCAAGCTAGACATTGTTGTGCCAGTAGACGGAGAACCAACAGGTATGCCTAACTCAACATGCTAAAACTCGAACGCATGCTAACAATCCCAGGGTTCCACGCCTCCACAGAGTCAGAGTTTGCGGAAGGATACGAAAAGGCCCTGTCACTACCTAACCCCCTTGCCGTTCGTTGGCGAGCGCGCGAGTCGGCAAAGAGATTTACAGAGGAGGAGTTTGCCAAGAAATGGACGATCCAACTGGCACGGTTGGTTGAGCTATCCGAATAGACGATGGAAGTGCGGGTTAGTGGTTGGTGTGATAGACGAAAGGATACCCCCCTTCTTGCCCATGCCAAAGGCTGGCTTTAGAGTGTAATTGATAAACCCAGCGACTTCCAAGCCGCTTGGAGGTGGCGCAATTTGTGTACAAAATATGAGCTGAGCAACAAGGTCATCATTCAATTTCGTTGTCAAGTCTATTATGGATGTCAAATCTATCTATCCAATGGTGGGCGATGCCCCCCCTAATCTTATATCGAAACATCGCCGTGGTTCTTCTGGCGAGGGTCAGCCGCAGCCTCAAACTCGCCCCTCTCATCTCTCATGATGCCCTCGACAATGCTGAGGCCGGGGTCGACCCAGGTGATGTTGTGACCGCGCTTCTCGAGCTCGCTGAAGCTGGCGGCGGGGAACTTGCTCTCGAGCTTGAGCGTGTTGGGCAGGAGCTGGTCGTGAACGCGCGGCTCGGCGACGGCGGCCCTGATGCGGATGGGCTCGGACAGGATGCGCCACAGCACCTGCGTGGTCGACGAGATGATGCGCGAGCCGCCCGCGGCGCCGACGGTGACGAAGAAGTTACCGTCTGGCCGCTCGACAATGACAGGAGTGACCGAGGACAGCGGCCGCTTGCCCGGGCGGATGAAGTTGGCCCGGGAGGGCTCGAAGCCGAATTCGTTGGGGACTCCCGGGATGGAGAAGTCGTTCATCTCGTTGTTCCTGCAGAGAGGGAAGGGGGTCAGCAGCAGATCATGGAAGCTCGAGCTAGTGGAAAGGAGAGATGATGCATTGCTTACAGAACAACACCGGTGACGTTGCACGCGAGGAGGCTTCCAAACAGCAGGTTGACGGTGGTGGTGAGTGACACGGCCATGCCCGTGCTGTCGGCCGTGACAATGTGCGACGTCCCCTCGCCATCGGTAGTGAACAGGTGCGTGGGGTCGTAGTCGGAGATGTTGAGCACGTGGTCCGGGTTGATGAGGCTGCGGATGTGCTTTGCTGTCTCCTTGTCCACCATCTTGGCCTGGTGCTCCTCCAGGTGCTCGACGTAGTCCGGGTCGCCCAGCTCGGCACGGGAGCCGTAGCCAAACTTCATCGCTTCGACGAAGCGGTGCCAGAGCCCGCCGCGCGCCTCGTCCTGGTCATAATCGGGGCTCTCGGAGGCGTCACCGAGCTGGCCGTAGCCCTCCATAGTGTTGAGGATCTCGAGGGAGATGGCACCGCTAGTGGGGGCACCCATGGAGTAGAGCTTGTAGCCCCGATGGGTTGTCTTGAGGACGGGGCGGCTCTTCACCTTGTAGTTTTTCAAATCATCAAGTGCCATGGTACCATTGTGGGCCTGGATAGTGGCAATGAGAGCCTCGGCTATGTGTTTTTAGTAAATGCTGCTTTCATGGTCTTGATAGCTAGATACTTACCAATAGGTCCTTCATAAAAGGCCTTGGGGCCTTGTTCTGCAATGGCCTGGAGAACCCTGATTACACGGTCAGCATTGGCTTATCTCAGAAGGAAATATAGCCAGCCACTCACTTTGCATACCGAACCCGCGATATTATATCACCCTCTTTCTTTAAGCGACCTAATGAAGTAGTCAGCATGTCAAATCGTCGAATCAGATGTAAAGGATGAAAGCCCACCATTCTCGGCATAGTCTTGCGCCCATGACGGATCCTTGAGCATGAAATTATTGCTCTTTGTGGAACTTAAAATATATCTTTGGTAGTCGGCATTCACTACTGGTGTTAGTCCAGCCAGCTCGAACGGCTGGGAACAGATGGACGACTCACAATAGTATCCATTGTGGGCGTAACCGTAGGCCCCTTGTAATAGTCGTTTCCAGGGCAGCACCTATCAACGCAACATTAGCCACTTGCACCGTGTTACATAAGGGTAAATCAGAGGGATTCGTACGCCGTATTTCTGGTGGGCATACCAGAGGCCAGCGACTTCGCCCGGAACACCAACAGACAGTCCGCCGCGGATGCTGCCATTGATATTGCCTTGGTACATGTTCTCGTGGGCCGCCGCCGGGGCAGCCTCACGAAAGTCAATTGCCTCGTAATTACCCTTGGCATCGCGAACAAGCATGAAGCCACCGCCCCCGATTCCGGAGTGGTATGGAGCTGCAACGCCAACGCAGAAGACGGTTGCGACGACAGCATCCACGGCGTTACCCTATAGAGTTGTCAATTAGTAAGTGAGCGTGTTGTAAGCCGAGCTAATTTATAATAACATACACCCTCTGCGAGAATATCGGCACCAATTCTGCTGCATTCCTTTGCTTCGCTAGCCACGGCCCCTCTGGTGTGTTTCTGGGGTTGGAGGATGTCCTGGCCGACCTCGTACCCAGGGGCGGGAGCGGCGGTGGAGGAGCCATGATACAGGCATGTCGCAAGCAGCAGCTGCAGTGTGCTTGGCGTGATTGAAGAGGGCCCTATTTTGAGTCAGAATGAAAGTATGGCAATCGAAAGCGCCGGATCATAAAAAACTCACTCATGATGGCTCGGATTTGTAATGTCGGAGGTTGAGTGAGTGAGTGCCGCGCCGCGTCCTATCAGCAGGAACCCCAGAACTAGTTGGGGACGACTGATAAGAAAATGTGTGGCTGTCAAGTGTCCGTCCAAGCCAACTGCCTAATTAAATTTTTTTTTTTTGGCAAGATACGAATATAGGACTGGCGGCAAGGGGAAAACCGTTGCTGGCGACCAAAAAGAGTCTCAAACGAGAATCAAAGACAAACCAGGTGTTGACGTGATTTAAGTCGACTCTCGTCTGCTCGCTGGGGCGCCGTTCTCGGTCCCACCCCGGTAGGTGCAAGTGGTCCTCGTGAGGCCCATCACCTGCCGATCCAGGTAGATTGCGGGAGCCAATCAGAGCCCTCGCGATTGAGACACAGGCGGCCAATTATTGGCTTTGAAGATTTTCGTTTTGCGACTCACATCCAAAAATCCATCAATCCATCCAGGTCGTCCGGAGTCTAGGCCTCGACCACGGTGCAGATTTTTTGGGTGTAAAGAGCAACCGGAAGAGCGTAAACCCATTTTGTTCGTCCATGAGACCCTTACGGTTTCTTCTGAATACACCCTTTCGAGTGCGCCCTCATCACACCTTTCGCTCTTTCGCTGTTATGGCCTCCACGCAGGCAGAAGCACCCCAGGTGCTCAATGGCAATCCCGGTGTCAATGGAGATTCTCAAAGTCGTCCTCATAAGAGGCAAAACTCGGATAACAGGGGTGCCAACAACAACAGAGGGAACAACAACCGCGGATGGAAGCAGAAAAAAACGAAGCGTGAGAGGAACATCACTGAGGGTTCGTCCGAGGAAGTCCTCAAGTACGACATCGAAACCCTCCTGGAATCACACAGGGACAAGTTCGCCCCCAGCACACCCGAGGAGGAGGTCCTGCCACAGGAGGGCACCGAAACCGATGTCGAGGTGCTGGAGCTCTCGTCAACGGGCGACGGTCTCGCCATGCGTGCCGGCTCCGACCAAGTCTATGTTGTATCCTTCACCGTCCCTGGTGATACGGCCCGGGTCAAGGTGTTCCGCCACCTCCGCCGCGACAAGCAGACATTGGCTGATTTCATTTCTATCACGAAGCCCTCGCCCCTGCGCGACGATGCCCGCGTTCAATGCAAGTACTTTGCGTCGTGCGGTGGTTGCCAGTTCCAGATGCTTGAGTACCCGGAGCAGCTGCGCCTCAAGAAGCGCATCCTCGACAAGGCCTATCAGAACTTCTCCAACCTGGACCCGGCCCTCGTCCCGCCCATCCAGGACACCATTGGAAGCCCTCTCCAGTATGGCTACCGCACCAAGTTGACACCGCACTTTGACGGTCCCCCCGGTTTCCGACCCAGCAAGCGCGGCAAGAACCCCAACATACCGTTCGAGTCGTGCCCTGATATTGGCTTCATGCAAAAGGGTCGCCGTAAGGTTCTGGACATTGAGGACTGCCCCATCGGTACCAACGCCGTGCGCCTAGGCATGGCTCGTGAGCGGGAGCGCATGCAACTTGAGTTTAAGGAATACAAGCGTGGCGCAACCATCCTCCTCCGCGAAAACACTCAGCGCTTGCCCAAGGATAGCCCTGAGATCCCCCAGGAGCTGCCCCCCTACACCGTCCGCGCAGACAACGAGACAACGGTTGACATCAAAACATGCATCACTGATTCCAAGGCTACCACCACCGAGTATATTGGCGACTACACCTTCACCAACCCCGCGGGTTCCTTTTTCCAGAACAACAACTCAATCCTCCCCACCTTCACAAATTACATCCGCGAGCGCATCCTGCCGCACTCTGGCGGGATCAAGTACCTCATTGACGCTTACTCAGGCTCGGGCCTCTTCACAATCACCCTGTCATCGTTGTTTATAGACTCAGTCGGTATTGACATCGCCGCCGACTCCATCGCCTACGCAGGACGCAACGCCCGACTCAACGGCATGGCCGAGGACCGCTGCCGCTTTATTGCCGCCGACGCCGGTGAGCTCTTCAAGAGCGTCACCTACGACCGCGACCAGACCGTCGTTGTCCTTGACCCGCCGCGCAAGGGCTGCGATGCTGACTTCCTCGGGCAGCTGCGCCGATTCGGCCCCCGCCGCGTCCTTTACGTCAGCTGCAATGTTCACACGCAAGCACGCGATGTCGGTGTCCTGGTCCGCGGAGAGGGCGAAGGTGAGCGCTACGAGATTGAAAGCCTTGTGGGCTTTGACTTTTTCCCCCAGACAGGCCACGTCGAGGGCGTAGCCATCCTCAACAGGGTTGATACTCCCAAGGAGTAAAAACAAGTACAAAAATAAAAAGGGGAGGGAGGGAGAGGAGCCGTTAAAAAAACCATGAAACCCTTCTCTGACAAACAGACAAAAATAAGAATTGGTGATACCACGGGAGTACGAGTACATAAAAAAAAGGCTACGTATATCCGGCGCATTGTAACGATACTCTTTTTTTATGCTTAAAAAATGATGGGATTAAATCAAAAAAGGGGGGGGCCAATTTCGTTTTGACTACGACTCTCGGAAAATATTTCGTCTCAAACTTGATCCTCCACTCTTGTTGCTGCCGCCGCCGCTGCTGCTGCATCTGCTATGCATGACATGAATCATCAAAAGCAATCACATTTTTGCTTGCGTAAAAACCAGGTATCCGAGAGCGCCATTCATACATACATAACACTGCCGTTTTGCCTCTTCCCCCTTCAACCATGCCCTGTTTCCCCTTGTGAATAGATGTCATCATTCCCCTGCTCCATTACTTTTGCTCCAACAGCGCCTTGAGGGCCTGAACCGTGACCTCGAGGACTTCGGGCCTCCGGCTCTTCTTGAGACAGTCCTTGAGAACCTCGACTCCGTTCTCGTCCTTGATCTTTTCGCGTGCGAGCTTGCCGACCTCGCCTTCGGCAGAGACGAGGTTGAGCACCACGAAGACGCCGCGGTGGCGAATGTTTTCGTCGTCATCGACACACATTCCCAGAACAAGCTTGACGCCGCGCTCACGGTGGATGACACCCCGGACTACCTGTTCGAAGGATGTCAAGGAGGCAAGGGCACCGCCGGCAGCGCTGCGAGTACCAGCATCGGGGGCGTCTGCCAGGGCGAGAAGGATGTGCAAGCGGTTGCGAGCCTTGGCCGTTTCCTCGGCATAGAGGGCAATGGCCTCGGGGGCCTGAACGAGATTGCAGATAAGTTCAACCGCGGCCTTGGAGACGAGGGTGTTGGCAGAGAGGAGCTGCTCCTCGATGTGGGACCAGGCAGTCGAAATAATGCTGCGTCTGGTGTCATCGTCATCCATGGATGCCAAGTTGGTCAGGGCCATGAGAGCCTCGAATGAAGGGAGCAGGTCGCGCGTTTCGGCCGCTGGGTCAGGGGGGATGATGGATACAAGGGGTCTCACGGCGCCATTGACGGGGATGTTGCGGTTGCCACCAAAAACCAGGGCAGGGTTTGTGCTGATTAGAATCCGGGCGAGCGCCTGCGCAGCCAGACGGCGGCCTGCAGCCTCTGTCTGCGGGAGGCTCATCCACGATGTGAGGAGGAGCTTGACGGCTCCTTGCTGAGCGAGCTGGCCGCGAAGCGTCTTTGTGACGGAGAGGGCGAAGATGATGGAGATGGCGAGGGACAAGGAGGCAGGTGAGCCGTTTCTAGAGTGAGTGACCAGCACTGGAGTGATGCCGGCGTCAAAGACCAGCTTGCATCGCTGCGCAACGTGATCGTCATCGTCGAGGGGGTCAGGCCCGGCCAGCTTTCCAGCAGCGTTGGCGTAGGCCTTGAGTTGGGTCATCTTCCTTTGCTCATCCGTCAGGTTGGGGAGATACCTTGTGAGGTTGACAAAGATGCTGAGAGCGCCGTACATCATCGGAGATCGGGGCTGGGCGTCGCCGAGGGCCTTGACGAGCTTCTGCAGGAGCTCGCTGTTGTTGGCGACCGACTCCTTGACCTTGGGCTGCAGGGAGGCGTAGGCGAGACCCTCAATTGAGTGTTGTCTTCCGTGATCTTCGTCTCTGAGAATCATCCTTGTGAACATGCCGGATAGCTCCTCGATGCTGGTGAATGCAGGCTCGACCCTGCCAGACTGGGCGTCGCCAGGAGCGGGTTTCGTAGGAACAGCCTTGATTGCTGGGTCAGTCAGTCAGGAACAAGGCACGAGGGGCACGGCCCTTTGCGCGCGTGTAAGTGAGCTCACCCTTAACTTGGCCAAGATGACGGCGGCGAGGTACTGAACCTGCTCCGAGTGGCGTCTCATGGTGACGGAGCCACCGTCGTTCTGCAGGTTGGGGTCGGCATTGGTGCTGCGGACAATCTCGGTGAGGTCCTGGTCGACCACTTCCTCGAGCCACTCCAGGCAGTACTTGTTGATGGCCTCGCGGCACTGTGAGTTCATGCAGGCGGCGTTGAGCATCTCCAGGCAGGCCGTCTCGACCTTGCGACTCTTCCACTTCCTCCTCATGAGCGGGCCAAGGGTGGACAGGAATCCCTCGTTGAGAAACATGCCGGCCGTGAGGTCCGGGACGATGGGGAAGGTCGAGGCGGCGACGCAGAATGCGACGATGTAGTCGTCGTAGGTCCCCCGCTTGACGCGGTCGAAGAAGAAGCTGGTCAGCATCTTGGAGCCTTCGTCTCCGGCAGCCTTCAGGTAGGCCGAGGTGGTGAGTGTAGCATGGCCGCGGACAATCTCGGGCTGGCGCATGTCGAGGTATCCCAGGATGGTGTCGACGCAGTCGCTGTCGATGACGGCGCAGATGGACTTAGGGGCGGGCTTAGCGGGCTTGTCCCGATTACGGGCCTCAAAGTCGTTGCTGAGCAGCTTGGTGAGCTCGTCCAGGTCGCGGCAGGTCTCGTTGTCCTCCTGGCCGCCCTCCATCAGGCGTGCAAAGACTATGAGCGTCTGGTCTTCAACAGACGGCGCCTCAGCCGGGGCCGCAGCCAGAGCCGAGGCGGCGGCGCCGGAGTCAGTGTTGGCGGCCATGAGACACCGGAGATGCGGGCGCGAGACGGTGGTCCGGTGTGCTGTGGGTGTAGCTGCGGTTGTAGGTGTAGGTGTAGGTGAAGCTGTAGCTGCAAATGGAGCTGTAGGAGCAGCAAGCAGGAACAGGTGGTGCGAGATCGGGATCCGGCAGGTCAATGTCAATGTCAATGTCAACGTCAACCTCAATGCCAATCTGGAACGTGGACACGGCTCCGGCCCCTCAACTCACGGGATGCGAGGCAAGCCTGGCGTGGTGGGGGGTTGCGCCCATCTCAGATTGGGCTGACGGCCTGGCAGGTGTTCTCTCCACTTAAAAAAAAAATATCCACCACCCGGCCTTTGTTTATTTTAGCTAAGAGCTGTCTGCTACCTACCAGAGCCGTCCCTGGGGAAGGCGCGCGTGCTGCACAGCGTAGCGTCGTGGTGGAATGTGCTAAGTGGCCTGCTTCGGGGCCTGTCCCTTGACGTTTTGCTTTTTTTTCGTAGGCGAGGTGCTCTACGGGTACGAGTCTGATTGCTTGTGTCCCCAGTTCTAAGGGGGGGCAAGGGGGGGAAAGAGAAAATCTGCAGCGCTCCCTTGCGTCTTGTGTCTGTTTCTTGTCGCTCCTGCCGTCTCGCCTCGCACGAGTTATAGGAAATCCATCACGTGGCTGAGGTGCCCCGCGACTGGAACGTCCTATGTGACACGTTGGAGCTTGTTTGATTGCACCATCTGTGGCATGCTTGGAACACTCAGTGCAAGAATTGACTAGTTCTAAAAATAATTTGAAGCCAGCTGCTATAATTGGCAAGTAACCGGGAGTGACGGTGGCATCGATTATTCTTCATGCGAAGTCGAACAGAACAGCCTCGTGTATCATGAAGAAGGTAGTCGCCTAACCCCCTACCACAGGTGTCAGGAACTTCAGCCAGCCACACTCCCTGCAATCCGCCTTGTCCTGGTTTTTTGTTTTTTGTTTTTATTTTTTTGAGTAAGGGGCTTTACTTTCTTTCCTTTCATGTTTTTCCCCGATCCCCTGCCCCTTGTTAAGTGCAGCTAGATCAGCTCAAAAGCAAGAACATCTACTTAGAATGATTCACGCCAATGATACATCACACAGTTAAATGTTAAATGACGACAACTAAACCCCGTCAATGGCTTGACGTTGAACAGTTCGACCAATAATCTCACCGTAGACAACACGAATCACCCCCCCAACACTCAGAATCGTTTCTTTAGATGAAAGATTGAAGATAATTCACCTACATACTCCAAACTGTCGGGAAATGTCAACCTACCCTATACCGCAACCATCCTCCATCCGCGGAAATGTTCTAGTAAAGCCCCAACGATATTTTTTGGCGTGATTTCCGATCAAAAGGAAAGCCAAATAAACTGCTCATTCCAGTACGCCACCTGAATACTGACAAACTAGCATTTGCCCTGATATATAATCTCGCTGCATCACACATCGCTGCCACCGAGACTTTCTATTCTTGGTCACTAGCATCTCCATCAGAATTCACATGACCTCACAAGGCTCAAAGTACCACGACATCCTCAATGTATCAATGACTTCAAATCATGGAAAGAAAAAAGCAATGCGATCTTTCCTCTTTGTATCCAAAAGACCCGGCATACCCATAAAACTAGCAACTAGACTCCATCCATGCTGCTCGTGCCCATCAAGCATCGAATTATTCCTAAACACGTACAGTCTTTTTGGCTCATACACAGCAGCATGCCGCTTCCGGCGACGCCTGCTTGCAAAACAGCGGGTAATCACATCATTAAAATTCGTCCTCCTCCATGCCATTGACCCGCTTCTCCCCAACCTCGCGGATCTTTTCGCCCAGTACGTTGCGGTTGTACCGCTCGGCAACCTTACTGGCAGCCTCGAACATCCTGCCTGTGCGGTCACGCATGAGCTCCACCATCTCCAGCGCCCGCATGCCCCGCTCTTCACCGGAGCGGCACTCGACGGCCAGCAGCTGCAGCAGCGTCTTGTCAATCTCGAGTTCCAGCCGCGAAAGCAGCGAGCGCTGCGTGTGGCTGCCCGACGTGGCATCGACGAGGTCACGCAGCTGGGAGGCTTGGATTCCCCGCAACAGGAATTGCTGCTCCAGTTTTCGTGTCTCGCTGTCCTCGTCATCCTCGTCCTCCTTTCCACCGTCCTCATCAAGGATGGCGTCGGCAGCCTTCTTTGCCTTCTTCTCCCTATCAACAGGAGCCGAAAGAGGGACCGAGAAGTCAAATTCTGAGAGGAGAGGTCGGGGGAAGTACGGGTACTGGTCACCGCCCTTGAGAATAATGCAGTGGAATTTGTTGTCTGCAACTGCAATAGGGAAGTAGTTCTCGTGCTTGCGGCCCGAGGACAAGCGCGAAAGTAGCTTGGTGTCTAGCAGAGGAACCCAGCTGGCTCGCGAAGGCTGCCGCCAGTGGAGAAGCGTAAGCAATGTACCTGTCGAATCATAGATGCATGGGTCCTGGTGAAAAAGAGTTAGCTGATATGCTTCTAAATGTTCCGAACGGGGCCATGCCGCTGCTGCTACTTACGCCATTGTCAGAAAAGAAGACACTCTTCAGGGTCGCTCCGTCAGGCAATGCGACGGTGTCTTCGTTTTGGCAAATTTCATCTCGCTTGACATTCTCAATTGTGTAGAGCAGACGTGTGTTGCCGTCCGGGGCAACGGGCCCGTTGCCAATTGTCAAGACGTAGTCTCGCCAGCTGGCGCATGTCACCATCGGCGTGCTCTTGGGCCGGTAGACGCGGTACGGCATCCCGAAGCGGGTAAACACACGGACATAATTGGTGCTGGTTGTGACAGTGATGAATGACTCGCTGAGGGACATGGCGGTGACGGCCTCCCCGCGAGGTAGCTCCGTGCGCCAGTCGGCGCGCTGTGTCCACGTCTCATGAGGACGGTAAAAAATGGTTGCCGGTGCATCATCCCTGGGCGGGCTGGAAAAAAGAGTACCGTGCTCAGTCAGGCAAGCCTTGTCATAGAGGAAAGTGTCGGTGAAGTGGAAGTCCCGGTGGAACTCGTGGTCGTAGAATTCGACTGTAACTGTGTGATGCGAGTCCTGGTCCACAGTCCAGACGAATCCAATTAGGTTGAGACAGAGGTATTTGCGGTTTCCGCGCCACGGGGTCGAACCCGGCTGAAACGACTCATGATATTGCGGCTCAAGCAGGTGGCGGCGTTTGTTGGTGTGTTCGCCGAGCGAATCATCACCCTCGCGATGTCGCTTCTGGCCCCCGCCAGCAGTGTATCCCGCTCCATCATCGTCCACCACAAAGTCGTCGTCTCCATACCCATCAGCATCTTGCAGGAACGAGTCAAGACTGCCTAGAGAGTCCCGCCGCGGACGGGAGGGAAGTTCCTGCTGCTTTTGACCGTTGGGCTGGGGTGCTCGACGGTTTCCAGAAGTCTCCGATAGTGGGTCGTGAATGAAGGGAGCGGGCTGTGTCGGGAGCTTGAGCCATGGGGCGAACTGGTCCGTCAGGAACTCGGGATAGATGTACACCTCTCCCTCAGCCGTGGTAAAGGAGATGATGTTCTTGGTCGGATGCCAGGCTAGGTCGATGACATTCGTGTAGTCGTAGCGCGCAATCACCCCCTGCGTCTTGGTCTCCCACACCAGCAACTTGCCATCCTTGCTTGCAGATGCCAGCATGGCGCCATTGGGTGACCACGCCAATGCAGTAATATCTGCGAGATGCCCATTGGAAAAACTTCGTTGTTTCTCCCAGTCATTTTTGGAAATGACCTGGATGTCCTTGGTGGGTGTTGGGACTGCGAAGGCACGGCCGTCGGGGTGCCATGCCACACGAGTTGTCGCTGTGTTGTCCGAGTCCAGGGGTCCAATGACGCCGTCCACTTTCCGGATAAGCTCTGGCTCATCCGAAGTGAGGGAGTATATGTAAATGATGCCATCAACGCCGGAGAGGGCGATGAGGCGGCCGTGAGGATCGAAATTAACGTGGCGGATCGTTCTTCCGTGCTCCCGTAGATGTCGTATTGGGGATTCGTCCTTTGTGTTGATGATCTGGACGGTCATGTCGTCGCTCGCAACAGCACACCATTGCTGGTCTGCAGATAGGGCAACGTCCCGCACGGGCAGCGAGGTGCGTGTCAGAAACCGTTCGTAGGCTGCCGTCTCGAGCGAGAAGAGCGTGACGATGCCATTCTCAGAGCCAACGACAAAGAATTCATTGGTGGCTGCCACGGATGTATTCTGTTCTGAGCAGTCATCGACATTCGTTGGTTCGCCATCGGAGCCAGACTTGTAGAGGCGGATTGTGTTGTTGGAGCCGACGGTAACGAGGCGAGAGCCGTCAGGAGTGTAGGCACAGCGGGTAGTGCCCTGGGTGTGGGCGGGACGGGGCCGTGGCCGAGATGGGAGTGTTGAATCCATCGTCTGAATCAAGCCTCGTGGAGCATCTGAAGGGGGATCGATTTCTTGAGTTGTCGTTGCTGCGTGGTGTGGGCTTGTCGGTGCTGGATTATTTTTGGGCGTGTTAAGTGGCGGACAGGGAGACGCGTCTCAAGCGCGTCGCAATTAACGAGGTTGAGGGTCGCCATGGACCCCGCCATTTTTTTCTTCTCTTAATTGGCAGGGAGCTGGTTGGGTTGAAGTGTGCTCCACCAAAAAAAGAAGCACCGAAATGATTAATGACATGCTAATCTGGTTGGGAGACAGTTTTTCTTGAAACATGTGGCCATAGGGTAGCCATTTATCCAATAAGTCACGAATCACGACGTGAAGATAGCGAAGCACTGGTCTTTTGCATGCTTTTTCTGATCTTGCCGCGAATCCTCCCTTAGACAAGGCTCAGGTTGCAACCGTCACGGACCTCCATCATGCAATCAACAGATCGTGACCACTTCTTCGAAACTGAGTGAGTCGGCAGCACCACCATGCCCTGCGCATGTTTCTGACTCTATCGATAGCGCCTCGCAGGCCCAGCGCCAGAGAAAGGCGGCCAAGGCTGGCAACAAGCATGGCGACCCTCTATCAATGAAGTCCAAGATTCTCGCTGCTGTCCCTGACCCCGCCTCCCCACTCACCTCCGTTTTCATCGCAGAGTCAGCCGGCTTCGTCCGCCGCATTAGCCTCGAGGTACGAGTTTTTGCCTTGGTGTTTTGACCTTTAGAATAATCATGCCATGTAGACTTTGGCGTGCTTCGACTAACCAGACACCAGTCTTCCGAGCCAAAAGCAACCTATCGCGGCCCAAAGGTTCCCGTCACTTGCTTGGCGGTAGGAGGTCCCGGCAACAATACCATCTTCGCTGGGTCATGGGACAAGGACATCTGGTCGTGGGATGTTGAGACCTCAACCCCAGGCCGCAAGTTTAGCGGCCATACCGACTTTGTCAAAGCCGTTGTCTGCGCAAATGTCTCGGGCAAAAACCTGCTCATCAGCGGCGGCGCTGATAAGAAGATTCTAGTTTGGGACATTGCAACGGGCCGTCGTTTGCACACGCTTCAGGATGCCTCAACGACCATGCTTGCTGTGCAACATATTGCCATTGACCCCGTGCTCAGCACTGCCGATGCCGTGGTTTTCGCCACGGCCAGTAGCGACCCTAACATCCGGCGATGGAAGGTTACTCTCGAAAGCTACGAGCAAATCGCCGAGTCTTTCCATGATCGTCCCGACGCTGAGAGGTTGACCATTCAAGAGCACGAGACCAGCATATATCGACTTGTCTACGATTACACCAACGATGACGCAGATCTATGGACGGCTAGCGCCGATGGCACCGCAAAATGTCTGGCTCGGTCCCGAAATTTCGTCACAGAAGACTCTTTCGAGCACGGAGACTACGTTCGTGGCGTGGCTATGACAGACCAGTGGGTAGTTACGGCTGGCCGAGATGAAGATGTCAAGGTATGGGACCGCTCGTCAGGGAAGCTGTACGCCACACTTGTTGGTCACTACGAGGAGGTGACGGACTTAATTATGCTGCGGGACGCCGAGGGCAATGGCCGCAAGGTTTGCAGTGTGGGCATCGATGGCACCATCCGGACCTGGCCGCTGGAAAAGTCGGAGCTGGACACTGTGGTTGTTAAGATCAAGGAGGCGGCCAAGCCAAAGGAAGAAGAGAAGAAGGGGGAGGGCTTGTTGACGGCCGAGGAGGAGGCGGAGCTGGCGGAGCTCATGAGCGACGATGATTAGATGCAAACGATGAGCTAGAAAAAAATTTGACCGATGGCGCCGCTGATAGCTCTGCCATGGCCTGACCAGACTTCCTTGTCGTGAACTTACTTCCGATGTAATGGTTTCCTGTTTGACCCCTGAGGGTCATTTCGAAGCTTGTCCCGTGCCCTTCGCACATGTACAACATGGGCTCATCTCGACTCGCTTGGTCCCAGCTCAACCGGGACAAAAATGCGCATTCCGGTTGTATCACCAAGCAGCCACTGCTCTCGTTACTGTGACCCAAGAAAGCACAGCAGCCATGAAACATGTCTCGGCTGGTTGTGCAATCCAGGAAGAAGCAAACAAGACAACGGGGAGATCCTTTCATCTGGATCAATGAGAGACGGCTAACCGACCGAACCATGTGCTGCTGCGTGATTCCCACGAGGAGCAATTTCGTCAACATTATCTTCAAGCCCCTTGCATGGCTCCAGAGACTCGCACCAACAGCACTCGTGGGACTGGACATGTCTCGAATACCGATCTCCGCCACCAGGGGTTCTCAACTCGGTGTTCCTTAACGCCTCAGCGCCTCGCGACGCGGTAGCGGGCGCCTGTCGCTGTTCGGGACTTGCGGTTCTGGGCTCCGGTGAGAGCAAAAAGAAATAATAAGCTCCTTTAAGCGAACAGCCGGGTGTGACCTGGCTTGCGCAGGCCTGGGCCTCTAGAGGAGTAGCGCAGCCCGTGATTGGAGAGTTGGATTTTGTCACAAGTGACGGACCAGTGATCGCCGGATTGATAGGGTCAATGCCATATTTCCCCCGCGGTATAGTGAATAAAACCCGCAATTGCATTTATAGCCCGGTAAGTTGGATGGAGCACATCGGGCAGGCACCCAGCAAGGCGGCTTGCGAGAAAACAGGAAGCGAGTTTTCCTTTTTCTTTTCTTTTCTCTCCGTGTTTTCTTTTTGTCAATGATTCGAGGCCAGGGGCTGAGGCTGACCAGGATGCCTGTAGGCCTCCTGAATTAGCATACTCGCTCAAGTTCGCAGTTATTGCTTTTCCGGTAAAATTGCTCTCGAGAACCCGGATCTTGGACTCCGTGCTGTAGCTCACCCGAGGATTGCGTCGGATGCATGGATATGTCGGTAGCGTTGTGCCGCATATGTAGGTACCATGTAAGGGACCGCCTGCCAGGGAACACAGCAGTTGTCGTATCCCATATTGATTGCCATTAATTAGGGAAGGATACGTGCACCCGAGTTGTGCCCGAGCGCCTAAGCAGTAAACATGGTTTGCCAAGTGCGGTCACATTTCTGGATCAAGGGATGAGCAAACAAGCGCCTTTTCATTCTGCCATGCGACTCAGCGCTGGGCATGATGATGTATTATTAGCCGAAGCTGATTGCTGGATCGCCAGATGGCTCGATCGTGAAAGAAAAATAATTACATATGATTGAATGGGGCAGAAGTTTCTTCTGTTCAGTTTTCATTTTTCATTTTTGCCTGCCATCGGACTGTACACGTGCCGTCAATGCGACGCTCGCGTATCGACTAGGATTAATATCTGCGAGATGCAGCGCACCCAGGTAATCGGGTCTCGATCGCACGGCCAGGGTCGTTTTTCCCTGATTGGGCTTGAAAAATGACCAGGAAGGTCCAGTCACCAGAGGGTATTTGCATCGCTAGCCTAAGCCAAATGCTACGTTTAAGCTAGTCTATCATCTCTTTGCAGGCGGTCAGTCTGCTAATGCAGCTGATTTCGCAAGCAAGCTGTAATGGGGTTAAGGGCTCTGTTTCAGTGCCAACGCCTGCAGGAGCTGACAGACGGTGCCGTTGAATTAGACCCATGATCCTGGTCTGAAAGCAAGAGATGAATGTGCTCCCCGTAGGATTGTCAAGAGGGGCTCAACAGCTGGTGCGTGCATGCGGGAAGAGGGGACAACCATTCCGCGACGGGAAATAACTGGACACGACATCGATCTCAAACGTTTCGTTTCGAAGGCTTTTTTGTGCCTAAGCGCAGGAAGACGTTGAAAATCCACATGACCAAAGCATGGAACGTTCAGATTGTCTTTAACGGCACACGCATCATCTCATGATTTGCAGTGGTAAACAGTAGCACTGATCATGGGCCATTTGAAGTCTGTAGCGGGATGACGATCAGGTCACCAACATGGGACACCCATTGACTGGCTTGGCGAGAACAGCATGGGACCCAGCTGGACAGTTGTAGACTGCCGGCCGCCGATCCGATGGTGAATAAAGGACGCTATCCTACATTGCATGAGTAAGCGGTACTTGTTGGCTGTATTGTCAATCTTCGCCCCCAAGGCAAGATGGCTTGATCCACTTTGTATAATAATGTGAATATGGATGCAGTATTTCACAGTGAGGCAATTGAGCCCCATTTGGTCTGTGCATTACCAAGATCTGGAGGTGCATACGGCTATTGTCTCAAATGTTTATCAATGTGCTAGACACACACAGACACGCACGCGCCCGAAGGGAAAAGTGCAGACCACCACCACCTCAAGATTGATGGCATCTCAAAACACTCCGGCGTCGCATGGATCAGGATGAGAACGCTGTGTAATCAATGACAATATTGATTTCTACCGAACCTGGTTCACGCAGATGAGAGCGCAGGTGAGAGCTGTGGGGTCCACATATTGCTCGTCGCTTGTGAGCTCGTTTGACGGAGGATCCCAGTTCGCCGGCTTGCCCTTGTCTGGTGGGCTTGGCCTTTGCTTTTCTCAAACCGCCCAGAGTAGGCAGGGGGTTGTCTGGAGCAAGCAAAGATCGAGATGAGGGATAGCAGCCTTGTCGAGCGACGACTTGGTGTGGTTGCCTCCGTAAAACGCAGCCAAGGCGGCACCCAAAGGGATTCGAGACCGGCTGAGTAAATGACAATCAGACGAAAAAAAATGCCACATCCCGTCGGACAAGCCTCGCAACCCGCACTCGAACGGAGTCATCATGAGGCACGCACTCTCGACACGACAGCGGCCCGAAAAACGGCGGCCCGTCCTCCGACTTGGCGCTATTTTTCAGATGCTCGTTGCTCTTACAGGTACGACCTTCTTCCCGAATGTTGATCGACACAGGGACCTGCATCGGCAGGATGAGGGGGCAAGGAGCATCCTGGGATCTGGCGACGATTGGAGACGCCTGGATGAAGGATGGAAGGCTTGGTTCCAACATCACATTGGCCCCCCCTTGGGTGTGACGTGGGTTTTCGGCTGTGATTGGGTCTTATGCTGCCTCTTACGCCCCTATGACACTTGGATTTGGGGTTGCGCGGCAGTTGACCTATCACTTTTGGACGGGACCAGGGATTGAATGGGGCCGGTTCGATTTTACTTTTTCGTTAGCCGTGTGATGCTTCCAGCTCTGGCTAGCTCTGTTGTTGACAAACCATCGGCGGGAGAGCAAACATCACATCCCAATTAGTACGGGGCAACAGCATAGAAGCAATCTCCTCCCATGCCTAGAAACCTGGCGTGGGGCGTGTGATGTATTAATTGTGACAATTGCTGGTATGAAGGCGATTCCAGAAATGGCGAGGCGGTTATTCAAAATACCGTTGGAGCTGACTCTAGTACATTGCCTTGACCAACAGGCTGACCATGTCTTGAATGCGCCGCTGTAAGGATGCAACGCTACAACGTGGTCTGCAGAGAAACAGTCGAGGTCCGTGTTCTCAGCATACGTGTGACGGCTCCGCTCTCTCCTTCTGATTTCGCCCTTGCTTCCTCTTGTGTCACTTGTTGATGGCAACCAAAGTGCCCAGGCATGCTGAGGTCATGGTAGCCACTGGGCACAAAATATGCAGCAAAACGGGCCGGGTTCCATGACCTGCACAAGCGTCAATGTCTAGGGATTCTGTCAGTGGCACCCGGCGGCCTGGTAATTCATAACAATATTCGACCAGGCCAGTGCCACACCACACCATACCTCGGGCTCGACAGCTAGCAACTCGATATCGACGTGGGGAGCTTGTTGGCCCCTGTTGCCCCTGTCGACCTTTTGTCGCTGATCCCTGCTGTTTGGCCAGCCCAAGCCGTGGGAGGCTTCCAAGATTGCCAGGCCGCTGTGGTCCCTGTCGCGCTGGTCGCATGCAAGACCCTGCTTCTACTGTAATCCGGGTTGTGCTTGGCCAGGGACCCGCCGTGGCTTGTTTTGGGGCGGCTGCCGGGATGCTGCCGTTGCCTGCACTGCCGGTATGCAGTTGCCCAGTCCCAGGCCTAGAGCTGCTAGGGAAAACAAGGTCGACAGGGTTCGCTGGGGCCTGGCCAGAAGCCTGTCAAAGAGGAGCCCAGCAAAAGGAAAACTCCCGACTAGCGCGCCCCCATGGCCAATGCTCTACTCTCTATCCGTCGAGTCCGTGGGGATGCTCACGGACACGGCGAATTGCCCTTGTGTGGCTTGCGTCTTGATGCAGTAGTCGCTTGTTGCAGGGTTTTCTTCCTAGTCCTGGGTAGTGGGTGTACGGGTTGGGTAGGCAGGTTGACACTAGAGACACAGCGACTACCACGGCGACGCAAACGGGGCCTGGCATGGCACATGCACTTGCTGTAGCTACCGAGTAGGTGCCGTTGTGCCGTCGACCGGTCTCTTTCCTCCCGTCTTATACTAAGGTAGCTGCTTCGCTCTTTCTTCCACCTCGTTTTCGTCTGTCCGAACGACATCTGCCTTCGGCCTTTGCTCGCTTGAGTTCCTCCTTCTCTCTTCGTCCCCATATTCGGGTCTTCTTCTCACAGCCCACTTACATCTCGGCCCTCGCCTTGCGTCATCAGTCTTGAAGCACCCGCTTCAGACCCCCAAGCCCCGCCCTCGTGAGGTTTCGCATCTTCCTACACCACTTCGCAGTCACTGTTTACTCGGAGCCCAAAGCATGCTCTCGACCTGATTGTTTTTGGTTTCACGCTCCCTATTAGTATCATTACCTATGCATCCACCATACCCGACGCTCCTTTGGGTATAATTTGCTCTGTAGCTGCCTCCCTCTCCCGGGCATCCTCATCTTCCTTGTCTCACACACATACATCATTGCGAGCACCACGTCTAAGACAGGATGGCAGCCGAAAAGGAAATTCTCGGAAGCATAGTGGCTTTCGAGGGCCACTCTGAGACAATCTCGACTCAACTTCGATTATTACCCACCTCGCCCCAGATTCTTATTCTCCCCAGCATCCAGAGTTATGTTTCGAAGAAAAGCGACTTGCAGGATCGTTTCGACGCCCGGCTTTACGTCAAGAAGACACACGACGCCCTTATTGCACGGAACCAAGTTGCCCAGGCATTTTTGCAGGGCTCAACACCAAACAGCAAACGCTTGGTATTCATGAACGGCGGCACACCTGGAGCACACACCCTGTGTATCAAGGCCATCATGGACCACGAGACGAATGGTGACCAAGACCAAGCCGAGGCCATCTTCAATTATCTGGTCAAGGAGGGTCTCTCAGGCCTAGAGGACCCTTCTCGAAATTGGAGATCCAGGAACACATTCGAGTACTTTGGAGAACACGACTTCAATGACGAAACTGAGGATCCCATCATAAGAGCGATGCGGGCTGCCGACGCTCTGGACCGCCAGACTGCCAATCTGCAACCGTTTAACGAATTGGACTCGACTGGAGTCTTCCGTCCCCGGAGCAATAGCTTGCCTCTGTACGGATACGCTGATAACTTTGGCGATGCCGCTCCTTTTTTCGTTTTCGGTGCCAAAGATCAGCAGGAGGAATCTGAGAGTGTCTGCGATGACGTTGACGATGCTTACTCACCTCGTGCGTCGCAACGTAGTTCTCGAGCATCACGGACCTCTATCTTTGCAATTACACACTACGAAAAGCCTTTGGATGAAGTGTTTCCTGGTTTCACCAATCTTCAGCCTCCTTCACCCCAGATGCCCTTCCCTCGTTCTCCAAGCTGCATTGGCGAGGCATATGCTGCTAAGATGATGCAGCCACCGCTTGGCCCGGAAGTCTTCACGCCTAGGTCTGACGTATTCAGTATTCGCTCTGCGGATAATGTTGTGTATGGCGAGGCTGCTATACTGGACATGAGACTCTCTGGCCGTAGGATGAGTCTCACACGAGTGAAGTCACTTGATCGTATTTACCCTGCCGCTCCCAAGTACAGGGATCTTTGCATTCCCTTAGACACGGCAGAGGAGTCGGAACGCGAGTCTGACGGTGCTTTTGAGCAAGAAGCAACGTCAGACGGGGCTAGGCGTCATTCTTGTATGGTCATCACTAGCTCCAAAGACTCGCGACCGAGTCGCCTGAGCTATATTGAGGGACCTCGAACAATTGTCGTGAGGTCAAGTCGGCCCAACGTCAAGATGGCTCCAGTTCCAAAGGAGAAGAAGCGCAAGCCAGCGAGAGCATCGTACGTCGATCGGGGCACTGATGCCGAAAACGTCGCCGGCCAAGACCAGCCATTCAGGCCGGCCCTCCCATTCTTTGAAGATCTTGTTGTACTTTTTAAGGATGAGATCGTCGATGGCATTTTGGCGTCGGTGGTTCGGAGCTTTCGAAGTGGGAATTACCCCGTTGTCTCACACTCATCTGCTCCCTCGGAAGCTGACGACGCTCATATTTCTGCCCCTGGTACCCCCAGATCTGACAATCTTGAAGACCCTGAGTGCATGGATGATTCTTTTCAAGAGAGAGACCTCCAGGCTCTTACTCGCAACAGTTACGAGGACGAATACGACCCATTTGCATATGTCCAGCCGGCTTGGCCTCAAACTAAACCAATGCATAAGAAGACACCAACCGTCAACATTGAGCGACCACCAACGCCTGCTCGCACACCCTCACCAGCTTTCAATGATTCGGAAGATAAGATCCATGAGTTCAAGATCACAGGCCAGCAGACAGCTGTGGCGATTCAAAACTCGCTTCGGTCTATTTTGAAGGTTCACTTCCCTCCTGAGACCCAAGGATATCGTCAGTTCCAGTTCCCGTTGCTTCCTGAGCTTGAAGGACTCTGGCGACCAATTTTCCGTGAGGCCGATGCAGGGAACTCGCAGGAGAACCGCAAAATGGATCAAATCTTCGCTATCGGAGCCCAACGGGGAGTGAAGAAGGATTACGCTTCAGCTATAACCGGTCAGCTGGAGAAGCTTGGAACCAAGTCGAGCGGAATGAGCCGCAGTGGTCGGCTTGATTTTAGGTATGCGAATTGTTCCGCGAATGCATAGCCCTGTACTGATCCTCTTTAGATATCTGCTTGCCAATGCTATGCAGGCCTTTACCGCACAGCCTCTCACAAGTCAGACACACGACAACCCATTCACCAACTGCTATCTTCTGGCTACTCTCATCATCCCCCATCTTGAGACCTTCTTGGCTCTTCACTCTGATGTCAAGTTTCTTCTGCTGGAATACCCCCCAGAACATCTCCCCACCATGCTCGCACTCCAGAAGCTTGTTGGCGTCGATCTCATGAAGGTGGCTCAGATTGTGGACTCGAACTGCAAGGATCTGCCTTTCACCAACCTTCGTGGATCTGGTTCGCTTTATAGCAACCTGGACCAGGGATGCACAGGTCGCTATGGAGCTTCCCTCTCGCCTTCTGGCCCCTCTACTGATGTTACTGTATCAAATGCCAACTTCCTTCTCACGTCTACTGCTAGTGATTCGGAAATTGCGACATTTATCTCCACCGTTTTGAAAGTCCTCTGCGAGATCTCCGACTTTTACACCCCGGAGGAACTAAAAAAGGCAACACCCAAGAAAGAGAAGACTAAACCAGCACCTCTGTCTGGTTCCTTTTCTCCTTTCCCGCGCGTGCCATCCGGCCCTCAAAGCCCAGCTCTCTCGCCGGCTCTTACTGCCAAACTTGGCACAGGACCACCTCCTTCACCTATTATTCCTTCACGAACACCTTCCCTTGCCGAGACGATCAAGACGGTTAGATCAGCAAGGAGCAAGCTCGGAAGAAGTAGGTCACGACGCAAGCCTTCCACGGTCGATAGCCAGTCCATCCTTACGGTGGATTTGAGTGACAGTGACTGGGACCAGGAGGACAGGCGTGTCATGCCCATCCTTGTGAGGAGAAAAGAGCCCCGCAAAGGAAACAGCCGTAAGGCCCTCAAATTCCTGGGGCTTGCATAATTCTCCACACAATTAATTCTTTACCACGGCCACGGGCCTAATGATTAATGACAGTGTCCACTCAGGACAAGTTTCTTTATATGTATCAATTATCAGGGGTAGGAAAACTGAAACAATACCACGAACGTCGGACAGGAAAAGAGTCACCGAAGGGACGTTTTGCACAAGACATTTTTGATTGTCATGTTGAATTTGCTTTTGTCTTTTGTTTTTCTCTCAGCTATGTAACTTTTCTTGTCTCATCGCTCAAGATAGCTTCAGTTCGATATCTCATAATTTCTATTACTAGGAGAGCAAGCACTCCCTGGTTTTTTTTTCACTAAAAGATCGCTCCTCGTCAACTCGTACAATGGTGTCGTTGATGATGAACCAGACAGTGACTGGTATGAACTGACAATCCTTCATGAGATTATCACTGCCGATTGGTACTAGCTCGCTCCATATCTCATGTATTGTTGTCTCACGTCGTGTTTTTTAGTCTTACCCGAAATATTGTCAGACATTACTGATTTACGAACCCTATCTTGAATTAGTGTGTAGCAGATGGCGACTGCCTCATCATGGTGATGCCGAACGGGCGTCGCTAGCCATCGTGACTGAATTTGTGCGACAATCTGCCCCAAATGGTGCTCACGTCACATGTGAAAATAGCCCGACGATTGTAAAAGGACGCCAGTCATGCCATGGAGGATGACTGTGATGATTGGTGGCACGGGCAATAATCAACTGCGCAGGTTTACGAAAAAGAGATAGACAAGATACGACGGTGATTGCACACCAGACCCTCGCGGTTGAACAATCGGGATTGGTGATGCAGCTGGCCCCTGGATAGTTCCGGAATTAGTATCAGAATGTAGCAGGTTAGCATTTTCAACACCGGCTTCTCATGCACATCCCACAGAGGCACCCAAGTCATGAAGTTTATAGAAGAGAATATTCCGCCCTGTATTAAGAATACTCCATCCTTGCGCACACACAATGACAATATCAAAAACAACCAGGACAACAAATCATGATACCAAGACAGACACGACCAAAATAATACCGAGACGATACGACCAAATGATGCCGAGATCCCCCACATCCTTTCCACCCTTCTCACACCAGGAAGACAGTGAGTCGAACCGGGCTTGGAGGGCTCGAGAAGGAAGAGACAGAAACCATGACGTCGTGGCGGGAGACAGAGTTCCTCGGGTGGGCGAAGGGAGCAAAGAAAACAGACAAAAACCGACGAAGGAGACAAAGGGACCTGGACTTTGAAGAAACCGGTGCAAATAAACATCTCCCCAATGTTTCGGATTTGCAAAAGAGAGATAAAGGAAGAGAGAAAATACACTCGCGCAACCCGCACACATCCTCAGCCATTCGTGTTGAAAGAAATCTGCCATCACGTTTGCTCGCACACCCTTCTCCAAAATCTCTCAGAAACGTCCCTGTTCAGCCCTCCCGGTCCGTAATGGTCCGTGCCTCTTGCATTGCAATGTCGTCAAGTGCTTCCGCGCGGTCAACCCGAAATAAATGCCGTCTTCCAAAATGCCAAATAGAGGCGGGGAAAGTGCCGTGAGTTGCGCTTGATGGAGAGCGAGATCCAAGTGAACATGATTTGGTCTATGCGCAGAAACAAGGGGGCGAAGAGCAAAAGGGAGAAACGAAAAGCGCAATTGAACCCGTCCAATCATGTCCCTGACGTTGCCCGAATCCGGTCTTACTCCGTCATCCTGCTTCGCTTCAAAAGTGCAAAATGTGCGTTTAGCAGCAGCCCTGGTTAGAGTTGTTGCCGACACCCTGGCCTTGGCCGACTTGCACGCTGGGCTTGGTGTTGTTGGCGGTTGTAGTGCCCATGCGCTCCTTGATCTGGCGGGCCATGGTCAGGAAAGCCTGCTCGACGTTGCTGGCGTTCTTGGCAGAGGTCTCGAGGAAGGGAATGCCCAAGCTGTCGGCGAATTCCTGTAGTTTAATGTCAGCGACCGAAGCTCGTCGAAAATGCGTGCTGTGATGTGCTGCGCTGTCAAGTATTTGGTAGTTTAGGACCATGGCACTAGGCAAGCATCGGGGACAATTGTGTGGGCATGTGACTGGGGGCACAGCGAGCGTCGTAGGCTGCAGCAGAGGAGGGTTAGGGAGAAACACTAACCTTGGCCACTGAGTACTCGACGACCTTCTTGTCCGACATATCGCTCTTGTTACCAACCAGCAGCTTGTTGACGCCCTCGGTGGCGTATCGGTCAATCTCCTGAAGCCATTGCTTCACGTTGTTGAAGGAGTCCATGTCGGTCACATCGTAGACAACGCAGATACCGTGGGCACCACGGTAGTACGAAGAAGTGATGGTTCGGAATCGCTCCTGACCAGCGGTGTCCCACTGTAAAAAGGACGGGGGAGTCAGTAGCACGTTCGCAGATGGAACCTGAGGGGATACTAGGGGATGAGACGTACAATCTGGAGCTTAACAGTCTTTCCATCGAGCTCTATCGTTCGGATTTTCTGAGACAGGTATCAGCGATGGCGTGTTCGGACAAGAAGAAGCAAGGGGAGGATGCGGGGAGGGACAGGGACGTACAAAGTCGACACCGATGGTGGAGATATACGACTCGGTGTAGGTGTCGTCGGCAAATCGCAGCAGCAAGCAAGACTTTCCAACACCGGAATCACCGATGAGGAGGAGCTTGAAGAGGTAGTCGTACCTGGGCGGGCAGGTTAGGAAAAGGGCTATTCCCGGGTCGCAAGTTTGCGTGCGGGACCGGAGCTCTGGCCGTCGGGGGCAGCGGCCAAGCGGTGGGAGGGGAAAGTGGACTCTGGAGGCCGGGTCAGCGTCTTGTTGTTGGGGATGAGGAGAGGCTATCGCAAAGGAGGCGGGAGTGGCGTACTACTCGGGGTTCATGGTGGCGGGAGCAGCGGTGGTCGCGGAAGAAAGGTGGATGAGGCAGGTAGAGGTGCGGCGGATGTTTGGATGAGGACGAAGATGGGGGTGAGGAAAGCAGATGCAAACGGAGATGCAGGGATCGGCGAGTGCGTCGAGAGTAGAGGCCGATGAGGGATGGCGAGGGCGGACTGGCTGATGACAGTGGTGGTTTTGTGATGGTGGAGGAGGTCAAGTGAGCGCAGGCTGCAGAGGCTCAAAGTACGTCAGGGAAAGGGCAGAACAAAACGCAAACGTAGCGCAAGGCAACGCCAAGTTCAGCGAGTGACCGTACCTACACTGTCCTAACTAGCCACCCCAGGCCGGCCTGCCAGGGCCCCCGAGGTGAATGAGGCGGTGATGAATCACGTGACTACACGCCGGGGGAGGGAACAGAGAGCAGCCGGAATGGCATCCATCCACTGCCACATTACCGCTGATCCACTATGCTGCGCTGCAGCACCTGTCAGTGCCTAGGGGAGCGAGAACGAGACCCTGCCTCGCTTCCGAGGCTGTGCACTCCTTGCCAGGAGTCCAACCTGTCTACTGTGCCAAATATGCGAGTCCTGTGCCTTTAATGTCGTATTGCAGTTGACACGATGGGGCCCGGAAACTGGGCAGCCACGGTGTTGGGAGAGGCCCCTCGCTTCCCCCCTTTAGCGCCAGGCCTGGGGGGATCCCGGATGGAAACTTACGTACTCTGTCCATGCAGTCTATTTCTGAGGCCAAGTGAAATGAATACAGAGAGCGAGACAGAGGGGAGGGAGGTGCCGTATTCTATTTTTGAGGTACGGGATTGCCATGTGCCCGGATGCCAGATGCCAGTTGCCAATCGAGCCATCGTCAGCCTTGCTTCGGAGCCTTTCCAATAGACTTTCGGTCGGCACAGTGGTTTGAATACCTATTCGCCCTTGCTCCTTTGCCATCATTTACCCGTCCGTCATCTGGCATGCAAATCAAAGCACGGAGCATGTGACTGACCACGGCACACCCAAAAGCTGACACGCCAAAGTACAGATCGTCAGGTGGCATGCCGAGATAGCAGGCTGCCATTGCACCACGCCCAGAGGCCGTCCTTGCATCATGAATCATGCCGCTGTGCCATCTGCTATCCGCGGCGGCTACACCACCTAGCAGCCCACGGCGCCCGCGTCTGGGCTTGTTGAGCATGGCAGATAACGATTAGCTCGCCATCCATATGGTGCCAGCTGTCCTTGCTAGTGGCAAGGTCCAAGGCCAAAGGAAGATGGCAGCCTCAGGTCTCCCACTCAAGGGAATCCGTCCTGGCCGTCGCCTGGTCTGGTGTGGGCAGCAGCCAGCAGGTCAACACGCAGTGAACCATCGTAGGCCAACAGCATCCGCATGCTGTCATGTCGCCGCCCATGACTGCACCATCTGTTCTCCCTGTGGATCCCCCGCGAGGACATATGTTCGTCCCATCCCCTCGCAGCCTTGGTTCCCGCCCCGTGCCATTTTGGAAGGACCCGCCCCGCCACAACCGCCCATGTGGCACAGCTGCTTCTAGCTTCTAGCACAAGTGTCTCCAGTCAATCAGCGTTAGCCAAGCTTCCCGCAACAGACCATGTACAGTCCGCGCGAAGTTCTGCCGAAGAGGTACCTTGTCCAATCTGCAAGAGAAGAAGCAAGGCCAAAAAAAATAAAAAAATAGATTGCCCATGCTGATTTCCAGCCAACCCGGCTTTACCCATTATTGCTCGCCTGCCGTTGTCCCAAAGTGGACTGGGTTACAGCATCATCGAACCTCGAACCAGTCCATTACGTCTTTTTGCTCGCCTGTCGCCAGCATCTTTGCAGCAGCTACGCTCCCTAGCAGCTCTATCCTGCATCACGCTACACTCCATCTCCTCCATTCTTTCATTTCTCTGCAGGATTCCATGAAGTGGCCCATCCCACTGCGCTGACCTCCCAATGGCCGCGCCCGTCCGCACCGTCCTCCGCCGCCCCAGCCGGGCTCGTCGCCCTCAAGCGTCGCCCCTCGCCCGCCGTCGCAACCTCTCCAGGTACAGCCCGTCCAAAGCTCAGGTGGTTTCTGCCCAGCCTGCATCCAGGAATCATGCCCGTCTCGAGGAGCGCAAGCCCTTGTCGCAGACATATTTCGATGCGACGGGCTTGAAGTGGGTTGGATCCGGGGCCGAGGGTCCGCAGGATCCCAATAAAGCCAAGCTGGGGAAAAGTACGCCACCATTTCGTCACCGCATAGCTCGAGTCCGCTGTGATGCTAATGTCCTTTTTCTTCAATAGCTCTGCGTATTCTCCAGGAACGACTGCCGACCCTCCTCCAATCTCCTCTCCCTCATGACATACTCGCCCCGAACATCTCACTCCACCTTTTCCCATCGACACATCCTCACCTTCCCACCGTCTCTGGTCGCGTTGCCTACAATGCTGCTCTCTGGACCTCTCCAATCGCCTGGAACCGTGTGCCAATTATTGGAAACGTCCGCCTCGAAATCCTCGCCGAGCGCATGACATGCGAGCCCCTCACCTTCCTCCCCCGGCGCCCTGGCGCCATCCCCGAGCAGCTAGTCGTACGATGGTGCGAGAAGCGCAAAGATTCAAGCACCTCCGAGAGGAGCGACGGTCCCGTCAGCGCCATTACCCGCTCTCTGCCCTTTGTCGGCCGCGGTGTTTCGTCCAACAAGGCCTTTACGGGCTTATTCATATTCGACTTTGACGCCGAAGGCCGCATCCTCAGCCACACCATTGAGTCGGCCCAAGCTGGGGGCGATTGGGAAGCCGGTGTGGGCGCAAAGGTCGTAGGATTGACAGATTGGCTTCTGGGAGGCATAAAGGGCCCCGGCGATACCCCTATACCTATGTTTGCTAGGCTAAGGAAACGGCCGCCGGAGTAAGGTTTCTTCCAATGGGACCAAACTAGGGAGATTTACAGAAAAGAATGGACAGGTTATAAAAGGCTACGGAGGTATGGACGAGACGGTATGGTAAATGACTTACACGAGAAGGCGTTTTGGCAACCCATTACCTGCAATGTATTATTATCATGAGAGAATTTCCCGTACATGAATACGGGATAGTGTACAACAATGAGCCGACGAGACTCCACCCATCTGAAACCATTCAGGCTGCTGTATATTAATGTAAAAGGCTCAATGTGTTGTTTTACAGGTTGAAAACTTGCGTATCTGTCATGATCATGATTGGTCAAGCAGTTGATGAGTCGGTCGACTCGGAGATGTAGATTTGCAACCTTGCGTTGTGATTATTGAACAAGGAATAGTATCATGGTAGCTTTAGGAATTGTCCTTTGTCAATACTGCATCGATGAGTAGCAATGGCTGGGAAAGAGAAGAAGAAGCTTGAGCAGAAGCCTCGTTTTGCTTTGTCGGCTGGTTGAATCCTTCTCTCACTATGAACCAATACGCCATCTACGAACAGGAAGTTTTCTCCGGGCAACAGAATGGGGATATGCTGATGCACATCAAGAGGTGCAAGTTTGAAGAATATCGATTGCTCCGCGGAACGGGCAGCAGGGCGGCTTGTGTGGTTTGCCTTGATTCGCAACCGCAGAGCTTGGCACGCCGATAACCTTGCCGCGTTCAACGAATCATTTCAGGCATCACGTCCGAATATATACCACAACGCCGCGTCAAGGTTTCCAGCGATGAAAGCTAAGTTGGACCCCCCTGTATCCCTTATTCTACAACAAACAAGCAATGTTCAACAGGGATCCATCCAATTCGTGGGGAGGGCTCACCAAGGCAAATCCAGACATTGCCTATCGATCGACTCCAACATTACTTGGTTCATTTTTGGCTCAATCACCTGCTAGACAGATGCTTTAATGGCTCTTCTCCGTCACTAAAGTTGCAACAACAATTTGTAAAAGGCACTTTTCACCACTCCATCCAAGCAAATTCGGAACTGGCAATGGTCATCAACAGCCATAGTCATGCTGAATCATTCATCTATCTCGTGGCCATAATCACTCGCAAGGTTCTAGGTTCCTAGAACTGCTCCTCGCCCTCAACGAGGCGAGCAGCAGTTCTCATCTGGATATTGGCTAAAGGGCATTTCACAATATTCTGCCCAGTAGCCCCTTGTTTTCCGGCCGGAGCAAACAACTGCAACCCTTTTCTTTCTCTCTCTCGCAAAAAAAAAAAAAACCATAGCATAACCCCTGCCCCCTTCTAATTCCAGGTTTCCCCCCTCTGACCTCTTCCTGTGCTAATCAGTGAAAGCCGATCCTGTCGTTGCTCATTTTCCGTGGCTCTAAAACAAAATCTCTCCCAGGTTCTCTCCCTCAAACCCAATCTTTGCAAGCTTCTTGAGCCTTGACTTCTCGCGCAGCTTGTCGGCAGCCTTCTTTTCCTCGGCCAGGCGCTTCACGAGTTCCACTTCGGCAAGCTCAAAGCCGGGTGGCGGGTCATCGTCCTTGTCGAGGTCAATCTCTCCCAGCAGCAGCACGTTCTCGCCGCGCACCAGGAAGATGCCGTGCGAAACATCGGCGTACAGGCCGGTCGGTCGGTCGGAGCCCGCCGAGGTTGGGTCCGTGGCGAAGATGCGCTCAGTCGTCGATTGGAGAACCAGGTTGGCTGTTGGTTGGCGAATAGACAGAAGGTCAGAACAGGCGTGCTCAATTCGATGTCCCACAACTTCCTCAACCTTTGGCTCTGCCCACCTCTCGACAACAGACTCAAAAGAAAACATTGAAGTGATTGCGCGGAAAAAAGTCACCCACCAAATTGATCCCAACTCCTTAGCACTCCGATGAGTTTCCTTCCATCGCGCAGGGCGATCAAAAGCTTCTCTAAATGGTTGGGTGAGTTCCGTCAGCACATCTCAATTCTACTTTCGCCACAAAGACGCCCAGCGCAAAACCATCTCGAGAACACGCGAGGCTGGAGGCGCAAGAGCGGCCATGGGAGAGGCATACTGTCGGTCAGATCCAGCAGCTGAGCAGCCGTGGTAAACATCTGAGGTGGGAGCTGAGCTGGCTGCTGAGGCACGCCGCGGCCTTGGGATGGAGGGCCCCCCTGCGGAGGGGCATCGTTGATGGAGAGGTTCTCCATTATATCATGAGATGTCTCGTGGTTCTGTTGCGATTCGCGGGTTTAGATTGGTTCCATTAAGCTCTCTCCGCCGGGTTTGCTCGTCATATGAGCATGGCTGAGCGGCCGGGTCTTGAAACTGGGAGCGTGGCTTTTGCTTGCGATGGTCTGTGGTTGTTGATGCATGCCCCAAACGCCAACCCATCAGAACGCTACTGGTGGGTGCTATCGATAAGAGACAATCACGTGCATTATCAGGTGATCCCACGTCACTGAGAGTTTGGAGTGCTCTGGGCCGTTGGATGCGGGGCACATACAAGGCGAGCAAAGTCAATGGAGGGGCGAATGAGGGGCATGTTTCCCAGCTTGGCGGGGTACGGCCACCACCAGCATCTGGATTAGCCTGTCCAGTTGCATCAGTGACTTCGTTTATGCGTCATCCCATCTCATCTGATCTAGTCCCATAACTTTTTTTTCCCCCCTAGCGAGGACCGTGGCATGCAGCATGAAAACGCCACGACAAATTGCTCAATGCCCATCACACCACAAAATGCTTTTATGCATCTTTATTTTATTTTAAATCTGGCATTCGATCAAGGTTGGTTTCTTTGTACCAAATCACACACTGTCTCGTTGACCTGCCCTTGCAAATGAGCTAGACCGCCCCCGAAATTACTAACTAAAGCCTTCGAGTCGCGTCCCCAAATATCTGTTTTTTTCGCCACCCCCTACCAAGATCCGTTTCCCCTTCTTCATGTATGCACCGTGCTATGCTGTCAAGATACCATCCCGCCAGAGTTTTTGGATTTCTGTAAAAATACTCTATCATAATCCAAACCGTAAACGCCGTGTGATTCATGCACATATAATAAACCTCTCTGTCAAACCAGAGCACAAAAACGGGGATGAAAAAAAAAGGAAGATATTTCCTGGACCCCATTTTCCAGAGTCCTCCTTTGGACCCGATAATTTTCTTTTCTTTTTTCTTTCCTCTAATAACCCGATCCATTGCATTATTAAACTGGGTTTGGCGGGGGGTGCAAAAAGGGAGCTTGTTCCACCCGCCAATGGCGAGTGGCGGTCCTGGGTGAGCCCAGGACAACGCTCAAAGGAAGAAAGGACATGCTACCGAGCTCTAAAGGTCGGATGCATTGAAAAGTTCATCAAACTCTTGCCCGCGCGGGGTTAGAGCCGGTTCATAGTACATCGGTTCAGGGCTTCCTGGAGCTCCGGCCGGGAATTTAGGGCTTCCCAGGCCTGGCTGAAGGTGAACCACTGACGTTCGCGCTTGTGTCTCTCAGGCCAGTCTTGGTACTCGCTGGTGACGGTACCCTCGAAAAAGTGATACCTTGATCTGTCTTTTGAAGACTTTTGGGGTCGCTTCTCCTCGATGTCCCCCAGGTCGTAGTTGATTTGGATGGCGATGCCGGCCTCTTCCCAAGCTTCACGCTCGGCGGCCTCCTGGCATGTCTCATCCGATTCCCAGCCGCCCTTGGGCAATACCCATCCTTTTCTCCGGGTAGACTGGATCAACAGCACATAGTTTTGGTCGGAGGTGAGGGGCACGATGCCGGCAACGAGGCGCTCTCCTTTGGTGTTGTAGCCTGCACACGAGACATGCTGTCAGTGGGTCTGGATCTGCAACGCATTCAGGCTCGCTGTGCCATGGAGGAGGAAAGGGGATACGAGATTGGCGTGCCGGGGGATAGAACACGGTGACGCAGAGGGGCCGGGCGCGCGCGGGAGCAGGCACAGACGGCCCCCAGATGGCGGAGGACTGGTAAAGATGGCACGGGGAGACGGATGGGGGTACTCACGTTGCTTGCTTCTACCGGTCCGAGACTCCATTGCGCGGCCAGCCGAGTCGCCAGATGCGGAGCTCGACATATTAGCAGGCGGTCGGTGCGGCCGGAAGGTGTCGGAGGTTCGGGGTGTGTCAGAATTTTGGGAGAGTCGAGGATTTGAGGTTGAGGTGTTGATGTGGGAGTCTTTGCAAAGCGGAGCGGAGCGGAGCGTGTTGGCCCCTAAAGTCGAGAAGAAACCTGCGACGGGCGGGCGGCGGCTCAGAGCGCCTTGCGATGCATCGTCGGCAGGATTAAATGGTAGTGAATGGATAAGTGGTTGGAGGGGGGAGAGAAAAACGGCAGAGTGCCCAGTCGCCCCGAGGAGCTGGCTGGCGATATAACGGCTTTGGAGGTGTGGGCGCGAGCGCACGCGCAAACGTTACTAGCTTTTTGGCTCGAGGGGAGAAGAGAGGGAGACTGAGACTGGGAACTGGACTGGGAGCAGGGACTGGTCGCTGGGGAGGGGCGCGACTAACAACCCGAGATTCGAGCCAGCAGCAAGAGGCGGCGCAAGCGCAATTGCTGGGTCCCGGCGTCTAGATTGGGACTGATGGAGGATGTGGAACCCGAGGGTTTTCGCTGGGTCAACCAGGCGTGGAGTTTTGCGTCTGAGGCAAACTCTGATGAGATGAATTGCGCTGCGCGCGGAGCTTTTCTTTTGTTGGCTTTTGCCGGATGGCGGTGGAGAGGGTTTTCGCCTCAACCAAGGTAGCCTCAAAACCAAACAAGTCGCGGTGGGGAGAAGGGGGGAAATAGCAGCGGTGCTTTGCTGGGCACAGAGCACAGAGCACCGAGAGGCCGGCACCACAGCAGTGACAGGCTGTTTATTTCTGCTGCGCGCTGCTCAGCGGCGGCGTATTCTTTTGTGGCCGGGGGGGGACTGAGCGAGCCGAACGGGCCAACAGAGCTGGCAGAAGCGGCGACGGCGGCGGCGGCGGCGATACGGAGATATCGGAGAGAGCTGGGCAGCGTGAAGTTGACGAACACAGGGAGCAGCAAGCAGTCAAGCCCTGATAACGGGTTGCGAAGAGGAAAATCGGACTATGTATCCGTATAAATAAGGGAGGATGAGGAAGGAATCTGATCGGAGATGCTCTGGCGGAGATGCTATGGCGGAAATGCACTTGTTTAAACTCTTTGAAGCTGGCGACGAGCGCGGTCTGAGGCTAGGTCGGCGGGCAGATTTTCATTTATTGAGTCTAGACAGGAAACAGAAATGCGCCTTGGAGCGTAACGTACTCCCGGAGGACTGCGGCGAGTCAGGCCAAGTCTTGTCAAGAGGCAGCAACTCGCGGTGGGGGAGCAGGAGGAGGAAGTGGCAGCGCCAATGGCAGGAAGCTGGAGCTGGATGATATGCTGAGGATAGGGGGATGCAGAGACGAGTTGCTCCGCGAGCTCAGGATAGAGAGCCGTTGCATGTCTCGTGCCATTCGGGCAATAGACGGGAGGAGAAGGGCTTAAGCAGAGGCAAGCCAGTTGGTCTTTATACTTGGACTAGCCTAGCGAGATGGAGTCCAGGGCCTGCCACCTCCTCTGCCCGGTGCCATTGTCCGTGCATGGCAAAGCTTCATTGAGTTACCGCCCACGAGGGCTGCTAGGCCAAGGTGATGGGGGATGGCGTGGGCAATGGTGTGGACGCGGATGGGGATGTGGATGTGGATGTGGACGCAGGCGTGGATGGCATGTACCAGGCATCATGGCCTGGCATGGGGGGGAAGATGGATGGGGGATGGATGTGTGGATGTGGATGGGGTTGCGCATTGGCAAAAAGCCTGGCGAAGAAAAAAAAATATTAAAAATATAGACGGAGAGGAAAAAAAAAGAGAGACAGGTACCTACTTCGTGCAGCATGGAGCAGCTAGCTGGGAGATTTCTCAAAACGATGCACCCCCCTCACACACACTCGACACACCCTTGCGCATCTGGTCTTCTTATTAAGCTCGGAGGCAAGTAAGTGGATGGCGGTAGAGGCAGCGAGAGGGTGTGTGTGCAGGCCCCAGCTGCTCAGGTCCCAAGTCGGAGACGACGGAGAGAATTACAAGCAGCCAGGAAACAGAGATGATCCCAGATCAGCCCTGCCCCCCTGCCCTGCCTGGTTGATTCTCTCTCGTGCCCTTGGCTTGGGGGCTCGCTGATAGCAGACGCCCTCCCGCCCGTCCCGCCGGTGAAGCTCAGTCATTGTCAGCCGTTTCCCGAGGCCCCTCTCGTGCTTTCGGTGCTCAGGCCGGAGCCGTCCACCAGGCGCGGTCGAGAGAGCGCGGCGTGGTGCCACTGGCAAATGAAACTCCCAACATGTGCTCTGCGCAAACGTGGGATGTGGGATCCATGGGATGTGCAGCGTTGCGTTGTGTAGAAGGTGATTGAGCTTCCATACAGTTACATGACATGGACTCTCTTTGGCCCGGTGGGGCGTCGCAGGGCCGAATGAAAACACGTCCGAAGGCAGACGGACTAGCAGAAGCAGGAGTGAAGCCGAAAGGATAGAGCCTGCAGCACATTTGCAGCCCACACTGCTGCACAACAGCGCAGCAGATGGTTGTCATTCGCCCCGGGATGGTGGGCGCATCGAGAGCAGCCCAGATGCTTTGGCCATGTTGCCCGGGCCATGAGGAGAGAAGGGAGGGGAGAGCAAACGGCCCCCAAAGCTTTGGGGGGAATCAATCAATCAATGGATCAGTCAATCAACGACATGCAACTACCAGGTGTACCTGCAACACCTGCAACACCTGCAACGCCATGTCCAAACGACAGCGTCGGCAGCTCAGCCCTCCCCTTGTGGGTCGCAATGGCACGGAGAGCAAAAAAAAAACATAGACGGCGAGAAGGCAAGCGAACCAGGGTCCTCCTCCTTTTGTTCCAACCACGTCTCGAGTCGGTATATCAGCACGCGGGCGACTTTGTGCTCCCTGCGTGGGGTCTGGGTTTGGTTTTGGTTTGGGGCCGTCGCTGCATCGGCGGGCTGGCGTTTCACTGCAGTTAACCTCTTTTTTTTTCTTCGCCTCCAAATTGGCCATCTCATTCACATGTTGCTAATGATAGGTTCATCGACGCCGACGGCCTTATGCGTCATGAGCATGGGCCTGGCCTGTTGCTCTCTTACGCCGCCGCGCCGCCGCACTCGCGTGCAGCTGCTGGAGTGCTTTAGTCCCATCCGCATTCTCTCAGTATTATTAGCACGTAGCAACCCTAGCACCAGAAGGGCGCCCACCCATCAAACAAAGTGCACCCAGAGGATGACGACGGGGAGTTTGAGGGGTGAAGAAACAAGCCACCGGCTCAACCGCTGCTAGGGCTGGGTGCACCTCCTTTGGTCTCCGTCACTCGAGAGGGCCAATTGGACTGGGCGCAATTGATCCAAGAGTCCCGGGGAGCGATGGCACCTCCTGCAAGATCTGACCGATGTCACTCGCTGACTTAGCGGATAAGCCTCTGCAGTGGTGAGCCATCGTGTCATGCTTCCCAGGCGCACGAAGCAGAAGCAGCCTTGTTGGCGTCTGATTCAACCTTCTTGTTCGTATAGTAACCAGCCAGAACCTCAACGGCCGGCCATGTTCCGACTCCGGGTCCTTTGCCAGCTCCTCCATTTGCTGGTCGTGAAGATCAACGTGCACCCAGTCTCCATACTCGCCCCCCGTCCCAAGCGCGTTGTAGCGCCGGTCGTCCCTTGCTAGTTCCACAACCCAAAATGTTTGGCCAAGAGTTCTCCGGCGACAGGTCCTGACGGCAAACTAGAAAGCTGCTTAACAGAAGAAAAAAGCGCTCACTAGTTGGCAGTGAGTAGTTTTTCATCTCTTTTGTTCATTTATGACATGCTTTTTTTTTTTCTTTCTCTCTCGCCTCTATCGGATCGGCGCTGGTATGGAGGGAGCCATGCAGGGCGGATCCAATGCAATCAGGATCTCAACACGGAGCCAAACAAGCTCTCAACAGGCTCTGCGTATGGCAGCCAGCCATTACAGGATAGGACGGGGCGATGACTGGGTGGTGCTGAACTGCTCAGGACTGGTCGGGTCAGGTAGCACAGGAAAGGGAGCTGCACCATGCAAGGAAGGCAAAAGCCATGTCCATTTGCGGCACGGGCATTGGCCGCCGTTGAGCAAGGCGATCGTGTTTCTGCGCGTCCACCAATCTCTCCGTTCCCATCCTAGCTTGCTGCCGCCAGTGACCTTGCCTAGCTGGAACTGGGGGGGTCAGAAAAGCCAAGTACAAGAAGAAGAAAAAGGTACCGTGATAGATGCAGAACTGTGAGGAGCTGCGAATGGCCCTCTTCCTGTGAGCCCCAACATCGTCTCAGTCACTAAACAAGCATAAAACATGTCGTCAACCAAGTCGATGCTCGTCGATAAGACATGGACCAACCGGCAGCAACGGGATTTTCCCTCTGATCTACGGAGCAGAGGATCCATCTGTGACAGCATGCCAACATCATGTATACTGCATCAGATGCAGGAGCGCGTGGCCAGTCCCGGAGCCAGCACCAGACTGCCATGCCCCTCCCTCGGGACGACGCAGAACCAGAGGCGAGACCCGAGACCAAAGACCTTTCATTTTCAGCCAGGGGCCAGTTCAAAACCAATCTTGGGTCCCAAGCAGAGGCCAGCGGCGCCCCCGCTGCGCTCCCAGCAGAAACTCGGGAACCTCAGCGCCTGGGTCTGAGGGATCCGCTGGACTGGACCCTTGGGACCATCAAGCAACCCCTCCCCCTCCACTCCCATGGCTCTATCGGGGAGGGGCGGGGACGGAGCAGAGACACGCGGACAGAGCCACGGCCGGCGGAGAGCGGGGTGTCTTACAGGGACTTGGCACACTGGCGTATTTGTCAGTAGATGGGACGGACCATGGCAGAGGGGAGCCAGCGCCGGCGGGCTGGATTTTTCTAGAACTTAGCGGCACTCTGCTGAAGAATACATAGTACCAAGCAGCGGACCAAACACAGACGGATAGGAACGAGTCAATGGGCAAAGGAGACAGCTGGAGCCGTGACTCGCCTCGCTTCTGGCTCCGGTAACCAAGCAGCTATCGTCACATAGAACCCCACAACTTACAGCTGGCCAGCGACTGACAACAAATGCTTCTCCTGGCGTGTGCCTGCCCTCTGCGTTCCCCTCCTATCCAGTTGGGCCGTTGGGCTAACACGGCACTCTCCATTGAGGCGCAATCCTCGCAACCACTCGCCGTCCGTCGTCTTGTCCGACACTTTAACGCTGCAGCATCCGCACCAAGGACCTGAAACCACAGCCGCCAATCTTTATTCTTTTCCTGCTGTCATATCATTTCAACCAGCAGCCACCGCTTCCACGGCGTCGTCCCCGTATGCTTCCTTGCTTCGCTGCATACCTAGTACCCCGTACAACCCAGAATAGATACATAGGTACATGCAACACGCAGCAACTAGTCGGCCCCGTTTCCGTCACCTTCGGTCTCTCTTTTCTTTACCCCTCCCCCAAGCACACACACACACACACACACACGCACGCACGCACGCACGCACGCATACACAACCAGAACGACTAATAAAGTACCGACTTGCTGCGCAGTCGCACACATCGCCAGGACAGGATAGCACACTACTCGGTACCAAGCCTCACGATTCCCGCAGCCCAGCAACCCAACCCCTGCTCGCTGCCTCTGTCAACTCAGATCCAAAGCTTCGCCCTACGCACTACTTCTCCCAACGCACTGCAACAGAAAAATCAAACTCTTTCGCCCACCCAGCGAGGTGTCAAGACCCAGACGCAGTCACCCGGCCTGCTCCTCCGCAACTCCGCGTGCCACCGTCGCCCTCACCGTCACCAACGCCTCGGTCTCAGCCTGGGTTCTCGATTAAAGTCCTTGGAAAGCTGGCACGCGATCCTCGTCGCTAATCGTCCACTCCTCGCACCCCTCCTCTCTCCACCTCTAGCAGACGGCCGCCCCTCCATCTCTCGCCCCCCCGGCTCACCGTCCAGCTCCTCACGCACCAACTTGCCTGTCCTGGGTAGCCTCGCTCGCGCACAAGCCTTGGCCGTCTCCGCCGTGCGCTGCTCTCTCCAAGGTCGCCAAATCTTCACCAGAACCGCACAGGACCCGGCTTAGCCTGCGACTACGCGGCTCCAGTCGTGCTGCTCGCAGGCCCACGATGGAACCAGGTGGCATGCGGATCCCTGAAGATGCGTCGTCTCAGCTCGAGTATATCTCTCCAATTGGTGAGTGCTTATTCTCTAGCTCTTCTCCAACCATTTGCACCCGTGCTGCCATGCCCGCCTGTCGTTGGCTGCCCGGTGCCATGCGGTCCAAGTCTGCCGCCGCCGCCGTCCCCCGTTGTGCCCCGTTGCCTTCTGGTGCCCCGTCCCGGACACCCCAACTCACCTTTTCGTCGTCGTCCTCCACCATCTCGGCCTCGGCCCTCAACCATCGCATCGCATCCCACGTTCCCCGTCTTCCCCGGCGCCAGACGCCAAGGCCAATTCCAATCCCAACGCCCCTCCATCCACCACATCCACTCTGAACCCTTGCCCAGTCTAGGCACTCGCTGGCACATGTCCATACACCATCATCTCATCGTCATTCCCATTTCCTCTTCTATCGCGCCTTGTGTTTGCCTTTTTGCACGTGTGACGATCCGATGCCTGGACGCCACCATCATCGGCTCCCACCAACATCAATTACACCTCCTGCCTCCCACTCGCCTCTGCACGCTTTCGGCCCTGCGCCTTGGTTGCCTGCCACCAACATTGCCCATTGTTGCATTGCTCGCCCCAAGCTGCTAGGCTCGGATAGTTTGACCCTTGCTGCTGGTTACGCCTCATCTCCTGCAGGCTGGTTCATCGCATGAACCCTCGCGCAATCAAGAGTTCTTGAGCACAGCTTACATGTTGTGACCGAGCTGAGTCACCTTTGCTATGCCCTAGTGCCGTGATGGCTTCAAGACTTCCGAGGTCTGCCATCAAAGTGATGTGATCTGTGGCCTCGTGGGCTCATCGTGCTCCTCTCACACGCCCACCGTGATGCATTTATGATCCTTTTTTCCCTGTTCCTTCACACTCAACCCCTACCTATCGACCCTCGGTGCTTCACATTGGAGCTCCACGATGTAGCTCCTCGTCCCCCACATTCACATTCGCACAGTTTCTTTCTTTGGCCCGAGCTGACCAGGAACCAGGATACTCCAACTCCTCCAGATGCGGCTACTGTGGAACCAGCGGCAAGAGTCAGTCCAAACGTGAATTTCCCTTGCCCTATACCCTTGAATCTTGACACCACACAACACATCAGATGCTCTGCTGGCTCAGCTGTCATGTCATGTCTGCTTCGGCTGGCATCTGAATGGTCATGTTATTCCTTCTTCCATAATCCCATGCCACAATTGGGCGCAGTGCCAAGGCTAACCAGTTTGACCGGGCGGCAGGCTTCTCGTATTATGCCAAAGCCACATCCATAAGCCCTGGTTTCTACCAGACTCTCCTTGACCGGTGCTGGAGGCGGTCCGGAACGCTCATGTACCGCCCGGATCAGCGACGCTCTTGCTGCCCGCACTATACCATTCGCCTCGACGCAAAACTGTTCAAACCGTCCAGGGCCCAACGACAGACGGTCAACCGCTTTAACAGATACGCCATTGGTGATTCGTACGCCAAGGAGGCTGCTCGCCTCCACCCAAAGTCGCGTGACCAAGCAAAGAAGCGAGACAACCAGTTCGATCTAGTTGAGCGGATCCATGAGGCTGAACATGGCCAACTACAAACGCCCCCCGAACCCGCCCATCAGCTGCAGGTGACGCTCGAGCACGACGACTTCACCGAGGAAAAGTTTGCAGTTTATGAGAACTACCAGCAAGTTGTGCACCATGAAGAGCCAGCTGAAATTTCTAGAACAGGTTTCAAGCGTTTTCTTTGCGCATCCCCCTTGAGACGTGAGACTATGCTTGGTCCGGACGGTCGCAAGCGTCAGCTGGGTTCTTATCACCAATGCTATCGCATAGATGGTAAACTTGTTGCCATTGGTGTTCTCGACTTGCTTCCCGACTGTGTCAGCTCCGTCTACTTTCTATACGACGAAAGCATCCATCAGCATGCTCCCGGAAAGCTCGGTGCACTCTATGAGATTGCCCTGGCCATTGAGGAAGGGTACAAGTGGTGGTATCCGGGCTTCTATATTCATAGCTGTCCTAAGATGAGGTACAAGATGGACTATGCACCACAGGAGATTCTCGACCCCGTAGCCTTGACTTGGGATCTTCTGAACCAAGATGTTTTGGACCTCCTTGACAAGAAGCCCTTTGTCAGCTTGGCTGAGGAAAGGAACCTTCCTTCCAGGACTGAGGCGGAGATCAACAATGCGAATGGCGAGCTAGACTCTGATTCTGCCAATTCTGACGATGAGAGCGCATTCCTTTTCAACTACAACATGCCCGGAATCCCATCCTTGTCGGAAGTGGTTACTTGGGATATGGACCACATCTCATTGAGGATTGCTGCCAACGGTCCGCTTTACGAGACATCTAATCTGGTGGCTTGGGATGATCAAACCCCCGAGCAATGGCCTGGCTTGAGGGCAGGTGTTTGTGAGCTAATTGCATCTATTGGGCCAGACCTAATGGACAAGATATGTCTAGACTTTGCCTCTTCTAGATAGAACAAAACTCCAGATATCAGAGGTTTGGTTTCTTCTTTTAAAAGCATAATCACTTGTTTATTTAGATAGATGGTCACAATCTATATAGCTTGAAAAGATCCAATAAGATAGAAGGTTGAACGTAATTTACTCGCGTTCATGGTGTTGTGATGCCATCTGCAATACTAACTAATAAGGGTTGACGTGTACATTGCCCTGGAGAAGGAAAACCTGTAGAATCTAATAGCCATATTAAAATAGAATCCCTGTCCTGGTTTGTTTTTAAAGAAAATTTTAATACGACTCAATCGATTGGTGGATGTCTCAATTTGGATTGTGTTGGGGGCCGACTCACCGCAGAGTGTGGTGGGCTGCTGGAGGAAGCTCCCCACACCCCGCACCCACTTTCTATCTTATCGTTCACCTAGGTGAAGGGCCCCAACTCGGGCTTTTTCAAAAACCTTTTAGCCTTGCGTCGCAACCCAGCAAGCAACGACGTCACAATTTCCGCGCGCAGACCTTCGACCGAGCAGACGACCGAGACAGGAGCGGTAAAGGAGAAGAACAAAAGAAGAGCGAGAAAGAAAAAAAAGAAAGCCGACCGACCGACCAGGAAAAGCAAACCACGGTCCTGCGCTCGACTTCTAGCCAATCAATGGTGGTGGGAACAACAAGATGGCATCGCAACAGATACTCTTCTCGCCGGCCGAGCTCGCCTACCTGCACCAGTCGCTAGGGCTCCGGCCGCCGATCCGACCCGACGGGCGATCGCCGACGCAGTTCCGCCCGCTGACGGCCGAGACGGGCATCCTGCCGGGCACCAACGGCAGCGCGCGGGTGCACTTTGCGGACGGCACCGAGGCCATTGTGGGCGTCAAGGCCGAGATTGAGAAGACGGTCGAGGGCCCCGCGGCCGAGAACCGCCAGCGCGAGGGCGGCGGCGGCGGCGGTGATGATGACGTTGAGGGGAAGCGCGCCACGCGGGGCGAGTGGCTCGAGCTGGCCCTCGAGATTCCCGGCCAGCGAGACGACGAGGCCTCGACCGTCTTCCTGTCCGAGATGCTGCGGGAGGCGCTGCTCGCCGACAAGGAGTTTGCAAAGAAGCTGTTTATCAACCGCCGGTTTCACTGGCGGTTATACCTCGATGTACGTTGCAAAGAAAAACAATGAAAGAACTGAAAAGGAAGAAAAAAAAGTGAAGATTGGCAAAAGGAATGTGCTGGGCTAACTTGGGTGTGGTTTTTCTTCTGGTGTATACAGGTCCTCCTCATCTCTCCCCCGATGTCGTATCCGCTCCCTCTCCTCTCCCTCACCACACACCTTGCGCTCCTGGCAACGCGCCTGCCGCGCCTCAAGTCGGAGGGCGACGAGGACCCCATGTTCGACGACGACTGGGAGGCGTCCGAGTTTCTGTTCCCGCGCGACGGCGCCGCCGCCGAGGGTTCCCGCCCGCCCGTCACGCTGCTCGTCGTCACCGTGGGCGACAACGTCATCTTCGACCCGGCCAAGGAGGAGCTCGCCGTCGCCGAGACGGCCTTGGCCGTGTCCGTGTCCGAGGTCCGCCGCGCCCGCGACCCCGCCGACATGGACGTCGACTCCTCCTCCTCCTCCAAGGCCCGCGAGCTGAAGCTGCTGTCCATCCGCACCATTGACCCGCCGTCGAGGCTGACGCCCCCCGGCGTCCCCCACGCCGGCAACGCTGCCGCGCCAGCGAAGCAGCAGCCGCAGGCGGGAAGCGCGCAGGAGACCGAGGGCGTGTGGAAGGCCCCGCTGGGGGGAACCAAGTTTGGCGTCCTGGACAGCATAATACAGACAGTGCTGGAAAAGGGAGGCGTTGCAGAAGAGGTGCTGGATGGACTGGAGGGTGTGGAATTGTCATGAAAAATCAAAAAAGGAAAGCATACATGTATACACGCAAAAAGCCTTTCTGTTTAATATATATTGGAAGCAGGGATTTTAGAGGAGTATTACAGGTGTTCAAAAAGAGGAATCATTACCTAGTCTTGCAACGGGTCACCGGATTGGGACGGGGGAGAATGCGCCGTGGCTATGGGTTATTGATACATGCAGCGTGACTGGCAGGTTTGGTGGTACAAACGACAAGATTTTGAACGTGAACGGAGCTTCTTCTTTCTTTCTTTTTTCTCTCTTGCTTTCTTTCTTAGAAGACGCCAAACCACTTCTTCCTGGGCTCGGCGGGCTTGGACTCGTCGGCGGGGGCACTCGGGGTCGCCTCGCGGCCCAGAGCGGTGTTGGCCTCGAGCTCCTGCTCGGGCTTGGCCTCCTCGCCGCGGCCGAAGACGGCGGTGACGGGGTCCTTGGGCTCGATGCCGTGCATCTTCATAAAGAGCCGGCGCTTGGCGACGTCGTCGAGGTGGCGGGTGCGGTGCTCGCCGGCCTTGAGGGCCTTGTCCTTCTCGTGCTCGACGATGACGTACTTCCAGGCGTTGAAGAAGTGGACGGGCGATTTCCAGAGGTCCGAGATCGGGGGGACGAGGTCCTTGAAGGGAGAGTTGTAGGCGTAGTTCATGAAGAAGGTCATGACGCCCAGGAAAAAGAGGGTTCCCTGTACGGGTTCAGCATTAGTATTCCCATTTTCTTCATCATGCCACTTTTGTCTCTCTCTTCATGTTTCACTCTCTTTCTTCTCCTTCATTTTTTTTTTTTTACTCTTTTCCCCTCTTCACATTCACTTGTTCATTCGCCAAAGAGGGGATAACGGTGAAAAGGAAGCTAACGGTTTGCAACATACCATTGTGATGATTGTGTGCAGCAGGCGGCTGTGCCAAAACCAATGCCCCCAGGTGCCCTCAGGGGCCATCATGCCCGGATAGTCTCGGCGATCCTGGGCCATCCGCTCGGCAGGAGTCAGGTCAGGGCCATAGTGCTTAGGTAGCGAGTTGCGCTTGAGGCGGGAACCGTGCGAGGGCGGGTTGAAGCGGGCGGGTTTCTCGAGCACGATGGGTTTGGAGGCCTTGGAGCTGGATGAATCGGACGAGGCGAAGCGAACGTAGACATTTTGCGAGAGCGGAATTCGAACGCCGCGCCAGAGGGGCCCCTGGAGCGGGAGGAGGAAGCGCGGGATGATGGTTCGTGAGGCCATTGTTTCTGGTGTTTTTTTTTCTCTCTCGGGGTCCGGGCACAGCGGGGAAGAGGGCGCAGAGAATTTGATGCCAATGGCAATACCGAGGTCGAATATAAATTGAGAAAAATTCCTTTTGGTTGCAAAAGCACAAGCGCCGGCTTTTGTGACACGGGCTTAACCAGCTCGTCTGGGTGGAGTGCAGAGCGGTTTGCCGTTTTTTTTTCTCTCTTCCCGCGGTGCAACTTAGCTCAGTCGATGGAGGTTGGACGATGGAGTCGTTTGGTGGTACGCATACAATCAGCCAGTGCTTACTCCTTTGGGTTTAGCCGGGTCGGTTCTGCAGTCGCCGACCAGTTCTAGCCACCGCTCGTCATAATAATATTTTTTTTTCGCTCCTGACCAGTGAGACACTAAAAAAATTCTTGTTTCGACATGACACCAGCATTGATCAAAACTATTTCATAACTAATGAATGCTATGAATCGTGGCTGGGCACACAAGTGTTATTTATTCCTCACATGGGCCATCTGTGTTCCTCTATCCACCTGCACTCTCCCTGTTCGTGCTCTCGCTCGTGCCCCCCAGCGTTCTTGGGCTTCCGCAGTCTTCACTCACCGCGTCATGCCATGATCCATGTCGTCCCTGGCTGTAAGCGGCCACCTCGCGGCAAAAGGAGCAAGGCACTAAGCTTTGCGGCTGCGGAGGGTGCGGAGGGAGGACGCCGCAGGGCCGGGGCGGAACATCAATGATGAGAATCCTCTGGGCCGAAATAAACAAGGCCGTTTGTCCAAGCAGGGCGGGACCCACCGTGTCCCGACTTCTTCCGTTTTTCGCCTTTTGGAGCTAGGTCACACGTCTGTGTAATTCTCGCCCTGTGATTGGCCGCCCACCTGTGCCACCTGTGGCTGCCGGGGGCTCCGTTTTGCTTTGCCCCAGTCATCGTTCGCTGAACAAAGTCAACAGGCCAGGTCAAGCGGTCATAGTACTTCTACAGCCCTGCCCGTGAATTTTTTCTTCTTCTCCTTCTCTTTACTCCCACCTCTCTGCAACACTCTCAACCAGTCCACGACCGACGTACCGTCCATACACCCTTCACCCTTTCCCCTTTAATTAATACCAAATCCATCACAATGGCTGGCGGTAAGTCCTTCTCCCTGCGCCCACGAGGCGCATCATGGCCGGCTGACGGCCCTCGACTTGTCGGGGGCTGTTGGACAAAACACCTGGCCGAGGCATACGGGTGCCAATTGAGTGCTCGGCGTGGAGGCTGAAGCCTTTGCGATGCGCGACAAGCTTTGTCGAGCCGATTTGCAGGCCGGCGACACTGCAATCGACTGTGAGCGACACTAGTGGTGCTCGCTTGCCTGCGGTGTCGCCTGCGTCATTTTCACTGAGCGAGGGCGCCTAACACCCTTGGTTCCACGACAATGACGACGACAACACCCCTTGAGACGCATTTCAACTGCTTCAGCCTCTTCCCGAGCCTCACATTGCCCCCCATGGCCTCGCCGCTCTTCATGCCCTCTCACCCCGACCCGGCGCAACACAGCCAAACACCAAAGCAATCTTTGCTGACTCGTTTCACCAGGCGATACCAAGAAGGGTGCCAACCTCTTCAAGACCCGATGTGCTCAGTGCCACACTGTTGAGAAGGACGGTGCCAACAAGATCGGTCCCCTCCTGCACGGCCTCTTCGGTCGCCAGACTGGTTCCGTTGACGGCTACGCTTACACCGACGCCAACAAGAAGGCCGGTGTCACCTGGGACGAGGGCACCCTCAACACCTACCTTGAGAACCCCAAGAAGTACATTCCCGGTACCAAGATGGCCTTTGGTGGTCTCAAGAAGGAGAAGGACCGCAAGGACCTCATTGCGTAAGTTGAGCCCGTTTGCGCTGCTCTGCGGCCTCGAAATGAGAAGCCCATGAGAGCGTCGTGGTGCAGGAATGACTTGGCTAACCTGTTTTCTCACACAGTTTCCTCAAGGAGGCTACCGCTTAAGCGACGAATACTCGCGTGTAATGTTATGACTTTTGATAGACGGAGGCGCCGGGGGCGATTGTACCATAGACCACAGAGCACCTAGACCATGATTGTGCTTGTACCTATTTCCATCTCCTCTTTTTGCGTCATGTCTCTCTACATACCGAACCGGCGTTGAGGGTGGGAACACGACCACGAATAGATTAAAAAAGGGGTTGGATTCCTGCTCATTAAACAAGAGAATCTCACGATAAAAACTACTTCTGGCTGGTCCCGCTTGCAGTGATTCATGGTGAATGTGATTGTGGGCGTGACTGCACATGGTGACGTCTGTCAATTGCTTATCTGTTGCGGCCTTGTTTTTTTGGTGGCACACTCGCCGCAGGGCCGAGCCCATGTGACTCTCACGCCAATTTTTTTTTTTTTGACTGTTGGCACCGCTAGCCTGCGTGGTTTTGAGCGAAAAGACCTTGCATGGTACGACATGTGCGCGCAGCTCCGCGCTTTGCCGAGCTATTTCCGCTTCCCCGGCCGGCGTCCTCTTGGGGGGACGAGCTGGGGGGCAGATCTCATGAGATGTGATCGGTGGAGGCCGGGGACCTTGTTGGGGGGCGGGTTCATGCACACTCGCTCCTTTTGGGAAGGAGGGTGGGAATTTGCCTTGTTTGGCCTTGCGGCTTGCCTGATTTATCTGGGACGCGAGGCTTTGTTGACGAAACTGTGTCGTGTCTGTCGGTGAAGGACGAACCAGGAAACGGGGGACTTTTTTTATTTGCGCGGAACCGTTTCGACTTGGCCTCGTCTGTTGGGGGAAGGAGGGGGGGACCCGGATATTCGGGAATTTTTCTGGTTTTGGCGCGGTGGCTGGCTGTTATTGGCTGTTGGGTTTGGAGACGGCGGCGCCGACTTGAGCACCCAGCGGGATATAATCTAACCCGCAAACTAACACCCACTGCGCAAGTTGGCCCAGCCAAAGAATCAAGCCTGAAAAAGATTGGGTGATTATCTTTGAGATACTATATTTATTTAGCGTTGATTTTTTCTAGCTAAAATATGAGGACATATTGAACCGAGAAAGGCGGCAGCACAAGGGAACAAGGGGAAAAACAGGCTTTTCGTATTATCGTGGTATATCTCGGTCTTCATTCCTCCACTCTACTCTATACATGGCTCATGTCTATGAACTTTTTACTCTCAACATCTACTCTCTATAAGCAAATCGCACCGTCCTTCAGTTGGACTTTCCGAGCTTCTCGTTTAGTTTCCTGTATGATTCGGGATTCATCACGCTGCGCTGCGTCCTCGCCAGCGCGTGCTCCCAGTCCTCTTGATCAATCTCGAGGTCTTGCTTTTCCTTCCGCCTCCACCTCCTTATCGCGCTCTCTGCCGCCTTGATGTGCAAGCCGCCCAGGTCGGCACCGCTAAAGTCGTGGCATCGCGGGTCCAGTGCCACTGGCTCGAGTCGCGCGAGTTCCTCGTCTTTGCAGTCGGCATGGTTGGAGCGGTAGATGGTCCGCAGAATATCCGTTCGTTCGTCGGCCGTGGGCAGGTCGACAAACAGGCGCACGCTGAGACGTCCCGGTCGGAGCATGGCCTGGTCAATCATATCGGGTCGGTTGGTTGTGCCAATGACGTAGATGCCTGACCGGTCCTGAGCTCCGTCCAACTCGGCGAGGAGCGCATTGACAACCCGGGTGCTGGCCTCGGTTGATCCACCGTCACGCCGGGGCACAATCGAATCAATCTCATCAAAGAACAGGATGCAGGGTGTCGATGAGCGAGCCCTATTGAAGAGCTCTCGAACAGCGCGTTCCGACTCACCGACATACTTGTTGAGGAGCTCAGGGCCGTTAATGAGAATGAAACTGGCTTGCGCTTCGTTGGCCACCGCTTGAGCCACCAACGTCTTACCGCAACCAGGGGGCCCCCAGAGGATACAGCCGGCGGGCCGGTTGATACCAATGCGTGCATATATGTCGGGATCCCTAATGGGGCCAATGATGGACATGTCGAGTTGGTCGCGCACATCGCGGAGGGCACCCACTTGATCCCAGGTCACGCTGGGGATCAATGTGAAACCTTCTTTGCGTAGTGAGGGCGTAAAGTCCTTGATGGCTAACTTGAAGTCGTTCATAGTAAGAGGGTTGGAGGGTGGTTCAGGGTATAATGAGGGCGCATTTTCCAGTCTCAGGTCCATTGCGTCGCCATTGGTTTTTTGGGACTCGTTAGCGGTCCCTAGAGTATGTCGGGTTCGCCGCGTAGCGATATGTTCGACAATAGTTAAAAGAGTGATGATGTCGGCGCCCACAAAGCCGTGTGTCATCTTTGACAACTCCGCAAGGTCGACGTCCTCAGAGAAAGCCAGCCCCTCCGTAACCAGTTTGAGAATATCCAATCGGGCGTCGCGATCTGGTATCCTTACTTGAACTGTTCGCTCAAACAGTCCCAACTTGAGCACCGCAGGATCCACATCCGTTATTCTGGATGTCGTAGCCATGGCCAACACATGTCGGTCACTGGGTTGCTCTTGTTCAAGCCGTCGCATTTGTCGCACAAAGTTGCTCACAACGCGGCGACCTTGTTCACCCTGACCACTGCTTCCTGGCTTCGGCATGAACCAGTCGAGGTGCTCGATATAAACAATGCACGGGGCAATCTTCATAGCGTCCTCAATGGCGTCATTGAGGCTTCTCTCCATGCGCTCAGGATCCTCAAAGCATCCCGTAAGCGAGATCAGCGGGACCTCAAGGTTTGATGCCAAAGACTTGATCAAAGACTTCTTTCCGGTTCCTGGGGGTCCGGACAAAAGAATTCCGGGCACCTTTCGCCAACCGGTCTGTAGGTATAGCTCTGGCCATTTCAAAACGTATTCCGTCTGCTCAAACAGGTCATTGTAAATCTCGCTCACTCCTCCCAGTCGCGCAGCCTCTGATGTGTTCTCGATCTTGTGGCGACTCGCCTTTTGCGGCTTCTTAGGCGTCTTCTCTGGTTTCTCAACGGGCGCGGCCTCGGTTTCGCCCTGGCCAATGGACTGCGCCGGTGTCAAGGCGGGGGCAGGCGTTGTGACCTCGCTTTCGGCAGCGCGCTCTTCCCCTTCGCCTTGGAGGCGACGCTTCTTAGCCGTGCGACCCTCGGCTGCCGTTGAAGATGGCTGGCTCGCAGGTTCCTGGTTCCAGTTCTTGATCATCTGTCTGTTGAGCAGGAAGCGGTCATCGTCGGGCTTGGGGGGCTCGGGTTGGTCGATTTCGGCCTCGGAGTCGGACTCGGCGAGTTCCTCCTTGCGCAATTGAAGCACGCGATCAATTGAGTCCTCGAGGGGACGCTTCTTTTGCCGGCTCAAGCTCGAGTTGGAGCGCTTGATGGCGTCGTAAACGGCCGTGATGGTCTTGAAGGGCTTGCCATCGTTGGCATCCTCGAGCTTCTTGAGGATCTGATAGACGTCTCGGTCGAGACCCGGCCGAAGGATAATCCGGGGGGGTCTTTTGCTGCTGGGTGCCATGGCTGACGATGGTGTTGTGGTTCGCGTTGTCAAAAAAAGTTGGCGGGGAAGTTTTTTAATGGACCCATGCTTATCGATAAGAAGCTAGCAGGCTAGCTTCGTGAAGGCATCTCAAGTAGTGAGACGCCAACTTCATCTCCAATTCACAAGGGCGAATTTTTTGTTTTATTTTGGAAGAGGATATTAATATGATTGTTCTTTTGGCCAGGGTGATAAGATTTTCACGGCCCCATGGGGGTTCGCTGTCAACATCGTGCATCATGAGGAGGGTTACAAGTTCTCCAGCGCAAATGCTTACAAGCATGTAATTTGCCAATGCAGCGCCCATTGAAATTGAATACTCCACAAGGACTATAGATCTCATATAGGATAGGAACAGATCCAAGACTCTATAAATTCGGTCATGCTTTAGATAGCAGCCTACAAACCGAGGCAGCGACTCAGGGAAAGGTGTCTGTCGGCTGCGATAGCGCCCGGCTCGTGAAGAGGGAAGTGTTCGGCAAGAACAGCGAACCGCTCATTGCCTTGGTCTCTCGATTCGCTTCATGTTCCTTCATTCAACTTTACACAACATTGGGTGTGTGAATGCGCAAGCTGGATCCACACACGATAACCCCACGGGCAAGAAACCTCTCTTGAAATGTTCAAACTCGATAATGGTGAAATCCAATCATCAGAGAAAAGGGGTCTCGTTGGGAAGAGCCCAGCTATCTATCTTTTTGTGGGCTTCTAGATTTTTAGCTTGGGCTGCACGTCTCCCCACCGGATCACAAGTCACTGATGAACAAGTTTCGACACAATGATTCAGCACTCGGCCTTTTGGTAGTAGTTGGTTATGAATGGAATCTCGGCTTCCTTGCCACTTGGGCAAGTTTGGTCAATCCAAAAGCCATCTATCCAGATATATCGTAAATATCGGCGCCCGGCTTCCACGGTTGCAAGCATGTACACTTCTCGACAATATGCCGCATCCACCTTCGAAGCGTCGGACGCAGGCAGTGGCAAGCCAACGTCCGCGGAAGCCACTTTTTCAACCATTCCATGGTTGATGTCGACTGGTCAATCTGTAACCTCTTTGAAAAACCCTAGGATGAGTATCTGATGGTTACCCACAAAGTATGGATGTCAATCAACCGGGTCGGTGGCCGTGGCGTTGATCGCTCTGCGGGAAGGCCTCCACGGCAAAGCCTCCGAACAACGCCGTCAAAGGTGCGCGAGTCCTTGCTATTTATATAGGTCATTTTCGGCTGCCCAGAAATTTCATCTGAGCCTGTTCTCGTACGAGAACGGCTTTTGGGAAATGCGATCTTTAAATCCAGTGTCATTGCGACTTCTGCGAGCACACTATCATCCTTGTCTCGTAAGCCCCAGTCGGTCCCGTATTCCAAAAGCATGGATTTTATGTCATCTAGGCAATAATAAATGACTATCTTTTAGAGCGATGTTTACCCAAGAGTATCCCGGATGTTTGTGTCCGCTCCGTTCTGGAGCAGCATTCGGACCTCCCCGTCAATGTCCAATTATACAGACCAGATGCAAAGCCGTCTGCCCATCTCCTCGTCGAGCAGTGATCGGATAGATGTTGCGATCAGATAGGTCAATCAACAACTCTTTGGAGCCGTCTCGCAGTTTCATATATCCATAGATGTTGCGAACCATAGTGGCGTGCTGATCGTGTCTGATTAAGGGCAGCCCCGTTACTGGAAAGTTCTATTATACCCAGATGCACCCCTCCCCAGAGCAGCCCACAGAGTCTTGTCTGGACTTTGCTGCTCGGTTCTCTCTTCGCCTCGTGAACCATGTCTCAAAGACAACTCGACCAGGATCGCTCGACCTTTTAGTGTGGTTCTTTCAAGTGCTGTCGTCTCCCAAGACGCCACCTGTAATTCACCTTTCGGATCGGCATCAGCCTCGAGGGGAATTTTTGCGATCCTTTCATTGCCCGCATTTAGTGCGTCAGCGAGCGGAATGCCACAAATATTCCTGATGCCTTCCGATCCTTTGACAAGCCTTTGTACCTTAACCTCATCCTCGTTGCGAATGGCCTCTATCAGCGGACTGTGGCGATCCCAAGTCGATTTCAAAAGCATCAACCATAATTGCTATGAAACAGAGTCAAGCTAGAAGAATCAGAAACAAGCCACCAGATCGGAGGATGCGGGAGTTTGGAGGTATCCAAAGGCCCGTGTGTATGGCCATATATAAGCAGCAAAGATCTTTTGGGGTGGCTGTGAGCTGGTTGGCGATCATGAAATCGAGTTTCCACGAACCGTCAGCATGCGCCATTGGCTTAATGTCGAGTTACCATTTTAGAAAAAAAAGACTCATAAACCGGAGAGTTTATGGGAGGGACTACCATGATCCATAATTATAACCGTGTGGGGGTGCAGGGTTACATGGACATAAAAAAGGATGCTATTGAAATTCTCCATCACCAAAATTCACGATACCCATCTTGTCTTTGTATAATGAGAGTTAAAATCAAAATAATAATTAATTTATGAAAAAAAATCGGGTGATATATTTTCTTAATGATTAATTACATCAATCTAATGGAATAAAGAATCCGAATATATATGAACTCAATCAACTATCGATGCCAGCCTCGCTTCGCCTTTACGGACCTCTTTACATAGACTAAGACTAGAGCTAGGTAATATTGTGGTTGCGACAACGGCTAGATGAGTGTGGTCACAGTTGAACCCGAAACACCCAGACTAATATAAGGTCCTAGATGATCTGTTTTGCCAAAAAAAAAAATGTGTGTTTGGAGGTATTGTAACGATGCCGAGAGTGTCGAGAGGATTCTGTGTACCTCTGCAGCGGGAATGATTGGTGGGGCACATTTCATGGATGTGAATATTGGTTTCCCCGTCATCATGATGACTTAAAATGACGTCATTTGGGTTAGTTGAGATTTGGTTTGTTCGGCATCGAGTGTGGGATTATAACATTGTTAATTAATATTCCAATAACCTAATAATGCGTAAGTGTGAATTACTTGTCTTATCCGAGGAATGCCATGTACCCGTTCATGCTGCTTGTTCTGGAAGGCCCCACAAGCACAGGCTACTGTTTAATGGATCATGGGCTAGCTTATCGATAACGCAGCGCTAAGCTCCGATGACGATTTCCCCTCGTGACAGTTGAGTCTCCGGTTATCGCATCGCATCCATCGCATCGCTCACATACCGCTCTCTGTCGAATTTTTGCTTGTTCCTCAGACCACACCCCCATACTAGCCACTCTACGGCAAGACTCGTGGCCGCGCTGTTTGCAATGGGCGCAAACTCTAGTAAAATCACCGCCCAGGACAAGTGAGCACCTCCCAGCCGTGGCCGCACCCTACGCCCGTGACCGCCCGCTAACCTCTGTCACTGTCGGCCAGGGCGATCCTGGACATGAAGATCCAGCGCGACAAACTGCACCAGTACCAGCGCCGAATAACGGTTCTCACAGATAAGGAGACGGACATTGCCAAGCAGATGCTCGCCAAAGGCGACAAGAAGCGCGCCCTCCTCGCCCTGCGGCGCAAGAAGTATCAGGAGTCGCTCCTGGCCAAAACGGACGCCCAGCTGGAGCAGCTTGAGAAGCTGACGTCCAATGTCGAGTTTGCGCTAATACAGAAGGACGTCGTATTTGGCCTGCAGCAGGGAACAAAGGTGCTCAAGGAGATTCACACCGAGATGGGCGGCATCGAGCACGTCGAGAAGCTCATGGGTGAGACAGCCGACGCAATCGCGTACCAAAAGGCAGGTTTGATGAGCAGCCCTCCTCCCCCGCCGCACCCTCATGTCAGATCCTTATTCCGCTCCCGTACTGACCGCCGCACAGGAAGTCAGCGAAATGCTCGGAGGCCGCATCTCGAACCAGGACGAGGAGGAGGTGGAAGAAGAACTGGCCGCCCTCGTGGCGGAGCTGTCCGACCAGCAGCTCCCCGCCGTGCCCGATGCCGAATTGCCACAGAGACAAAATGTGGGAGAGACGGAGCCACAGGTGGAGCGACCGCAGCAGCAAGCGATGCTGGCGGTGTAAATACCGCCAGCGGCTGTCTGCTGCCATCTTGCCATACTTTTTTTTTCGCCTTTTTTTTTACACCTCATTTGTCTGGCGGGGAGTCATTTTGCATTTTCTGGCGAGGTCCGGTCGAATTCTTCAACAACACACTTAGAGAAGGGATCTACACAGCAAGCATCATCCATGGGAGGGCGTCGAGGCATTTCCACATTGTAGGGCTAAATTAAATGGTACACTATTTGGTTTATTCTGTCTCAACCGGCGCACTCTAGCTGCCGTACTTGGAGATCAACCTCCTCATGATGGACATGGCTCCGCCGCGATAGCCACCACCAAACATGGCAAAGTGATTTAAATGATGGTATCTGAGAAGCAAAATTAGCGTCTTGGTATTTGGCCGGTTCGAATCTGGGCGCACTTACAGCTCATAAAGCTTGAGCCTGTCATCCCATTCATCTACAGGCTCAGCCTTGGGGACCAGCTTTTGGTACTCGCTCCAAAAGTGGCCGCTGAAACCGCCAAACATCTTCATGATGCCCAGCTCATACTCGGAGTGGCCGTACACGGCCGATGGGTCGTAGACGACCTCTTCACAGCCCCCCTCGCCAGCAATTTGACCCTTTGAATGGTTACCGCTCCACAGGTCGCCGTGTATGACCACAGGGGTAACGCTGCTGATCGCATCGTCCCCAATGAGCCGCGGCACCACTCTACTAGCCACAGTCTCGACGGCCTTCTCGAACTCGCTGTCGGAGCCGTTGTTCTTGACAGCCTCGCGCAGAATCCCCCGGAGCCTGTTGTCGGCGTAAAAGTCGGCCCACGACGACTTGTACGTGTTGTCCTGCTCGGTGGCGCCGCAGCAGGTCGGCACGGGGAAGCCAAAGACGGGCTTCTCGTGGCCCTCGGGGATCGGAGCCGGGGTCGTGTGGAGCTTGGCCAGCTTGGCGGCGAGCGAGAGCCCCGATCCGCCTGAGGCTGACGAACCGAGATCGAGAAAGTCGGTGGCGAGGAAGAACTTGCCCTGGGCAGCGGCGAGGGCACCGTGGGCGTAGGAGCGGGGGCAGAAGTTGGGAACGAGGTCGTGAATGGCATTGAGAGAGGCGTGTTCGCCTGGGACGCAAGTCAGTGGGTGGGATCACGCAAATTGCTTTATGAAGCCGGTTTGGGGTATGAGAACAGCTCATGGTGAGAATGCTTTCTAAGGGTGAGATGAGATGGGATGAGAGTGAATGCGACTCCCCCCTCCTCTCTCTAAAACTGCGCACCTCGAAACATGACCTCGGCATCCCTGCCCACTCCCGTCTTGACGAAATAGTTCACTGGCTTCCCGTCCACGATGGACGTTATCCTAAACGTTGACGCGAAGCCGGACCCGCCGTGCGAGTTGATCTCGGTGCTGGCGGGGTCTAAGCCGAGGGCCTCGAGGATGGCTGGGTCGACGCTGGGCGACATGACGAAGTAAATATTCACTACGAAGGGTGAAACCTGGGTGATGTCTCGGGGCGGCGAGTGGCAGCTCTCAAAAGTTCAAATTGGAAATGAAATTCTAGATGAAATACGGCAGAGAGAATCTGAGGAATCATTCCAAATGGCCTTTTTTTTCTTCCTCTTTTGTTGTCGCATCTTGGAGGTGGGATGAGGTGACGTCAAAAATCGGGGATGACTAAAGCTGGCGGCGGGACGCACGCACTCGCAGCTGAGCTGTGTACTTTCATGGGAGGCTTGTGGCGAGCAACGCTTGAGAGAGAAGGGGGGAGGGACAGCACATCCGAACATGGCGACGGCGCTGAAACCACGATGAATTCGTGATCAAACCCACTCGGGGGAAAACATGCTCATCTTTTGTATTAGTGGCATGGTGATCCCTTATCTCCTCCGCCATCCAATGCGGCTCGGCCCACGAAGCAAGCAAGCAAGCAAGAGGCTTATCATGCATCTCAGCTTTTTTTTGCATGCACATACATGCATACATGCGATTTCATGTATTGTTTATTGCAAAGCTTCTCCACCCAGGCGCCCCCACCGTTGAGAGACCTTTCTTACTCTCTCTTATCCTTCTTCTCGGCCGCGACATCGGCCGCCGAGTCTCTCGCCCGAAATGGCCCAGCGGATGGTGGGGACACCAGCTGGGAATAGCAACCGGAATGAGACGAGATGAGGCTGGGTTAGCTCAGTGCACGTCTCTTTTTTTCTTCTTCTCTTTTCTCTTCTGGTGGCCCCTCCATCGGCGTCTTTCCGTCCCTCCTCAACACGGGCCCTGACATGATTTGTTAGCAAGTGCCCCTGATCCCTGAGGCTCTCCTCCTTCACGGGCGAGGAGGACAGGAACGTGTTTCGATTTCACGCAAGGAATTGAAGGGGAAGCACCAGGTAGTTACGAGATGTATTTTGCATGGCCACTTTTCTTGCGTATATTGCGTGTAATAAAGAAAAAAAGGTGATTCATTTGTCTGCTTCTATTTTGTTCTCATAAACAATTCTGGGATAGGTTCCTCTCCCCATCCCTTATTCCTTTTCCCCCTTTGATAAAATAAAAACGCCAGGCTCGCAAGAGATAACATGTTCAAAAAAGGACATCAGATGCGGGTATATAGTTTGCGTGAGTGCGTTGGCTGCCGTTGAGGAAAAAAAGAAAGAAAACGAGTAAAGAGAGGCCATGAAAAGTATTGGAAGAATTCTTTTGATGCCCCCTCCTTTTTTTAAGGGGAGCCGTGAATAACATAAATATTCAAGGTAGAGAGAAAAAGGCAGCGAGGAGGTTATCATCCCTCTAGTGCTTGATGTGCTCAATGTGCGTTGTGGTGGTGGTGACGGTGTCAGCGCTGCTGATGGAGGCACTATCTGAGGAGCGCAGGCTGGCAGCTCTCGAGTCTGCGGGGCCAGAAGAGGTGTACGACGGCGCGTACGAGTGTGAAGAGGCGGTGGTGGTGCTGTGCGTGCCGACGTTGTAGCACGAGGCACAGGGGCAGGCGGATGTGTTGTTGATGGGGGGAGGAGGAGCGCAGTGGCGGGCGAACCAGCTCTTCTTTTCTGAAGGCATGATTGGGTGCGTATGAAGTAGGGAGTAGGGGAGAGCTTTGATTGAGCGGACGGCAAGGCTTGATGACCCAAGTAAAGGGGTCAGAGGCTCAGTATTGGAGAGTGTGTGGTGTTGGTGATAGCCGAGGAAGTGAGTGATCAGACCCTTGGACGGTGATGACGTTTGGCGGTCAAGCCGGCGTAACAGGTTGACGAGTCCGGTCGATCTTTTTGGCCCAACAATACCAAACTAGGCAATGCTCGGTGCGATCAATGTTGGATGCCAAGAGC